>CM072520.1:24340947-24728447 GCA_036898135.1 Oncomelania hupensis
CACACAGCAGTAGAACAGCACGCAGTAGCAGGCAGTGTAGGGTTCCAGTGCACCACATGCTGGAAAAGCTTCATCACGAGACGCAGCCTTTCCCAGCATCGGGCTGTGCATGAGGAGAGCAGTAAGCTAAGGTACTCTTGTCCTACATGCCAGAGAACCTTCCGACACCGCTCTTCTCGCAAGTCACATACTTGTGGTGGCAAGCCTAAACCCAATCGAAACTGGGGGGCCAGTGTAGAAGTGATCCAAGAAAGTGTGACAGGAGATGAAAAAGTGGCATGTGATAAGAGCCTAGTAGGAAAAGAAAGTCTCCAGAGGCAGTTGTTCGGTTGTAAGCAATGCGGAAAGAAGTACTCTTCCAAAAAAAGTGCTCTGCGCCACGTGGCGTGCGAGCACGGGGATAAGCGAGAATTCTTCTGCGACCGCTGTGCCAAGATCTTCACCAACGCGGTCTACCTCAAGGAACACATGAAACGCCATGACGTAAGCAGTCAGTTCTACTGTGACAAGTGCACCAAAGTGTTCAGCTGTAAGAAATACTTAACCCAGCACGCCCGAGTCCATCAGGAAAGCAGCAAGCAGTCTTACGCCTGCCCCAAATGTCAACGCACGTTCCGACATAGGTCATCACGCAGGGTTCACAAATGCTTCAGCACGCGGCTGAGAAAAGGCGGGAGCGACACCTCGTCCTATAAGCTACGTGGAGAGTTCATCGCCTGCAGCGTGGAGTACATACAGGAGGAGCAAGGGCAGGCTAAATTGATGTACGGGTGCAAGCACTGCGGCAAGAAGTACTCCTTCATGCAAGGTCTGCACCGCCACGTTATCACGGATCACGGCGACAAGCGCGTCTTCGTCTGCAACAAATGCAACAAAGTGTTCACCAGCGCCCGGTACCTGCAGGAGCACATCAAGAGCCACAACCCAGACACTCGGTTCTGCTGTGACAGATGCGGGAAGTCTTTTAAGTATCGCTCAGGCCGCAACCAGCACGACTGCACCAAGACCAGGCTGTACCGCACTCCTACACCCCCTCCTTTGGACTCGGACGCTTTTGCAACCTTCGCTAGACCCTTGGGTGAAGTGTCAAGGCCTTTGTCTTCGGTGACTGCAGAATCAAACTCACAGTCTGTGTCCCTTCAGTCAACGCAAACGATGTCCCCCACTTTGCCACCTTTACATACATCTTCCATACAGCAAACATCGTCTACGAGTAGTGGAGAAGCTACTAATGTGCAACATCTTGCAACATTATTATTTCCAATATCGTCAACTTCTGCTTCATCATCATCATCATCATCATCATCATCATCATCATCAACATTGACACCATCTGTTTTTCAAGTAGTAGCATCATCATCATCATCATCATCATTTCCATCATCAAGTTCTGCACCATCAACCACCTCAGCCATAGTTCATCATACTAGCAGAGCAGCTACAGAGAGTTGTAGCAAACAGACCACTACCCTCGGGAACAAAACCGTAGGACAATCAGGCGCACAGCAGACCCCAATTTTGAGTAGCGCTGCCTCCGATTGTTCTCATTCCGATAGTCACAGTCTAGCAGAGAATCCTAGAAGATCCACTGACATCTCTAGTGCCGAACCGCAAAGAGGGCCCACCAAACCAGATAGCAATGCACGAATAATTATGCATAACACAGTAGCACAGAGCAAACATGATAATAACATCACGCACAAAGTTGCTATCAACTTCCCCAGTACACCCAACCAGCCCATATTTAACCATCCTCTGCCCATTTACTCCACCTACAGCATCCAAGCTGTCACTAGCATGAGAGATAACTTTGTTGTGCCCGCACCCAACGCTTGCATGTACCCTGGCAGAGGAAGTTTCCACCAAGAACCTCCCACCCTCACCAGCTATCAAGGACCTACTCTTCATCCACTCAGCGTGGATGCTAGCTTTCTATCAACTTCTGCTATGTCGACTAAAGCGTCAAGTATCGGTTTGCCTTACGGAGAGAAGAGTGTGGCATCTAGTCATCAAACTGCTGGTTTAAAATCAAGTCCGTTTCACACCCCAGCTGCAGTATCTTCTAGAATGTCTATAAGCCACGAAGAACGATCTACTACTGACGCGAACTCCAAGCCTAAACGCAAACCAAGAACTAACGTAGAGCCAAAGAACGCAAGCAGCGCTCTGAAGAGTTCAAAACCTCGCAAGAAAGCCACCAGACCTCCGTTTGAACGCACCCCAACCCCACCCCCGCTGTTCAGCTCCGTCCTGTCCTCCATCCTACCCTCAACAAGCATGAGTGTTAATAAGATGGACAGTTTCAAACATACCCCTACTGCAACATTCTCCTCCGCTCTAGCAAGTCAGCAGAGTAGTGCATTGCACAAGGGGTCACCTACTAACACGGAGTCTGTTGGAACAAGTGTTTCTTCTGTACATGCAACTCAACCCGACCAACCACTGTCTTACCGTGAGCAGAAGTGATGCAGTAAATGGTAGCAGACATAGTTCTGTCAAAGACAACTAACAAGTATGAAATGACGTGAAGTCTAAATAGAGCATGGTTCAGATCAGTATAATTGGTATTAGTACACGTGACAGACTGTTGCAGAATAGGCATTTAAAAGCGGATATAATCTAGAGAAAGGTATATAAAAGGTATTAGAAACATGGATGTTCAAACTCATTTCAAAAGGAGGTAGACTGAGTGTGCCTTTTCTCTGTCTCAGATGGCTGCGGCATCACCCACGAAACGGAACTCGGCAGAGGCACTCAGCAGAATCGGATCCGTCAAATATGGACGCAGATCCTCTAAATACGGATGCTTGCTCGATCAGGAGGTTGCTGGGACAGATGATGCTACATCTTTAGGAAGAGGTTCGCATTTGCAGAAAACTGTGAAGGAATCGGCAAGGAGGAGACGCGCAGCAGCATCGTTACAACAAGCTGCAGAAAAGACGTCTGCCAAAAGTTCATCTGCTCACGAATGTGTGGAAAGCTCTGAAGATATACAGAAATCGTCCATCAAGCCGCCAGTTGGCAAGATTTTAGTGAAAACATCAGCTGCACCGAAGTCGGTGAAATGGGCCACGCGCTTTGCTGGTCCAAAGAAGGACCCCCTCGACTGTGTGCCCGTACTGTGGCAAGAATTACGAATCATTTGGCTCTTTCAGGATTCACATGCGCAGCAAACACGGGCAGGGCAAGGCTGCCCCTTATACATGCGTGTTGTGCGAGCGAGACTTCTACCATCTGGACGACTTCCAATCCCACATGAACAAACACGCAGGCATGAAACCTTACGAATGCTCGCACTGTGACGCCGCCTACGCCAGCCGCAAAGGCCTCGCCGCGCACCTGCCTACGCATCTTGCAGTTGTCGAGGGAAAACCAACAACCTTCACTTGTAAGGTCTGCAGAAAGGTGTTTGCTAAACAGCACTACCTGCGTGATCATGAACAGTCGCATTCTGAGGAGAGCCAATACAGTTGTTCTGGGTGCCACAGGGCTTATAAATACCGGTCATCTCTCCTGTACCACAAAAGGCACTGCCAGGTAGGCAGGGTTCATACGCGCCCTTGAAAACCCTTGAATTCTGAGATGCCTTTTCAATCCCTTGAAAACCCTTGAAATTTAATCAATCCCTTGAAAACCCCTTGAAGATCAAGCCTAGGCTAAAAGTAGAAATGAAAATGAAGTTAAGACAATAAAAATGGAACTTTAGACAGAATTTTTATTATGAAAGGCCTTAAAGTAGAAGCTATGTACCGTGATGAAAACGGCGTCTGCTCATAAAGGGACATAATCACCGCAGGAAGTTGTGATAGTTATTGTGTAGCACCGGAAGTCACTTTGCGTTCGAGAAAATTCGTATTTCTAAGTTAAAATTTTAATCAGTGCGAAGATTAAATTTGTAAATATCGTGACTTATGTATTTCACGCCTCAGGAATTTTCACAAAAAGGCCCTTGAAAGCCCTTGGAATGTCCTGGAATTTTGCGTTCAGAAGTCTGTATGAACCCTGGTAGGGCTGATCGGCAAATCTGACGATGACTTTGAAAAACGCTAGCGGCAATCGGGAGTTCGGCAGCGAAGAAGAATATAATGACAAGAAATCCAAGCCTAAGGACGAACCCCAGAACTACATGTAATGTAGAGCCAAAGAATGCAAGCAGCACGCAGGGTTTATGTACCACAAGACGCACTGCACGGTCAAGGGCAGGCTTAATATTTGATGTAATGCAAAAGTCTGCCAAAAAGACGTTTGCTTTGAAAACATTCGACTGCACAATAATCTGCAGAAGAATCGTTGAAACACATTTTGTTATTGGTAATGTGTGAGACTGTGTTTTGAATTGATCTTTCCTATAGCGCCTGTACCCTAAACTCAAATATACATACAGCTTAACTGACACTTAGCGAGGTCTCGCAGGAGTAGGTCTCTTCATTCTCAGCTACGCTTTATGACAAGCATAGAGAGAAATTCCTGATATTGTCATCAGTATCATCAACAGGAACAGCAGCAGCTGCATAGTCATCATCAGCATTACCATCATCGTCGTCGTCGTCATTATCATCATCATCATTATCTTTGTTATCATCATTAACAACAGCAGCATCAGCACACCATTGTTATCATCATCAAAATCATGATCATCATCATCACCATCACTATCACCACCACCAACAACAACAACAACTAGCATATAAAGAATTAAACTGATGATCAGTTCTGTTAAGTGTTTCTTGATAGTAAATTAAGTGTTTCTTGATAGTAAATTTTATCATAACCTCATTAAAAAAATATAAAGTGCAATCTCATAGTGTTGTTATATAGTTCATGTATTAGATCAAATAGCTGCTCATTGTGCGAAGTTAATGATGTGTTTTTTAACCACAGAATTGTGTTGAACTATTTGACTATGAATTCAACAGTACGCAATTTAATACTATTATGTATTTATGTGCATACCCTCAAATAAATTTTAATGAATGGAAAAGTTAATTGTCTGTGCGAGTGCTGTGGCCAAGTGGGCTAAGGGTGGACTAACTTGCCTTGTCCACAGGCTAGAAAGCAATGGCGCCTGACAGGTGTGGGTTCGATCCAGCATCTGGGCGTTACGTTTCTCAGAATATTATTTACTTTCGACTCGGGCAACGTCTCGGGGGTTTTCTCCGGGTACTCCGGTTTGCTCCCCCAGCAAAAATTTCAAAATTACAACTAATGTTAGGTAGGTTGGGTTTGGGCACGCCACAGGGGAGGCGGCCCAGAATTTCCCTATGGAAAAGGGACAATAAGGTAAATAAAATTTATTTTTAAAAAAATGATACGAATGGTTCTAGCAGTCAAATGAAATACATCTATAAATTTGGTGTGCGGGTGTGCCTGCATTTGGTCGTGCAGCAGCTATGGACCCCCAAGTGTGAAATGGGGCAAAGTGTGATGAAACGGGGACGTTGCGTGCGGCAACGAAAGGTAGGTTGTGGCATAAAAAGCTCGTTTGGCGCAATATTCCTACCAAGTGGGATTTATAATGTTAATGGTAGCTAACACGTTCAGTTCTTTTGTTGCTTGGTTTCATGTAACGGACGATGTCAATGATTTTAGATCCATTCAGCAAATTCTAGGAAGCTATTTCACTTTCCTCATAAACCGTTTCAAAAATAGTCTTTTCAACGTGTCCATGGCAAAATATAATCTTTCTAGGACTGTCTGACCAAGTGCGGGATTTTGTTAGGCTGTCAAAGTAACCCAAACAAGAGACATACAAATAGCTGCCAAAGCCGCATGTGTTATGTAACGGGGCAAGGCACCTGATATGAAACGGGGCAATTTCAGAAAAGTTATGCTATGAAACGGGGCTGCATAAGTGATGTGGTATGTTCAAGGCATCCCCGATTTTTTTATAAAATATTTTAATATTTTCTTGGTCACTTTCATGTGTACCAAATGCTCTCTATCTCCCTCGTTTTCACTCTGTTCCTCCCTTTCTTCTCTCAACCCCGAATTAAATAAGAAAAAATCTCACCAACAGTTAGTAGGCTTTTATATTGAATGCAGCATGGTCATGAAATATCAAATGCTGGATGGACCATTTATAACAGGGAAAAAAAGTAATGTTTTAGGAAAATTATAGCCAGCAAAATTGGCCTTTGATTCAAAAACATTTTGGTTAACGATATATTGCTTTTGCATTTTGGAGAGAGTAAGGAGACGACACATCGACAGTGTTTCCTTTTACGTTTTAGATGAAGCTATCGGCGGTCGCTAAAGAAAGGTAATGGATATTAGTACTGAAATTGAAGTGGAAAATACGCCAAAGCGGCGATGTAGGAATTCTTCGAGACAAGATGTCGAAGATTTTTGTCCACCATCAGCATCCACCCCACACGGCAAAACTGTGACTAACTCATCGCTCAGTCATCTTTTTCCCAGAATGTGGCGCTGCTTATAAACTGAAATACCGCCTTGAAAGGCACAGGTTGGTGAAACACCAGATCGTTGGTAACATGAAAGTGCTCAAGTGCCCGCAAAGGGACAAAACGTTCAACGAAGCCGTTCCTCTACAGTCCCACAGCAATGCTGAGCACTTTGATATTATTAAGCCATACACTTATGTAAAATGCAAGGAAAAAAGTTTGCTTCCCAAAGATGCCTCGAACGTGGCCAACACTCTTGCTCATGAAACGACGAACGGTACGTGAGTCGAAACCGTCTTTGTTAAATCATCCTCGTGAGAATCATATGCTCTAGCGCGTCTTTTCCAACTGTGAAAGATGCAACACCACAGCGCAGTTCACCTCAAAATGCAATTGTGGCGGCACGTCAAGATTGGCAAATCCGTTTGAACATTCTCCAGAGTATCACGAATATTCATGGAATTGTGACGTTTCGTTTATCTAATAGTAGTAAGCTTAGTAGTTGTTGGACTGGGTCTGCTGATCCTTAAGACTTGTGGCCTATTTCTTGTCTCATCTTTGTTTGACTCACTTGTAGTCAGGTCTAGCTGGCTCAAGACAGTTATGGATCGTATTCATAGATTATATCCTTCAAAACACTTATTTCTTTCACAAATAACGAAAGAATGTTGAAAGCAGAGTATTTTGTTGTTGTTTTATTAATTTGTTGTGGTATTTTTTTTCTTTTTTTTAAAATAAAGGAAAAGCTCCAACTAGATAACCAGGTGAAAATTTGTCTAAGTTGATTTTAAATTTATTCGAATAATTGCCGCTATTATTGTGGACAAATGGCGCGAACAGAAGCACATGAATATCCTAACCTATCCTATCCCGTAACTAGAAAGTCATTTGGGCACCACCGGTGATCGTTTAACCAGCGTACTCCATCTTTCCCTGCCCTCAGCAACCCTCATGGCTTCACTCAGTGTCAAGCCAGTCCATTCTTGATTGTTTTCTCCCACCTTTTTTTCTGTCTCCCTCTTCTTCTGCCTTTTTGCTCCATGCCTTGCAGGATGGTCTTTCCAAGGCCTGAAGCTGTGGTGATGTGGCCATACCATCGAAGTTTCCGTTTCTTCACCACTGTGAGTATGTCATCGTGTTGTCCAAAGGCTTGTGTGATGGTCTGTCGGACTTTGTCGTTGGTGATGTGCTGGGTGTAGGGAAACATAAATATAGAATTGAACAACGGCAGAGCGGTTATTCCCCGACCTTTGTCAGTCACGGTGAGGAAATGTTGGGATTTAAAAAGAAAAAAAAAAGCAGCAAAATAAAAGAGAGTCTCCTTCCACAATTCACCTACTATTTCCAGCCCTGAGTAGAGCCATCGGCGTGTATGTTGGCACAGATTGCCGCGCTTTGATCCTGATTGGTGATTTGAGGAAAACTGAAGCGGGTATATAGATAAATAATTAGATACATACATACATACAGGCTGTATGTATATAGCGTCCAGTATTATTATTATTGTTTATCAGCGCTTGATTGCGTCAAGGGGAGCTTTCAGACTGAGGAATTCCCCCCGTGGTCTACGCATGGCGTCGCATATGATATGATAGATAGCTACTGTTGGTCGCTTCTATCTTCATATGCCTCTGTCGTGTATGATTGGGATGGCAAACAAAGGTGTTAGGTTTTTTGTTTAAACACGAATGCTTGTGTAGTAGTATTATTTATTTTTGTTTGGAATCAAAGAAATATATTAACAGCAGTGTATTTTACTGTTTGGGCAGCGAAAACACATTGTCTGTCAGATTTCAAGTTTATTTTTTATTTCTTATTGTGGAACAAAGTCGCTAATGAACGTGATATTTCTTGTTTGAACAAGATTTCTGATGCTGCTTTTCGTTTCTGTTATTTTTGATTTTCAATTTTTTTTTTAAAGTTAACATCAGCAGATTTTTTTTATTTTTGCATGGAAAAAGCTGTTAATCAGGTGAATATGTCCCACTGTGGATCGATCGTGGGCGGGTAGTACAGTAGTACGTATCATATTATGATATCCGCTACCCGTCACTATTGGGGATCCACAAAATTCTTGCCGAGGGTTCAGGGTTAAAGCGCTATGAGCAGACTAATTGCAGTTGTCCCTTTATTTTCAATCACAGAAGCATTAACCAAAAAGAATGGACCCTAGGCAAGAATTGTCCCCGGTAGCGCCCGTTTTCAATTTATTTTGCAAAAACTTTAAAACGTTGTTGTTGTTGTGTTTTTTTTTTAAATATCACATACGCACAAAAGATTGAATGCACAAAAAGTTTTATTAAACGTTTAAAGCTTTTAATATCGATAGCAGCCGTACTGATTGCGGGTTTTTCTATATTTTACATTTTGACTACAACATGTAGGAATGGCTATTCTGTATTAGTTATACAGTATTACAAGAACTTGGTAAAAAAAAAAAAAATAATAATAAAATAAAAGTTTTATATTCAAAAGATATTTTTGTGACATGTTTAAAACAATGCAGTTGCATAAACATCAGAACAAATGAATATGGTTTACTGTAATAAAATTCAAAACACCTCTCTCTCTCTCTCTCTCTCTCTCTCTCTCTATCTCTCTCTCTCTCTCTCTCTCTCTCTCTCTCTCTCACTCTCTCTCTCTCATCTTTCTCTCTCTCTCTAACTATAAATAATCTTCTTTTCATGTTTCCTGTGCATGGAATTTGTGACATTTATTTTTATTTCCAAACATTTAGCCGTGAAAACATAACTAACCTACTGTACAAAATATCATACAACAAAGAGAGATAACCCAACACAATTATGTTAAGTTCAAACACATGAAAATAAAATAACTTTAAAGACAAAATGTGAAAATAGCATTTATCTTTATCACAATACAATGCAATACAACAACACGATATAACACAATACAACACAATACGATATAACACAATACAACAATGCACTTCAATACAATACAATGCAATACAACTCCTCTTTATTACTTGAAAACGGAATTTACACACACCTACGTGGCTGAGTGGGAGGCGACTGGTCGCTCTTGGGAGTGGAATGTGTGCTCATGTTGTCAGTCAGGTCTTGGGTGGCTCCTGCTATGCAGAGTCCTTGTGTGCGTGCTTCAAATTTAGGATTATGCAGGACAAGGCGACACGACCTATGTTATCGCCGCATGGCCGTTTGCCTTCTGCTTTTTGGGGTGAATGGGGCTAACTTGTTGGCTGCCATTCTATGCAGGTTTGTGGCAGTGATCTGCAGAGAGTGTGGTGGCACTAGTAGCCGGCGTTCCTGTGTACAGTACTTCGCTTCCTGCCTTGCGGGGCAACTAAATTTTATGTCCCTCTTACGAGGGATAATAAAAAAATAAGGTCAGGTTTGGCCGTGTTCTCCTGGTCCTGGCCGAGAGTCGGAGTCAAATATACTCCGCTCGGCTACACAAGTTAACAATACAAAATTAACAGTTAGACAATTAAAATATAACATTAATTCAAATCGAATTTCTAAATCTGTTTATCCAGTCTGTTGTTTCTTTTTTGTTGTTGTTTTTTGTTTGTTTGTTTGTTTGTTGGTGGTAGTAGTATAGTGTTAACTTGGTTATATGTGCGTTTGCTGTGATTGTTGTGTTTTTTCCCCCTCCAAGTTGCTTCAGATGAGAGTATAAACCGAGGCCCAGTCTTTAAAGATCCTGACGCTCATGTCCTAGACGGTTGAGTGCCAGCTACACAAATACACCTACTATAGGTCTCTTCACACCCATCCCCCGGCGGTCTCCCAGAATCATTGTGCTCAGTTGTCTGGAGTGACAAACGATGCCCCTATGGCAGCAAGTGGGAGCCTTGGGTGGCTTGAGTTAGATCCTGTTATCACCCAGCGCCTTGAGCTGGAAAATGCGCTATAATATATATATATATATATATATATATATATATATATATATATATATATATATATATATATATTAATGTTTTAAAGAAATAAATAAATGTTGTTTTGTGTAGTGCATGAGAATGTGTTTTGTCTTTCTCTTTCAGGAGGGACTCCAGGCACTAGAATGTGCTCGCTGTGGAAAGTATTACGCCAACATCGTCACTCTGAAGAAACATCAGAGATCCTATTGCACTGGTAAGTAATGGAGGGTGGAAAATGGTGAGAACCTGGCAATGAAAATAAGTATAGCCTAGGCCTAGGGTTAGAGTTGGGAACGGTTATGGCCTGTCTTACTTGGAAGGTTTGTGGAGGCCGGGTTCAAAACCATTTTTTTTTAGGTTCTCAGATACCGAACCTTGGTTCCTAGATGTGTAGTGTGTGTGTGATTTTTTTTTTTTAGAGGGTGTTCTAGTTCTTGTGACATACACTTGAGAATCTATACGTTTTTGGTTTGTTTTTTTACGGACCCCGTTATGCTGACGTCAAAACAATGATCCGTTAGGACTTTGGTTATCGTTAGAACACTTAAAATTACTAAGTGGTATGTACGTGGGTGGGTAGGTGGGTGGGTGGGTGGGTAGGTAGGTAGGTAGGTAGGTAGGTAGATGGATGGATAGATAGATAGATAGATAGATAGATAGATAGATAGATAGATAGATAGATAGATAGATAGATAGATAGATAGATAGATAGATAGATAGATAGATAGATAGATAGATAGATAGATAGATAGATAGAATAATTATTAGTATTAACTGTCTTGTACAGAATCAGTAAGACTAATAATGATTTGCTAATGTTGGGATCTTTTGTAATTCTTATGTTGTTGTTTTTTTTAAATTTATTTATTTAATCATTTATGTGTTTATTTTATTTATTATTATTTTTATTTTTATTTATGTATTTAATACTTAATTATTATTATTATTATTATTATTATTTTGGTCTCGTTTCCTTCAATTAATGTTTACAATTAATAATAATAATAATAATAATAATTATTATTATTATTATTATTATCATTATTATTACAGTATTTTATTTTTTTAATTATATTATTATTATTATTATTATTATTATTATTATTATTATTATTATCATCATCATCAACATATTATTAGTAGTAATAGTAGTAGTAGTATTGTTTTTATTATTATTAATATTTATTATTATTATTATTATTATTATTATTATTATTATTATTATTATTATTATTATTATTATTATTATTGTCTCCTTTCTTCCAGTTAATGTGTTTGATCAATGTTCAAAAGTGTTACCTATTCAGTGGGGTTGTAAACGTACAATGAACATGACTGTTGTTAAAAGAAAAAAATAAAGCTGCACTAGACTTGTACAACTTTTTTTTTTCATAAATATTTTTTGTTTTTGGTTATGTTTTGTTACATTTTTTTCCTTTTCCTGTTTTTATATTTGTTTTAAATGTTGGCTTCCTTTTTGCTGAAAATGCACAATTTATGTTCAGCTTTGGATTGTTTTAGGTGTGTATAGCAAGCGCTACAACGACTATCGGGACTTTGTGTGTCAGAAGTGCGGGAAGTACTGCAAGGACAAAAGAACGTATAATAAGCACCAACACATTGGCTGCAAAGGTAGTTTTTTTTTGTTGTTGTTGTTTAAAGGGAGTGGGGTTATGTCTGTGAAGTGTTTTAACCCGTCTTTGTTTATGAACTGCCTCTTTTTGACAAGTATTTTGTTGTGTAGTGTACCACCACCCCCTCTCACACTGTCCCAAGCACCCACCACTCTCCCCTCCTTCTTCTGTTCCTCATCCATTCACCTTCTCCTTCCTCCCCCCCAACCCCACCCTCACCCCCCACATCCTCCCCCCCAACCCCACCCTCACCCCCCACACCCCCTCACCTGTCCTCTTTCCATTTTTCATCAGATTCCCCTTTCTTCTGCCGGCCAGTTTCCTCAATACTTCAACGCACAGACGCTTGTTATCTGGACACGCGAGCACCTATGCCTGTGACCCGTCTCCCTTTGGTTATCTATAATACAGACATACTATAGATACAAGCGCCTGTGCTTCAATGAGTGTTGTCTTTTTCATGAAGATTTTGTTCTTTGCGAATTGCTTGTTTGTTTTGTTTCATTTAACATCTTTTCATCTTTTTATCAAAGTGATTTTAGACTCGTTTTGAATTTTGGGGGGACAAATTGTGCACCAACATTGATTCTGTGTCTTCCATTTTATTGTTGTATGTCGCCTTGTTCTGTTTCTGAACTGAAAAAGGGAAACTCAATCAATGAACTTCTGAAAATATTTAACAATTTTTTTGAATAGATGTGAGTGGGGGGTGGGAGGGGGATGGTGCAGTTCTTCATAATAACTGTAGACAAAAATTATACAAAACTATGGTGGATGTATTCGAAACAGGCGCCAACATTTATATGCACATTGGATTGGAAAGAAAATTGGCCATTGGTGAAATTGTGTATTCTCTCATATACATGTGTGTTTCACTGTACGAAACTTTGGTTCTTAGAACTGAATTATGTTCACATTTTTTATTCTTACTTACATGTTTTTAATAGACTGCTTGCTGCTATTCGGCTGTGTGGGAATGTTGTATTCTAGCTAGTAGAAGCAGGCAGCATGTACAGCTGGCCCAACAGTGAGGCCTACCTCAATCTGAAGGCCAGAGGCTGTTGAGGACAACTCTTTAGTAAAAACTAACCTGTTGTTTTTGTTTTGTTGTTCTAGGTAAATTTACGGCAGTGGATGGTCTGAGAGGATACCTGGGAGTGGACGATAATGGCAGTTTCTGCACTAAATGCCAGCAGCGTTTTGACGGACACAAGTCTCTGGTCTACCACATCAAAAATACTTGTGGCAGGGTAATTTTTTTTATTATTATTTTTTGTAGGCTTTGGAAAGATGGAAAGAGGGAGAGATAGATGGAGGAGAGAAAAAGAGTGTGTCTCCGTGTTTCTGTGCATGTCCCTCTGTTGGCATCCATTTATATATTAGATGGGTATTAATCTATGGTCGATCAAATCAAGATTTATGTGGCACAATTGCGTTTTAGGCGATTGTTTTGTTTTGTTTGGTTGGTTTTGTTGTTGTTGGTTTGTTATTGTTTTTTTTGGGGGGGAGGGGTGGGAGGAGAAGGTAAGGGGGCATATCTTGTTGCTTGGTAATTTTATTATCTAGTTTTTTTAATTTTAATATGATTTTCTTCTTTTTTTTCTTTTTTTTTTGTGGTGGCTAGGGACAGTTCTTTTTCCACCTTTTCATTATTTTTAACCCACAAAGTTGAGGGTTACTGAACAACTTTCCATCTTGCATACTTTGTTAAATGTATTCGTTTATTTATTCGTGTTATTCATTCATTCAACCAGTCTATCCATCTAACCATCCACTCACTCATTCGTTCTTGTACCCTTGCATGCAGGGTGTCCTAAGCTTTGTGGACAGGAGCAGTAAAGGGTATTGCAAGTGTCCAATGTGCGGGGAAGAGTTCTCAGCGTACGGCCAAAAGCGTTATCACCTCCAGAAGTTCTGCCCTCACCGAGAGACCTACTGGAAGCAGAAACAGACTCTGCCTGATCCCAGTTCTGCAAACTTCTTCAAGTAACAATTTTTTACAAACTTTCAATTTTCAGCAAGCCCCATGATTTATAGAAGTTCTACTCTTATCCAGCACAAAAAAAGTTTATATTAACAAATAGCAATTACGTACATATTAGAATTGGATTCGGACTTGTTTGGTCCTGTTCCCCTTTGTTCTGGGTGGCACTGTGCTGCAGCTGCTGGGCTTGTGCTGAAAAAGCAGCCTGAAATTTATTTTACAATGGTGACACATATTATCCAAAATTAAACTTCAGAGCCAAAGTAATTACAGTGCAGTGTTCAGTTTTCGAGTGCACCTATAGTCGAATACAAATTGAGAACAGCTCATACAATGTAAAAACTTGTGGAATGCCAATCTGCAGAGCGTTTCAAATGTTTCATTATGACTGCTGAATCGTCTGCTAGGCCTAACAAAGGGAAGCTCCCCATGCATGTCAATGCATGATGGACATTTTAGATATGTCAGATACATTGCTATACCGCTTTACTTCCAAAGGTCAAGGTGGTTTACAACGATTATTGGATTAAAATGTGTCGATAGTCTCTTTGGCCCAGAGTGGCTCATTTGTTTTTCCCATACATGTTAGGGGCCAGCTGACTCAGGCTTTCTACCCCAACATGAACACTGCAGTATGACTGTCATAACTTGAAACAGTACATAATGTGCTTGAAATTATTCATTATAACTATTGTGCCTGCCAAAGGTTTTCTAGGGACTTGGATGCTCTGGGAATTATTGGAGTCTGGGAAACCCTTTCAAGCATTCATCGATATGAGTTCGAGTTCTACTATCCTATCCTATCCTATCCTATCCTATGCTATCCTAACCTATCCTATAACTCGAAAATCGTTGGGGCAGCACAGACGATCGCTTAACCAGCGTACTCCATCTTTCTCTGTCCTCAGCAACTCTCATGGCTTCTTCTTCTTCTTCTTCTTCCATTTGTCGACCACGATCAATAATGATCACTATTGTCGCAATAGGGCGATATATTGTCACTGGGGGTAAGAAGCGGTTTGATAAAGGGCAGGGCTGTTGGGTAAGAGAGGGGAGAGGGTGGAGAGGGGGGAGGTGCATGGGATTGTGGAGGTGTGGGCTACAGCACCGCCAGCGCCCTTGTAATGAAGGCGCTGACTGACGGTGCCTGCACCACCTCAGCGGGCAGGAGGTTCCAGTCGCGGACGGTCCGGGGGAAGAAGGCTGACTGGCGGTGGTCTGTACGGCAGGGGATGCGGGTGTACTGTAGGCTGTGGCCACGCCGGGATCTGGATGGCAGTGGTTTCAGGTGGGAGCATCTGACTTGGATGGTTTTGTGGTGGATTTTAAAGAAGGTGGATAGTCGGGCTATTGTTCGGCGTTTTTGAAGGGAGGGCCATTTCAGCTGCTCTAGCATTGCTGACACACTGGAGGTCGCCTTGTAGTCATTCATGACAAAGCGGGCTGCTCGTCGTTGGACTGCTTCCAGGTCATCTGTCAGGTTCTGCTGAGAAGGGTCCCATACGGTTGAGGCATATTCGAGGTGGGGGCGCACCAGGGCTTTGAACGCTAGTTCCTTTACTTGACGTTGGCGGGTTTTCAGGTTCCTCCGCACGAAGCCAAGAACGGAGTTTGCTTTGTTGGTGACCCTTTGGATGTGCTCATCCCACTTGCCATTGGCCTGTATGGTGACACCCAGGTACTTGGTGGAGGTAACGTTTTGGAGGGTGAGGCCATGTAAGGTGTACTGGGTTGCATGGTCAGCCATCCTTCTGGCGATGTTGAGGGTGACACACTTGCTGGGATGGAACTCCATATTCCAGGCTTCCTCCCACTTCTCCAAGGCAGCAAGGTCGGCCTGGAGGATTTGTTGGTCGTGGTCATTCGCTCTGGCGCGGTAGAGCATGGTGTCGTCCGCGAGCAGTCTGGAGGTAGAGGCAACCCTGTCTGGTAGATCGTTGATGTATACGAGGAACAGACAAGGGCCAAGGACGCTGCCTTGAGGTACTCCGGACTTCACACATACTGGGTCAGACCGGGCTCCCTCAACGACAACGGATTGGGTACGTCCTTCCAGAAAGTTTGCTATCCATGTGTTCGTCTGCCCCCTGACACCATAGTGGTCCAGCTTGTGCACTAGTAGGCTGTGGTTCACTTTGTCGAAAGCCTTCGCAAAGTCCATCACTACGACGTCAGTGGGCAGGCCGCGCTCCATGTTGTCTGACAGCTCCTCTGTGGATTCAAGCAGCTGCGTCTCGCAGGACCTGCCTCTGCGGAAGCCATGCTGCTGTGGGGTGAGGATGCTGTTGGACTCCAGGTGTGTCATGATGGAGCTGACCAGGATGTGTTCAAACACTTTACAAGGGACACTAGTGAGGGAGATTGGGCGGTAGTTGCCAGGATCGTATTGTTGTCCCTTTTTGAAGACAGGGGCAACGTTGGCAGTCTTCCATTCCAGTGGGACGGTGCTTGAATCAAGGGATGTAGAGTAGATCCGCGTTAGTATGGGCGCGATCTCAGGAGCCAGCTCTTTTAGCACTCGAGGTGATATCCCATCTGGTCCTGGGGCCTTATACGGGTTGAGTGACGTCAAGAGTTTCAGCACCCCTACTTCGGACACAGTGATCTTGTCCATTTCTGGGTAGTCGTCTCTTGAGTTTGGCATTTGGCACTTGTCCTTGAACTCTTCGAAGCTGTAGGTATCGCCGGCGCTGAAAGCTTTGTAGAACTGGTTGTTTTGGAGTTTTGCTTTCTCCTTGGGGTCCGTGATGAGCTGACCGCTTTGTTTCAGTGCTGGTATGCCAGTGGAGGTTGCCCTTTGGTGTTTCATGTAGGTCCAAAAGCGTTTGGCGGATGGGGCAGTGTCAGTCTCTGTGGATGTTGGTACAAAGAGTCCGCCAACGTATTCCCAGTAGGCTTGCCGCAATTTGCGCTGGACGTCACGCCTCAGGTACAGGAATTCGGTGCGTAGGTCGTGCGTGCCGAATTTTCTCCACAGCTTGTATTTCCTGTCCCTCTTCTTGATGAGCCTACGTAGTTCTGGGGAGATCCAAGGTTGACTTGCTCGTTGACGCGATGTTTTGTGAGGGATGTTACTCTTCATGCTCTCTTGCAACTTGTTTTGGAAGATCGTCCATAGGTCGTTGGCTGTGGCAGAAGGTGGTAGGTCCTGCATTTGTTGGTAGAGGCTGGTCATGTCTTCCCTCATCTGCTGCCAGTTTGCCTTACTGTACAGTGGGATGCTGCGAGGAGGGCCGTTCTTGATGGTCACCCGAGCCTTCCACTCGAAGTATACAACGTCGTGGTCAGAGATGCCGGGGACAGCTTCGATTCGGGGGACAAGGTGGGGTGCATTGGTGATAACCAGGTCAAGGGTGGTCAAATCGTGCGTTTGGAAGTTAACCAGTTGGGTGAGGGAATGGTTATGGAGAAATTCTAAAAACTGTCTGTGAAGGTTGGGGTAGCGAGGTGAAGGTTTTACTATGACCTTATTCCAGTCAAAACTGGGAAAGTTCATGTCACCAGCGATGATGATGTTGGCAGAAGGGAACAAGAGCAAAGTCTTTTTTACTGAGGTGAAAAAATGTTGGAGTCCTATTTCGTCGGAGACGTCAGGTCTGTAATGGGCACAGATGAGGGTGGGGGGGTCTCCCTTGCGCGCTGGAAGCAGCTTTATCCAGAGGTTCTCACCTTCGGAGTCAAGTTCCTCGCACTCGACGAATTGGATGCCCTCTCTGATGGCAATGAAGATCCCTCCCCCGTTGCGGTTTCTGTCCTTTCGGATGGTATTGAATCCAGGAGGCATGAACTCATTAGTGCTTACTGTGGAATCAAGCCATGTTTCCACGGCGATGACAACGTCAGGCTTGAGGCTGTCAAAAAGGTTGGGCAGGTGTGGTCGTTTAGCGGTGGCACTCTGCAGGTTAACATTTAGAAAGCGAAGAGGCCTATCTCTCTGCTTGTTCTGTTGAGCTGCGCGAGAAGGGGTAGAGGAGTGGAGCGGCTTGAAGCCGTTGGCTGTTGATGGTAGGGAAGCATCACTTGCAATGCTGGAGGCAGACAGGGTATGGGGGTCGTGATCAAGGCCAAAAATATCAAAGGCAGTTAAGCTTGGGTTTGGCTGTCCACAAATAGCACAGAACCATGGTGAATCTGATTCCTCTAAGGCCTGGTGGGTGGAAGATCCAATGTCAACACATGTAGCGTGGTACCAAAGGCCACAGGTCTCGCAGGCTAAGGCTTTACACTCCCAGCCTACTGATCTGTCACACACGCCACACGGGGCATGGGAGTCATTGGTGATATGCACTCTTGATGTCATGGTTACCACCTCTGGGGTAGGGTCGATAGTTGGGGAAGCTGCTGGTACGTAGTGGGGTGGGAGGAGTAGAAGCCACACTGTAGCAACAAGTGCCCAGGGTGATGAGGCGAGTTTCAACCGCATAAGTTGGTTTGTGCAAGTCAATGAAGAACAAATTTCACAGTACCTTTTGATACATGATAGGAGGTCTTACTGTCCAAGTGGGGTGGATGAGTGCAAGGAGGAGGCGTAGGGTTCCAGTCCTGCGAGTCAGCAATGATGCTTGAAGGGGGCCGCCATGACAGTGGAAAGTTCGTCGGTAGGGTAGGTTCCTTGTGGTTGAAGTAGACAAAGTTGTAGGCGATGGCAGAAGCACACAATACGGTAGATAGTTGAGGGAAGGTCTTGGGAAGGTTTATGAAGGTTTTGGGGGTGGGAAGAAGTAATTAGAATAAGAAAATAATGTTGAAGTGGCAGAGCGAAAATTTCGAGTCTGCTCACACCGGAAGTGACATATCGCCCAGTGTCAAGCCAGTCCATTCTCGAATGTTGTACTCCCACCTCTTTTTCTGCCTCCCTCTTCTTCTGCCTCCTTGCACCGTGCCTTGCAGGATGGTCTTTGCAAAGCCTGATGCTCTGGTGACGTGGCCATACCATCGGAGTTTCTGTTTCTTCACCACTGTGAGCATGTCATCGTGTTGTCCAATGGCTTGTGTGACGGTCTGTCAGACTTCGTCATTGGTGATGTGCTGGGTATAGGTGTTACACTCGGTTTGATGATGGAGTTTTCTATCAGTATCTGATTCAGCCCCGATGCTTGAATTCCTGATAGTTGTGTAACTCAGATTCGTTTATTCACGCAGCCCGCTCAATCAGCATACAAGTCACAAAGTCGACGTATGAAGTTTTCCACTTTTATTCAGCATACATCAACAACTGCATACAATTCTCAATTCAACTCAACAACTTTCACTTTCCAATTCACTATCAACAACTATCACTCTCTAATTTTTGAAACAGCGCGGCACTTAAATAGTCTCTTGATACTCCCGAATAACCTGGATCAATCTCGTTTGACGCAATTTAACCAATCGCTTCTAACTTCGTCATTACTGTCTTACGTCATACATATTTTCTTCTCCTTCCGGAACGTCTTCTTGCTTCGACATGTATCGGGAAATTTCTATCGAGAGTAAACACGCAGATCCAGAAAATTCTACAGTAATATCGACTAACGCAAATCATCAACGTTATACAAAGCCTCTCCTAACAACAATGCAAACTCAAATCAAAGGGAAATAAACTCCATTATTGAATACTTTGCAAAACGAAACGATTAGATCTATCGTGCGCGCTTCCGACGTACTACCATTCGCGTTTCAACGTAACAATAGGAAATGCCTAGAAGTCTTCTGTAGCACCTCATCTCCATGCTTTATATTCTTCGTTGTAGGTCTGCTGTGAGGGTCCATGTTTTTCAAGCGTATGGGAAGATTGAAATGATAAGGGAGTTCTACCAAGTTCGATGAATGCTTGAAAAGGTTTCCCAGACTCCGATAATTTCTTGAGCATCCAAGTCCCTAGAAAAGCTGTGGCAGACATAGTTCAGCATCCTAAATCACAAAAGAATACAAGTTCCCTAGTCAATATGGGCAGACAGAAAAGGCAAGTACTGGCAGACCAAAGGGCAAAACACAACTGTGTCCAAAGGCAAAGACAAGCTCACAGTTTGGTTTATCATGAGCTAACATCTCACTACCTGCAAACAAATAATTGTCAGAGCTCATGCAATAACAATTATTCATGTCACAATGATGAGTAGTTCTCACTTCAAAATACAAATGAAATTGGTTAAAATTACAACCACAAACAGTTTATACTCCCAAGGCAAATAAAGCAAAAAAAGTTTCCTCATAAAGTAAAATAAGGACAGACAATTAAAAAAATCAATTTATTGGGAGCGGCAAGCTCGCACAACTATTATTTTTGAATTTCGTGTATAGTATTACCAATTATTACCGTTGTTTGTGCAGGTGTAAGTACTGCAACGGCGTGTTCAACACTTACCGAAAGAGAGGGTACCACGTGGAGAAAAACTGCCGTGTCTACAAAGTGATCCGCGAAGACAAAGCCCAGAAGAAGAAAGCCGAGGAAGCCGCAGGCATTGTGAGAAAGAAGAGGGTCCGAAAACCGCGAAAACACCCCGAAACGGCAGATAGCAGCATGATCAAGGGAAACAACTTATGGCCTCCTGCTACTTCTAATGCTGCATCTGCCCAACATACTGCTTCTGCCTATTCTTCTACTGCCCATGCTCATGCTGCTAGCAGTATGAATGTGAAGGAGAACCCGGGGTGGCCCTCTACTCCTAGCTTTGCAGGGCCTATGTCGATGCCTGTGCAACATATCGATGCCAATGCCATGGTTGGATTGCTGCCGTATTTTGAGTCTCAATACTTTGCATCTTCTTCTACGATGCAGTATTGAAATGGATCTCACAAGAAATTTCAAATGGACAGAAGAATAAGGAGAGAGACACACACACAGACAGACAGACAGAGACAGGGAACATTGAAAATTAATCATGTAATAGGATAAACGTTGTCGTACAACCCATACTAAACGACAGTAATGAAGAAACACATTTAACTTCTAACTATAAAATTAAATTAAAATTAGGTACAATCAAGATAATTATAGAACGCAACACTTAACACTAAGAGAGGGAGAGAGACTGAAGACAAAGAATAAAGACAAGAAATTGCTTAGAGAGGGGGAGAAAGAGAAGATGAAGAACAAGAAAGAACATAGTTTGCTTCACAGAAGATAAAGACACACACACACACACACACACACACACACACACACACACACACAGGGGAACATAAATGCAACAAATTTTATACTATGTGACATTCATAGCATAGCATAGCATTATGCATAGCACATTACAGCATATGCATTCCAATTGCTTACAAAGCTTCTGTGATACTATTACACTGTTGGTTTACACTGTTGAGATAGTGTTACTGTAAAGTACACAACATTATCAATTTATTTATTAATTCAATGATTTTTTTGTTACCCCAAGAAACGCCATTGAAAATAAAATTAACCAAATAATCTGTTTGCATTGTGACGTTTGTTTCCTTTGTGGCTACCAAGAGGATTGTCTTTTCTTAGATTTATTCATTCATTTATTTATTTCTTAAGTAAAACCTGAAGTTTCAAACAATGAGGAAGAAGATGATGCGGGGGAAAATAACAAAGAACAGAAAACAAATGCACCATTTTCTATCTGATTTTTATTGTCATTTTTATTCTTCAGGTACACAATATGTCTTTATAACGTTCTTTCATCAAGTTTTTACACAAGACTGCACCATGGAGGCTTTTAAAAATATTTTCACACAACACATCACAAATGACATGATTCTAATATAATTATCTCCCGACATTTTATGACATGGGATCAATGCACAGGAATAAAGGCGTAAATAAATAAATGCCCCCCCTCCCCTCTCACCAGATTTGCCGCATAAATTGGAAAGAAACAGGTCTTTAGTTTCAGTATCGCCTATCCTACAACCCAAAATACATTGTGACCAATGCAACAAGCTAATGCTTGCACACAGAACTAAACCAATGACAAAGTCAATAAAACAACAACAACAAAAGAATCAAAAGCAACAAAATCAAACACATATTATCACAAGTGATTATCAACAGAAAATTTTCTTGACAAACTTTAGCTATCCTGCATTCAAAACTAAAATCTACAACTCTTCACCACGGGGGAAAAAAAAAGTATAACAAATTAAATTAAATTAACGTATAAAAATTAAATAAATAATAATAGTAATAATAAAAGAATGTGTGGGTGTATCTCGCAAGACAAAGCTGATTTGCATCGTGATGAATATCAGTAGTTGATGTGATTCATAATAATAATAACAATATGTAAAGTAAGTTAACAAACAAATACAGCTATCTTCATAATTTTGTCTACACTAATAACTTAAGACTGACATTCTTCACAGAAGACCCCTTTCTCCCAAACTATCGTCATTAGATACAATCTGAACCTATCCACTTCATCCAACTATCTCATCTTGTACTGTACATTTTAGGAATACTCTGAATCACACACCTCAATAAGGCTAGCACATTCTTTTGTCACACAATTAATTTGAAGTCGAGGGACACATGAACGCACCCCATTCTCATTCCATGGAACGTAGACTACTGTAATGGGTGCTACTTTGCCCTGCCTTTGGTCAACATGCACTCAGTCTCAGCTGCAATCTCTGTGGACAGAACATTGAGAACTTCTGTACAGGAAACAGCACCTTGAATACCACAGTACCATTCAATCAAGCCTATCCTATCCTATCCTATCCTGTCCCATAACCCGAAGGTTGTAAGGGCACCACAGATGATCGCTTAACCAGCATACTCCATCTTTCTCTGTCCTCAGCAGCCCTCATGGCTTCGCTCAGTGTCAAACCAGTCCATTCTCGAATGTTGTCCTCCCACCTCTTTTTCGGTCTCCCCCTTCTTCTACCTCCTTGCACTGTGCCTTGCAGAATGGTCTTTGCAAGGCCTGATGATCTGGTGACGTGGCCATACCATCGGAGTTTCCGTTTCTTCACCACTGTGAGCAGGTCATCGTGTTGTCCAATGGCTTGTGTGATGGTCTGTCGGACTTCAACGTTGGTGATGTGTTGGGTATAGGAAATGCACAGAAGTCTTCTGTAGCACCTCATCTCCATGCTTTGTATTCTTCGTTGGAGATCTGCTGTGAGGGTCCATGCTTCGCAAGCATATAGGAAGATGGAGATGACCAGAGAGCGCAGCAGTCTTACTTTGGAATGTAGACTGATGGTTCTGTCTTTCCAAATGGGCTTCAACCTTGTCAGGGCAGCAGTTGTTTGTGCGATCCTGGAGAGGACTTCCTGTCGAGACCCATTGTCTGACACAATGGCTCCTAAATATTTGAAGCTGTACACTGTGTTGAGGGATTGGCCTTGTACTTTGATGTCCGTGTTGATGCCATTGGTGTTGTTGGTCATCATTTTGGTCTTCTCTGCACTTATTTCCATTCCATAAGCTCTGGAGGTGGTGTCAAGCCTCTGTACAAGCTGTTCAAGTTCTTGTTCCTCTCCAGCCAATCCATCAATATCATCCGCAAAACGAAGATTGGAGATTGCTCTGCCCCCTATGCTGACTGTGCCTTCGTGATCTGCAAGAGCATCTGACATGATGCGCTCTAGGAAGATGTTGAAGAGTGTTGGAGAGAGTAGGCATCCTTGACGCACACCGATTGTTGTTCTGAACCAGTTCCCGATGACGCTGTTATGGAGGACTGCACTGGTAGCCTTGTCATACAGGCTTTTGATGACTTCTATAATTTTAGGGCTGATGTTGTACACTTTCATGGTTGCCCATAGAGCTGCATGCCAGACTCGGTCAAATGCCTTCTTGAAGTCTATGAACACATGATATAGATGTTGTTGGTGCTGTAGGTATTTCTCACAGATTATTCTGAGGTTGAAAATCTGTTCAGTGGTACTTCGCCCTGCCATGAATCCTGCTTGTTCTTCAGCTATGATTTGTTCAGCTTGTGGTTTCAACCTGTTGAGTATTATTTTCAGGAGGACCTTGCTGGGATGGCTGATGAGGCTGATGGTGCGGTAATTTTCACACTCCTGAAGGTTACCTTTTTTGGGAAGAGTGATGACAAGCGACTGGGTCCATGGTGTAGGCCATTCCCCACTCTGCCAGATCTTGTTACAGATAATGGTGAGAGCATCAGTCATCGCTTCTCCTCCTGCTTGTAGCAGTTCCGCTGGTATGTTGTCCACTCCCGCTGACTTCCCTTTCTTCAGCGATTGCACTGCTGCCTCAACTTCTTCCCGGAGAATTGGGAGGATTTCTTCTTCTTCTCTGCTCTCTGGACATGCTAGAACTGATGGGTCTCCATTTGGTGTATGGTTGTAAAGGTCAGAGCAGTACTCTGTCCATCTGTCCAAGACTTCTTGTTCTTCTGTAAGGCAAATGCCAGACTTGCTTTGGATAGTGGAGACTTTGGGCTGTTTAACACTTGTCAGCCGCTTAACAGTCTGGTAGGCCTTCTTGCTGTTGTTCTTGTTCAGATTGTTCTCTATTTCCTGGCATTGATCTTCTATCCAGTTCTCCTTTGCTGTGCGCATGCCTTTTCGGATGTCATTGTTGATTTTTCGGTAGACATCAGCTCCCTGTGAGGTGTTCTTTTTCTTTTTTAACTCTCTTCGTTTATCACACAGATCCAAAAGTTCAGGTGTGATCCACGGCTTCTTCTTTGGTCGGTGCTTGCCAAGGATCTCAGTGGCGGCATCTGTTACAGCTGAGTTGAAGGTATTGGTCATGGTGTTGACATCTACTTCGCCTGCCCCCAAAATAAGCAGTGGTGCAAATTTCCCTCCAATTGTGGCCTGAAATATTTTTGCCACCTCCGGGTCTTGCAGTTTGTCCAGGTCGAACTTCAGCCTAGTGCACTTTGCTGTATTTACTCTCTTCAAATGGAGCCGGAAAGACATCACTTCAATCAAGCATCAGCATAATAAAAAATACTGACACAATTATGAATGTGTACTTTTTAATACCACAATATGATACTTTAAAAAAAACCTGATTATAACAACTTTTGTTTGATAATATTACATGTTAAACAAATTTATTATATCGCTTTTGGACTTTAGGATTTAGCTTGCACAGATCTGCTAACACGTTGAACACAAATTACATTTTTGAGAGTATATAAGACTCACATTGCTACATGCATGGAAGTAGTCAAAACAGCTTTACGGGCACAGTTGTATGAAATACTCAACAAATTAACGTACACTGCTTGACTGCCCACAAACAATATGAATATATCTCTGAATGAGGCATCATTACTAACAAACCAGTTTTACCAGCTTCTTTTCTTCTTCGGTTTCAGCAAATTACTATTACTCCACACTTCCACTGCACAAACCAACCCTGGCTATTAAACTGATAACAATGGTGATGGCGATGATGATAGCTGCAACTGCGCCCCCAAGTTGATAACACGTTATTATTTTAAGGCGATACCTCACACTAACAGTGCTGACGATGAACATGATGGAGGCTGATGATCATGATCCCAACGGTGGTGATAACAATATATTTATTTCTCTTCCTTACATAGCGCTTTTCCAAGCTCCTGGCGCTGGTCAAGACAGGATTTAACTTAAACCCCACAAGATGCCCACTTGCTGCCTAAGACGCAAGGTCTCACTCCCCAGACAACTGGTAGTGTGCTGATGACAATGAATGTACTATGTACTCCAAACGTCTCAAACAGCCACCGGCCTAAATATTCTATGCACCTACCCATCAACTATGGTATATTGCTCACTCAAGATGGTAGGAGGCCCTGCTCCCTCAGCTTGGCCACCAGCTCCTCCACAGTCTCCAGCTTCTTGCCGGCCTGCCGCACTGGAGGGTCCTCTACGCTCAGCACCTTCTGAGTCGACGTCACGTCCACTCCGAAATCCTTGGGTGTCTTCTTATCCATCGGCTTCTTCTTGGCTTTCTGTTTGTTATAGGCAGCAAAAAAGGGGGCAGGGGGGGGGGAGAGGTGGGGTGGGGAGGAGGGGGGGGCGGGGGGGGAAGTGAGGTTAACAATAACATAAACAGCCTCTTATATAAATAAAGCAGTGTGACATACAATGGGAATGATATATACTACTCAAAATAATTGAAGGGCCACTCTCATATTTCATTTAGTTTAATTATTTTTTGCTGCTATCAATAATATCGCTTATATTGCTTATTTCTCCTGTACAGTAACATTCAAGTCAATCTTATTCTGACAAGTAATCACATGTGTGAGTTTTGAACTTTCTGCACCGAGTTGAAAAACAAACCCAATTTTTACAAAGAAATGACCCTAATTTACTGTTGTCTTGCTAATAAAGCAACATTTTCAACATTAAAAAGTGATTTGCATGCGAAAGGCTTGTATTTTGTGAGTTCAGTTCAACAATTGGCGCTTTTTTCTGGGTATAAATGGCAGCGCTTTTGCTTCTTTTCTAACCATGCATCTGATTTAAAGAGAGACCCATATGTCCAAGTGGCCCTTGTATTATTTTGAGTAGTATACTTTACAGGTGTGCATGTGGAGTCCCCAAAGGTCTGCTCAAACTTTTTTTTTGTAGATTATACTACCATCAGTCACTCTGCATCACATTATTTTATTACTTTTATATAGCGCTTGTCCAGCTCAAGAGCTGCTCATGGAGCTGGTTGATACTGGATCTAACTCGAGCCGCCCACCTGCAACCTTTGGGCGCATAGTCTGACGCTAGGTACCGGCAGGGGGAAAATTGGTTTTTTGCTCTTGAACTTAAAACTGCATTTATATTAAAAAAGGCACAAAAACAAACAAAACAAAAAAAAAATTAGCCAAATATCTTAATTAGAACCGGAGATATGTTAAATCTCGCGTAAAACTTACTTATCGCGAAACGTTACATTTGAGCAAATGTGACATTTAGCCAATTTTGAAGATGCACTATTTAGTTAGTTTTCTTGCAACTACACCCAGATTTCATGAACATATTGTTCACAATGGTTTAAAATGGCTCAATTTTTTTCACAGCTATAGCTACTCTGATGTAAGCACAAGGAAAGACCAAAAATGCATAACAAACAACTTTTGCCCATGGAAAAAACGGCAGTTTGGAACACATTATTTAAAACGGGCATAACAAAGTCATTTTTTGTTCAATTCTTACCATTTAAATTGCATTTTTCTTATTTTGTGAAGCCATTTCATTTGACATGCATGAAGATGAGATTCCAGGGTAGACATTTTTTTTACATGTATCACTATCAGTAATATTTTAGACGTAAATATTTCTAAAAGCATAAAAACATTGCACAGGACATACATTTGATGTAAAAAACTAAAACAATCTCACCTTCAAATCATCAATGTTAATATATCATTTGTCACATTCAGAGAAAATACACAACAGCACCACACACAAATTTACAGAAAAAGAGTCAAGGGCAGAGTGGTTAGAGTGTTAGCTTGCGGATCTGAAGGTCCCGAGTTCGAGCCCAGGCTGGGGCATTGTGTTGTGTCCTTGGGAAAGACACTCCCGTTTCCTACTCCTTCGGATGAGAGTATAAACCGATGTCTAGTCTGTGTCGCATCCGATCCTATCCCATAACTCGGGAGGTCGTAGGGGCACCACAAATTATCGTTTAACCAGCGTACTCCATCTTCCCCTGTCCTCAGCAAACCTGATTGTTTCGCTCAGTGTCAAAACAGTCCATTCTCGAATGTTGTCCTCCCACCTCTTTTTCGGTCTCCCTCTTCTTCTACCTCCTTGCACTGTGCCTTGCAGGATGGTCTTTGCAAGATCTCATGATCTGGTGATGTGGCCATACCATCGGAGTTTCCGTTTTTTCACCACTGTGAGCAGGTCATCATGTAGTCCAATGGCTTGTGTGATGGTCTGTCGGACTTCGTCGTTGGTGATGTGCTGGGTATAGGAAATGCACAGAAGTCGCATGCATTCCATCATAACAGACTTTAAAGATCCTGACGCTCATCCTGACGGGTGAGTGCCGGTGACAAGAATACACCCAGCATGTACCTTGGGCAAAGCGCTTTACTTGGCTGCTGTACTTTCGAAAAAATGAAAGTGCCCGAATTTTCGAATTTTACCTTGATGATAATTAAGTTGTTAAAATAAAATAAAAAATTAAAAAAAGTTACAGGAAAAATGTCTTCCGGTATGTCGCATACGTGCGCTCCAAGTGCTTGGCCTGTGCTGGTTGCATGTGCCAGAGACGGCCACTTGTTGTTGTGACATCAACATCGATGGCCAGCACAAACTTGTCCTCCACCAAGACACTGTCTGGCACAGTTGGCCACTTGAACGTTGTGTTTTTATGGGTGCATCGGGAAAGGAAGTTTACCTGGGCAGTGTGGGAATCTATGGAGCTTTCCACTTCTCCAATGTAGAAATTATCCTCGTAGGCAACTGCCACTACACTGCCTGGCCGAACACCTTCAAGGGACATCAAGGGAAGGGTGTCACTCACAGCTTCTTCTTCCTCCTCCTCTTCTTCTTCTCCAACTTCATCTTCTGTGCTGGACTCTGCCTGAATACGTGCACGCTTGCGGTGTGGTTCTTGAAGCTCTCGTTGTTGAGGAGGAAGTCCCAGAAAGGTCTCCAAGTTGTGCACTAGCTGTGGCATTTTGAGAGAAACTCTCAGCAAAGGAGACTTTTTGCCTAGAATTTTGCTATGGAATTGCAACTCTGCTTTGATGGCAAGAAGTCTTCCTGCAGCAGTGTTGTAGGTCTCCATCAGCCTGTCTAGGTCCGCACCTGTAGAGCAGGGGCCATTGTGCAGCTTGAGTCTGTTGATGATGTTCACCTTGGACTGTTCCTCCCTGGCGGCTTTGCGCTCTTGTTCTCTGCGGGCCTGTTCCAGCATGTCCATCCTTTTAACCAAAGCTTCCTTCTCAGCCTGGCGCCGAGCTCGCCTGAGTTTGTTGTGGATGGCCATGGCTCTGGCAACAGCAGCGGAACGCTGATCAGGTGGAAGGTTAGTGAGCCACACGCTCAAGGCCTTGTTCCTCTTCAGGATGTTGATGGAGGAGTGGTAATGGGCTGAGGCGTTTCGTCTCTTGAAGAGGGAGTAGTCAAGGTCTCCAAACGCCTGCTCGCCCACCAGATTTGTCAGCTTACTGTTAGCAAGCCGCTCCCTAAGGTCAGCGTCATCCACAGCATGGTACCTGCCACCTGGAAGAAAATCTTGCAACTGCTTGGTGCTGACAGTTATGAAGCCGCAGCAGAGCTCACATAGGATGGCCTTCACAGCAGCTTTTGTTGTGTCAGTGACGTTACTGACAAGTGATCTGAAAACAAAGTTGTTTTGGTGTTCCATGTTGATGTTGAACAGAGGTGTGAAATCTTCAGCAAAAGCATCATCTGGATCAACAGACCACCTTTCCAGCAAGGACAGCATCTCCATCACGTACATGTAGAAGTCCAAATAATGAACACTTTTGCCCAGAAGACGCCAGTAGGGGCCAGTCACGCGGAAGAAGAGCAGTCCCAAGGCCACCAAATGATGGTCAATAACATCGCTTCGGCTGTCAAGGAGTACTCCTTCTTGTTTCCAGTTGAGGCCTTGCATGGTCCTGCCAAGGAATGTGCTGATGTGGCCTCGGTGAAAGTGCAAAGATGCACTTGCCTCAAACAGATTGTTGAAACGATTTGCCTTGAATGAGGAAATAGTGGACTTGGTCTGCTCCATGAGGCAGAAGGCCATCCACTGCTGTCTGCAACCGAAGCGCTCGTCCCCTCTTGGGCCTAACAGGTCACAGGCTTCCCTTATATACCGGCATGCTGGGTGCTCGCCCCTCCTTCTTGTCGTTGCAAATTTTGTTGCAAGCTCTCGGCCCAGTAGTGCAGTGGCACTGGCATTAAATGTCTTGACAACAGAATTTGCAAGGCCAAGGAGGAAGTGGGCATTGCAAAAGAGGAACTGTGTGTCGTCATTGGACTGCAGCAGCTCCCTGCGCACAACAGAGAACTGCTCGTTGAATGCCTTCATAATAGCAGCTCTGTCGGACATGGTGCCATTCCCCTTTTGAAGAAATTCCAGGAACTTCCGATGCTGCCTCTCAGGGTTATCTTCAAAAACCGAGGCAAGCTCCTCCAGCAGGCTCACGGTATTGTCTACAAGTGTTTCTGCATTTTCCGTGGCCACAACATGGAAACCGCAGTGCAGTGTATGGCCGTCCTCTAGAGTGACTTGTTGCCCGACATATTTCTTGCCCACTCTGGAGGTGCCATCTGTGTGGATGTCGAAATGCGCCGAGTCGGTCAGAGCTTGGGCAACTTGGATTTTGCCAAGGGCATGCCCCATGTCAATACACCTCACTACAGTTCGCTCTGACGGAAGCTCTTCTGCTGGAATAGTGGTGTTGTACAAATACTTAACCACAGTCTGAATGACTGAAGCGCATCGAGCGGCAGCTATTTCATGCTCATTAGAGAGCTCGCTGAAGCATAGTTTCGCCTCTTCAGTGAAATACCGTGTCTCTGGATCTTTTAGACGCACAATAGGCCGATTGTCACTTTGGAGGGCTGCATTTTCACTTTCAAGGCAGTTGATGGCTTGCTGTTGTCGTTGATGCTCATTTTCGCTCCTCCTCCTCAACTCCGCCAGCCTCGTTTGCAGCTCCTTCACCTTCCTTCGCAACTGCCCTAGGTGTGTTTTGCAAAAGAAATGTTGCTTGATGTCATTATCCATTCTGTTAAGTTCTTTTTCTTTTCGTTGCAGGCGCTTGTAGTAGTTGCTACCTTTCACAGCCTTTAGACTCTCTTTCAGCTGCTGAACTTCTCTCTCTTGAGTGCGATATTTCTCTTGGAATGATGCTGCCTTTTGTTGGAGCTGCTGCTGCTTTAGTTGCCATGTTGCTGCGAGGTTATTTTGGACAGCATCTGAAGTGGCTAGCTGCTGTTTAGTAGCATCAAGTTCCCTTTTCAACTCTACCACTTGACCATGCTTGTCATTCAGCATCTGTTGTAGCACTGCCTTTTCACCTAAACCCACACGTACTTTCTTCTCCTCCTCCTCCAACTGTCTTCTAAGCATGGCACACGTCTTCTCTGCATTGGCATGAGCGATGTTTTCCTGTGTTGGGAAAGCTTGGGGTTGCATGACAGTTTGTGGCCCTTCACCAGCAGTAGCATTTACAAAGGAGTCCAACTTCTCCTTGCCATTTGGTCTTTTAATGGACTTCTGCAGGGAACAGTACTTTTCATAGATTTTATCCATGCTTTTTTTGTCTAGCTGCTTGGCACTGGCTCCTAGGAAAGTCAGGACAGGCTGGCAGATGGTGTAGGGTTTTCTCTCAATCTTCACAAACCTCACAAGATCCACAACAACTCCATTTGTTAGTGTGCCATTTGGGTTCAATCCATTTAGAAGAGTAGGTTCATTCAGGTGCTGACGCAGGATTTGATGTTGCAAAAGGTGTGGGCCAATGTTCCTGCTAGAAATGACCAGGCCAGCATCAACCTGCAGAAATTGTGCAAGGCCAGCATGGAGGGTGTTCTGCCAAACTTCTTGTGCAGCCTTTACTGTTTGTTCTATTTCCCCCTTCAGAGTGAAATCTTGCAACGGATTCCCTTCAGTCACCTGCACAAAAAATGTGACTGTATGAACGGAAAATGTACTTTAAGATATGGTGACTTTTAACGTAATCTCCTTGATACACAGACATTCACTACTCAGAATGAGCTATCAGGTTATATGACAAATTTGCATCCACATGTGATTTTCAATGAATACAGCACTAACTGTAAAGTTAAAGGATAATACAAAACTACACCTGTTATAAGTTATGAGGAATTACCTTTTTGTACAACTCCTCAATTGATGCCCATGGGACTTGATAAGTCTGCCGTAAGAGCTCCAGCTGCAGGAGAAGTTTGTTTGTGACCTGTGAATGAACTGGCAGTGTAGGGCGTCGTCCTTTTCCGGAGGCAGCCAAGCATTGGCACATTTTTGAGAAGTTCTCATCCACTGGAGAAATCAATGTAATGTGTCAAAACAAACAAAGATCACAGATATATCACTGGTTTGGAATAAATGAAAGTCATCTCCTGTACCATAATATTGTCAGATTCAAAGCAACCTGCTAACAATCAACCTACTAAAACTAGGGCTACTTTTACTAGGCCTAGTTTGGTTGGAAACAAAATATGTGAACATGATAAAATATTTGAGATCCATCGTCCTGTAATAAACATGACATTTAACACGCATTTAAATTAATAATAATTACACTAATTTTAACACATGTAAACAGTAACATCAGGGCTAATAAAATTTTAAAATGCAGTGCGTAGGCCTACCAATTCTAGTCTCTAGAAGAACAGCGTTTGTTGTTAAACGCTACTTCCGGTTTCTATACACGTATAAATATCACACCTATCATCAATAATCCCACAAGAAAACTACACAACTATGCGTGAATTATGTTTTTGCGAAACCTGAGAAAGAATTGTGTGACTATACGTAACGGCTAAATGCTTGCATTAAAATTAGCCGATGGTCGTATCTGAACCATCACTCGATGTTTGAAAACTTCTAATCTAACACTGCACCGGTCGAACTTTCAAAAAAAAAAAAACGTTTCGAGGTACACATTAAACAAAACTATGGGCAATAATAAATTTATCCGAAAATCATCTGTAATTATCAAGTGTACTTACCAATCGATTCTCCGATTTCGCGAAGAAATGGAGACAAATACACATCGTTAGCAGCTGACATTTTCAGAACGTTCGCCATGATACGGTTCGGGTCAACCACAAAGCACGTTTGAATGGGCACTCGTCTTTTATTGGCTCGCGGGAATTCTGTATGGATCATGTGACTAAGTTGCGTATACCATTGAAAAGGTCGAAAAACAAGCTTTCCAGCGCATATATTAATGTTGGCCTTTTTTCCACCCAATTAAAAGATATTTGCAGTTGAAGTCGTTCCTAAACTTTGACTGTGAATTTCAACGAGAAAGAAAATAACGGCTAAAAAAATATTTATACGGAACGAATCGTTGGCTTTTCGTCTTTTAACCTGGCCTAATTTGCATATTATGAATGAAATATACTGCCCGCGAGCAGACGTTTCGTGAGGTGTGTGTGTTTGTCGCTCGCACTGCCTTCACTTGCAGGTTGAAAATGGCGATGTGCGGCGCATCTTTTCGCTGCCGATTGCGATCGTTCTCCCTTCTCCATCAACACAACCCATCAACAAGAACACACAAAAACTAGATAGGTAAAACGTTCGAGTTTTATTCTTTCTTATTCACAGTTTTTTTTCACAAAAATTGAATTAAATCGCAACACAAAAATTAATTCAAAATATGCCATTTTCACCACATCTAGCTAGACCTTTCACACAGAGGGAAAGAGAGGCTGCCGGTACCTACTGACGCCCAGGCGACTGAGCACAATCCTGGGCGACCGTGGATGGGGAGAAGGAACCTAGTGCGTGCTGGGTGTATTTGTGTAGCCGGCACTCGCCCATCTTGGACATGAGCATCAGGATCTGTAAAGTCCGTGCGATGGAATGCGTGCGTGCAGTCTAGACCTCGGTTTGTACTCTCATTCGAAGGAGTAAAAAGCCCTGTGTTTTCTTCAGGCACTGGGCCCAGACAATGTGCTCTAATCTATAACACAGCTTTTCCAGCCACTTGCGCTCGAAAACAGGATCACCAACATCCTGTTTGTTAAGCACTTTCTACAGCCCACATACGCAAAATTTTGTGAACAGACGTTAACAAGTTTGTTATTGGTGTTTTTTTTTTTTAACACGTTAAATAAAATAAAGAAAGATGGCCACTCACCATGATGTTGGGAAGTGTGGCATAGCGAGGCTCGTTCAGTCGCAAGTCGGCCGTGACCACGGCAGGCAGCCTGACCTTGATGGTCTCCAGGCCGCCGTCAATCTCCTTCACCACCTTCAGCTCTCCGTCAAGCTTCTCAATCTTGGATGCAAAGTTGGCCTGTCACCCGAAACAGAGGCATCACCGTTATCATCAACATCAACAACGTTGTTGTTGTTATCTTCTAGAAACAATAGCAGAAATATCGCCACCATCATCGTCATCATCATTGTTACCAATCATCATCATCATCATCGTTATCATTTTCAGCATTTCAAACCATAGCAGATGCATCATCATCATCATCTCCCCCTTATCATCATCATCATCAAAGTTACCTGGGGCCAATCCAAAAAGGCTGCCGTCATCTGTCCAGTCTGGTTGCAGTCGTCATCAATGGCCTGTACAAAAAAATCAACAATACATGATAACGCTACAGCATAACGTATATTCCGGGCAATTCTACAGAGCTTGGCATCTATATCAACACATACAGCAATTAACTGCTGCCTCTGCTCTCCCTGATATTGTTAAGAGGGTGTCAAGTGAAGTCAAATAGTTTTATTGCCAAGTTAAGATACAAGGTATATGTTTCGGAATTGAGATAAAACACAAATCGAGATTAAACACACACACACAGAATCGAGTTAAAACACACATGCACACACACATACACACACATGCAAAGGCAGGCTATGGCTACAGAAATACAGTTCAAGTGTCTATGTCATTATGTGGACGAGAAAAAAAAAAGATGTACAAAGTTTTCAGAAATTAAACAAGCTTTTCCTTAAAACGCACATCTATAACTGGCACAGAAAAGCAATAGCACACACACACACACCCCGTTCGCACATCAGCAAACACACACCCACACACATACTCAGCCTCAGCAACAATGCAGCACAACAGACTGAGCTTCTACACCCTTGAGTCACCACAAAAACAGCATTCAGAGGTTGAGGTCAAGAGTCAAGGCCAAAGGTCGCTCAGTCTGAGGCTAGCAGCACACACATGTAGCCATGTGTTAGATTTAAAACAGAAGTAGTATGTTCTGTGTGAGTTTTGGACATTGGAAACTGTAATTGAAGATAGAATGGATTATTTGAAGAGGAAGCGTTTCACTGGAAAGAAAGGGTCACAGGGCAAGAGCCAAAAGATGTGTGTTACGCATGATCCTGTGTATCGTTAAACACAGTGCCGCTGCCACACAGCAACACACCCCACTCCAGAATCTTAAACATGCACTTAAAAACAGATAAGGCATGATGATTACAACAGTGAGAGGCACCATATATATTTATAGATTTATATGCAAGATTATCACAGTGGCTACAAAGTCTAATAGATCTATCCAAAGAATAAAATAAAAGTAAAAATCAGATTAAAAGCAACTATGTGCCAACTTATATATATGTGTTGCAGCATGAGAAAACCAGGCTAAAGTGTCAAAATATGAAAAATTACTTATTTATTTATTAACAAAGTACTAAAAATAATCTTCAACATGCAAAAAACAGAATTGTTTTATCTTTATTGGTTGAGGTTTTATGATTTTTTTTAAATATTTTATTTTCTCGGGGGCTAATTTCCAGAAATTGCCTTCAAAGTTTTGAATTGTAAAATGATCATTACTTTACAACCAGAATTTTTCCATGCATGTATTTGGTATCAAAACAATCAAGAAGATGGCAGCAATATGGCAGTGAGTTGAGATAAGATGAGAAAATTCACATTATACACCATCCACACAATACTGAACATAAACAAATTAAAACAGTACGCACAATTTTATTATGTACCCATGCATCCATAACGCATAGTGTTTTTAAACATATTTGAAATAAAACAAGTGTTTAGCAAGTTTATAATAACTCAAACACATAATAATATATCAAGAACATGGCCTGAATCAATCATTTTTCTAAAGTAAACCCTATCATAATGCCCCCTCCCCCCCCCCCCCCCCCCCCTCTTCAATCCCTCGTCCGTCAAGTAATCTTTTGTTTAATTGCAAGCAGCTACATCAGCTCAGTTCAAATAGTCAAACAAAGATTACAAACCTAAAACAAAAGTTTAATTAGGTAGTTTTCAGTCCTAATAATCAAGCTTTAATAATTCCCCGATTCTCCACTCCCTTCCGCACGTCGAATAAATCTGTCGCGTCACAGGTGTAAATCAAAATAACATGTCATTTTGCTCTATAAAGTTTAAATAAACACAAATATCAAAGGAAATACTAATTACTAGTAATTTGGTAAATAGTCCTCATGTTCATTTCCTAAAACAGACAAACCAACAATAATAAATACTGAGAACATAGTCAACTTGTCATGCTAGTAATATTGAATGCAGGCCAGACTACTTACCTTTTCAACCATCCCCACCCCACCCCCACCCAACAAAATATACTACTGAAATATTTTCCACACTCCTACTGTAATTCTTTCACTGATATCGCCTTTTCAACCTTTACCTAAATCTATGCAAGTAGAATGACGGATTATTAAAGACACGCCTATAGTGAAGAGGCCTACGAAACATGAATCATTGAATGAAAACAAACTGTATCGTTTAATAACGGGATCAAGCTTCTGCTCGTCAGAATCATAATCCTCATCACAGTTCCCACCAGCACCATCATAAAAATAGTCCGAAAGCAGGTCTTGGAGCTCTTCAGAAGCAAAACCGGGTCGATTCAAGGCCCTAGCTACTCTAGCAGACGACACATCTACTGACGCTGGAGACGAAGCCATCACTTCCGGTTTCCAAAAAGAATCGGTCACTTACTTTGACAAATTGTTTCTAACAAATGCAACATAAATATTGCAAGAAAACACTTGAAATAGATGTAAGATGAGTTTATCTACATTAAAAAATTCACTTTGAACTAAAAATCGTCGAAAATCTATAGGAAACACTTCCGTTTTTCACGACCCGGCAAGAGACGCATTCGAACACAACTTGTGTCACAAGCAAGCTTCAGAACAAGGAATTTCATAAAAAATTCATATGCCACACACTTTTATGTACCAAAAAGTAGTACCAATAGGGACTTTTCACTCCCCAGACGTTATATATCAATCCACATTGGGGATTTCCCTTCATAGTCGGACAAGAAAAGTTGGGGTATCGGAGGTCAATTAGTGCCATTGTTTTAGCAAGGTGTGATCAACACCCTTATCAAAATCAACAAAATAAACAATGTTTTAGTAATTTTTGAACAAAATCCGTTTGGGATATTAAAGAAAAGTCTTAAATAAAGACAAAGAGGCAACAATCTTAAAATTGATGGGGTAGCCTATTTTTAGTGTTCTACGGCTGTAGCAGCGAATCAATCCTGGCGTCTTTAGCCGGGTTTTGTCATGCGGCAACACATATATGAGACACTCCCCCTTCCTCCCTTCCCCCGATCCGCATAAAAGATCTGCCGAAACAACCCTAGTGGGAAAATTGAACGCCCTCCACCGGCCAGTCACTTTACAATAAAGACATCCCACGCGGGGGACGGCTGAGAGTTGACCTCAACTACGCGAACACCCCGATTACAAAAACAAAATAGAATACAACCATCATTATAAATCATCAACAAAACACATACATATAAAATGCCTATAGTGCGAAATAATACAATCATAGGAAGCCCTAGTGACCACCCGGCAGAAAGCGTCCAACACTCCCAAGCTGATCCAACAGACCTCATACACAAACAAGGAGTCTTGTCCAGGAAGAGTTTTCAAGAAAAAAGGTAGGTCATTGATCTAGCGAAGAAGAAGAAAGTATAGCAGAGTGATAGGACAGATCAGGAATGGGAAAGAGCAAATGATGAAGACAGCGACAGTGGGAATTTAAAGCACTAAATTTCCAGAAAGTGGGGATACTATTTATACTGAAACCCCCGGCACTCCAACGGGGGGAACTGTTGCCGCAGTGAATTAGTCATGCCTACAAAGGCAAGACAGGTTTTCAACTGGGGCTTTCACTGTTCCCTTTATAGGTTAGAACAATCTACAGTGACAAGATTGCTCATGACCCCAAGGGGTATTTCCGGAGTAAACTACGGAAATTCCGTAGTGGTTGGCAACCCTGTATATACCGTGATAGGGTTATGAATTTGGAACCCACCTGTTTTCCCAGAATGACTATATCGATCTTGTTGTCCTTGGCAATTTTGGCAAGTATCTTGGCAACGTGGATGGGTTGCATGATTTCGTACGTCTTGGCGTCCACCTCCACGTGGATAGCCTTGTCCGCCCCCATGGCCATTGCTGTCCTCAGGGTTTCCTGCACATACAGTCAGGGATTAATCTTGAAAGTGACCATGATAGGTCATTTGACCAGTTCACAGGAAAAACAATAGGTCATTTTGGAAAGCAATAAGTCACACAGTCTCATTCGATCGCTTATCAGTACAAATGGTACAAAATAACAAGGCTAAGGCATTAACCGATTTTATATTCAGCCTTTCTAAATTGTTTAAATGACATGCTGATGAACACAGTTATAAGGAGAAATTCAATCCTTTTTAATTTGTCTGCTAAATAAATAATTAAATAAAAAAAAAAACATTAATAAAATAACCCACAAACAAATCATCTACGTCATGTGTGACATCATTAGTACACGCTACACAATCTGTGCCCTGCCAAAAGAGGGAGACAATCCAACAGTGCCAAAGTACATAAATGTAAATAGATCCGTAAATTATTTGTTAGATAATAATAACAATAATAATAATAATAATAATAATAATAATAATAATGACATAACTAATAATATAATAATTTGCATCTTTAAATGTAAAAAAACCAACTAGGCTATAGTATTACTATAGGCCTAAACACCATGTTGTTAATGCTTTGAGCCGAAAGTTTAAGACCATGCAAACAGGAGTGACGTAATCTGGAAATCTGCATTTCGTGTCTCCAAATTTGCTACATGTATTATTCCCGGTTTCATTATCTATAGTAAAGTCTATTAGTCTAAAAGTAATATTTTTAAAAAAATCTTTTTTGGGGGGGCTTCTTCGAATTAAGTTTGAAAATTATAGATTATTTTAGGGATCATCTTTTGATGAACCCGAGGGTACTAACATTGTCATCGTTGGCGCGTTGCATGTCAGCAATGAAAACTATAGATCGGAAAAGTTTGTATTATACTGAAAGGGGAGATAATTTCGTTTCGGTAATGGTTGCGCTAAGTTTTATTGAGTTCGTAGTTTGTATAGAACTTTTTAAATGACAAATCTTCGCAAAGTTTGACCGCCCGATCGTAAAATCAATAGGTCACTTGACCAGCTGGGTGGCAAAACAATCGGTCATTTCAGACTTTTATGCGTCAATGACCGATGACCAACGCCAAGAATAAACCCTGTACAGTTCAAAACATAAGGGCCAACATTTATGAATGTCCATCTCTACACAGATTTGGCAAATTGTTACAGATTGCTGGTTCTGTGTTAACAAACTGACAAATTTGCTACCAATTGCGCTGAATCAGACACCTGCATAGATTTGGACTTACAGCATATCTGAGACTTGATTAGGCCTTTTCCCTCTCTCGAGTCTCAGCAACTGTTGAGAAGGCCTACCCACTGCAGATTGCAGGTTTGCTTTAACTGACTGCAGGTGCGGTGAGGAAAACTGTTCTTGTGTAAAATTTGCAGATGACTCTGCGGTGCTGGGTTTGATTTCTGACGCAAAGTCAGAACACAGGTATGAGGAAGAAGTGGACAGATTTGCAGAGTGGTGTACGGAGCACCACCTGGAACTCAATGCTACCAAAACCAAAGAGCTGGCTGTGGATCCTCGGAGAGATGCCGCGTCTCTTTTCCCCTTGATCATAAGCCAACAGTCGGTAGAGGTGGTGAAGTCGATGCTCTACCTTGGCCTCACCCTGGACTCCAAGTTCTCATTCAAGGAGCATGTGGCTGACACGCAAAGGAGGAGTCAGCGGAGGTTGTAAGTGCTGAGGAGACTGCGGTCCTTTGGGAGACTGCGATCCTTTGACGTTGCCCCCAAACTTCTGTTGAACCTCTATCGTAGCATTATTACGCCCCTTCTCACATATTTCGGTATGATCTTTTTTCCATCCTTGTGTGTCTCTGAGAAAAACAAGCTTCTCAAAGTCTCTAAAACTGGATAAAAGATAATCAACTTCCCAGTACCTTCTATAACAGAGATCGCAGAGAAGGCAATACTCCGAAAGGCACACACGGTCTCTGCGGATCCATCTCATTCACTTCATGGGAAGTTTAAACCGCTCCCGTCAGGCACGAGGTTCAGAGTACCCCTTTGCCAAAAGGTGAAATACAAACTCTCATTTGTTACAAATGCCATTAACAGACTGAATCAAAGGGCTGGGATCTCTGCATCATCATCATTGTCATCATCCTCTCGAGGATGTATTCACTAGAGAGATGAGGATGCCCCTACACACCTCCCCCCCCCCCACTCTACTCCCCTCGACGGACTGTACATGATGTATGGTGATGGAGGAAGTAATCCAGTGTGTCTCTATGAGTTCTTGAGGCCGATGTAATATTATATTACACAAATACACATCAGAGGAAATCCCAACAATAGTAGTAACATAGATAAATAAATAAATGGATAATATTAGGAGTGGGTGGTGGGTGTGCATTGAAGGGAGGGGGGAGGGTTAAGGCAGAAGAGAGAAGATGTACAAGTTAATGAATTAGTCAACGTTATTTATACAGCAATAATGGAGGCATGAAGGTGGGTGGAGGTGGAGAGGATGAGTGTGGAGACCAGCAGACAGCTAGCCAGTGGCTTCTTGCTGTAGTAATAATGTATAGACCAGCAGACAGCTAGCCAGTGGCTTCTTGCTGTAGTAATAATGTATAGACCAGCAGACAGCTAGCGAGTGGCTTCTTGCTGTAGTAATAATGTATAGACCTGCAGACAGCTAACCAGTGGCTTCTTGCTAAAGTAAAATGTATAGACCAGCAGACAGCTATAGCCAGTGGCTTCTTGCTGTAGTAATAATGTATAGACCAGCAGACAGCTAGCCAGTGGCTTCTTGCTGTATTAATAATGTATAGACCAGAAGACAGCTAACCAGTGGCTTCTTGCTGTAGTAATAATGTATTGACTTGACCTGAATGCATTAAACAATCACATTGACACCGCATTCCCTTGAAATACAATGTGAAATTTCTGCTGGCTGGTCTCCCCTCCTTTACATCACCTGGCTTGGCAATAGTAGGTAGGCCTGCTCAACAGCTGCTGAGACTTGGAAGAGATAGAATACTGCCTCTAATCTCTGCCCCACAGTATGAGATTCCAGCAGGACAAGACATTATTTATAAATATATATATATATATATATATATATATATATATATATATATATATATATATATATATATATATATATACACACAAATAAGTTAATTAATTAGTAATAGTCCTAGAATAATGAACAGTCAGACTCCGTTCAAAGCCTGGAAAACAAAAAAAGTTTTTTTAAAAATGATCGTATGAAAACAATCACAAAAGTCTTCAATTCACCTGACACTGTGCAGGTCCACAAGAAACAGCGATGATTTCTGAAGCCACATTCTTTTCTTTCATGCGGACAGCCTCCTCCACAGCAATTTCATCAAAGGGGTTCATACTGTGTTTCACGCCATCGGTCACAACTCCAGTCTTGTCTGGTTTCACTCGGATCTGCAACAACCATTATTCGGATTGGCTCTATGTTGTTAGTTTTGCAACAGCAATTAATAATTTCTCATTTGCTTCACAATCCATGAATCACTATGCTACTGATAAGCTACAACTTCAGCAATCCTAACGAAACATTGCATGAGGGGTGGGGAGAGGAGAGTATCAGGGTGTATGGTAATGAATTGTAAAAATGAATCTGTTAATGCATCCAACGAAACGTGTTTACTGGATCTAAATGCAATAACTTTCTCAATGACAGTCCTTGTTTGTGTAGAATTAAAAGAAGTAACTTAGATTAGAAGTTAGATTCATTGATAAATAATATATAGGCTAGTGACATACATTCAATTCCTTTGCGGAATTTATAACACATAAGCTAGCTAAATAAAATTGAAATATGTACACTCACCTTTACCGCATAATCGATTACTCGCTTGCATCCAACAAGAACGCGTAACCCTGACATTCTCGGTACGGTAGCTAGCTAGTGTTTTCTACTGTACCGATGTCTTCTCATGAGGGTCACCAAACTTTGCCCCTTGCCTGGGGTACGTAACTATGGAAAATGTTGTTGGCTGTAATTTAAAACCTTTTCGGTCTTTAAAATTACAATTTCTTCCTTTTAAACAACTACAATACATTGGAAATATTAATAATCAAAATAAATAAATCGGTTGAGGTCGATAATCGCAATTTACGAAACTGTCAAGCAACTTTCAGGTCTCTCACGACAAGGGAATGCACTCGTGTTTAGCACATACACGAAAACACAACAGAAAGAAACGAAACGACCCCAAAAAAGAAATGAAAGATATTGAAAAATCAAAAAGCACAAGAAGACAAAACACACACACACACACACACACACACACACACACACACACAGTACAAACACACACACACTTCGATTCCCCCATACAAACGCACGAACTAATGCAAAAGCTGCTAAAGCTAAGGGAGGTAAAAAAAAATAAATAAAATCTTCCCAACTATTTTAACAAGCCGGAGTAACTTTCCTTATACCGAAGTCTTCGAAAGCGGAAACTTCCGTATCAAGAAGCATAGGCGCAGGTATCTGAAAGTGAGAGATTCGTCGCTCTACATAATAATAATAATAATAATAATAATAATAATAATAATAATAATAATAATAATAATAATAATAATAATAATAATAATAATAATATTTCAGGCCACAATAATAATAATAATAATAATAATAATAATAATAATAATAATAATAATAATAATAATAATAATAATAATAATAATAATAATAATAATTATTATTATTATTATTATTATTATTATTATTATTATTATTATTATTATTATTATATTTCAGGCCACAATAAATAATAATAATTATTATTATTATTATTTATTATTGTGGCCTGAAATCTTATTATTATTATTATTATTATCATCATCATCATCATCATCATATCATCATTATTATTACAATAATATAATATTTCAGGCCACAATTGGAGGAAAATCTGCACCACTGCTCATTTTGGGAGATGGTGAAGTAGCACTAGCTGTCAACACCATGACCACCACCTTCAACTCAGCTGTGACAGATGCCGCCACTGAGATCCTTGGCAAGCACCGCCCAAAGAAGAAGCCGTGGGTCACACCTGAACTTTAGGACCTGTGTGATAAACGAAGATAGATGGAGCTGATGCCTACCGAAAAATCAACAATGAAATCCGAAAAGGCATGCGCACAGCAAAGGAGAACTGGATAGAAGATCAATGCCAGGAAATAGAGAACAGTCTGAACAAGAACAACAGCAAGAAGGCCTACCTATAGAGAAGTGGCTGACATGACAAGTGTTAAACAGCCCAAGGTCTCCACGATCCCAAGCAAGTCTGGCATATGCCTTACAGAAGAACAAGAAGTCTTGGATAGATGGAAAGAGTACGCATGCTCTGACCTTTACAACCACACACCAAACGTAGATCCATCAGTTCTAGCATGTCCCTTGAACAGAGAAGAAGAAGAAATCCTCCCAATTCTCCTAGAAGAAGTTGAGGCAGCAGTGCAATCGCTGAAGAAAGGGAAGTCAGCGGGAGTGGACAACATACCCGCGGAACTGCTTCAAGCAGGACTCGAGGAGAAGCGATGATTGACGCGCACACCATTATCTGTAACAAGATATGGCAGAGTGGGGAGTGGCCTACACCATGGACCCAGTCGCTTGTCATCACTCTTACCAAAAAAGGTAATCTTCAGGAGTGTGAAAATTACCGCACTGTCAGCCTCATCAGCCATCCCAGCAAAGTCCTCCTGAAAATAGTACTCAACAGGTTGAAACCCCAGGTTGAACAAATCATAGCTGAAGGAACAAGCAGGATTCAGGGCAGGGCGAAGTACCACTGAACCTCAGAATAATCGCCGAGAAATACCTACAGCACCAACAACATCTATATCACATACTTCTTTTTTATTTTCCTTTTCTTTTAAAGGGATACCGAGCTATTTAACACTTTCATTTGCCATCCCTTGTTTTGCAATCCTTTCAGCCCAGTCATTATGATCTAATCCGCTATGGGATGGTATAAATCAGAATTGAACATTCGTTCCATTTATGATTAAACTATGAATAAGATATTTACTTAAAGTTGTGTATGTGCATGTGAGCGCGCGTGGGGTTGTGGGTAAGTGGGGGAGAAGGTGAGGGCGTGGGGTGGGTTGACTCTTCTATTTCTACCATAGGAAACATTCCCTGTTGTTATATAGTGCCTACAACAATTACACGGAATACAGAAAACTTCAACGTCCTCATAAGAATGACGAGGGTATGTTATTGCAGTGAGCAGTACAGCATAAACCACAATAAAACAGCACGTGCTAAAATAGTAAGACATGATAACTGTGCAGTGGGGATACGAACAATATAGCCCCTCACCTACCCACACACACACACACACACACCCACACACACACACGCATCGTTCACCTCCTGACAATTTATGCAATGCAAATTTAATACACAATACAGTCTCCAGAGAGAGAGAGACAGACAGACAGACAGACAGAGAGAGACAGATAATTTGTTGATGATGCACTATAGATGAGCGTCAATGTACTTGTGTGTGCAAGCATTTTGGCATAATAGCATCAATACGCACTGCATAGCGGAGACTCGCTGAGGCTTAGGTTAGCCTAATACTGATGAAGAGGCGAACGTAGGCCTCGGCGAGCCTCAGCTACGCAGTGTGGCATCGACATTGTCTTTGAGTTTGATGCGTTTACTTCTCTAATGCAACACCCACCGCCGTAGCTCAAGTGGTAGTGCATTCGCCTGGCACACCGATAAACCAAGTTCGAATCCCGTGGTGGGCGAAATAAAAAATGGCCGTTTTTCACTGTCCATTTTAGCAGTATGATTGCCCTGGTGGTTCAGTGTAAAGTTAGGTCCACACCCCTTGTTCCCTGTGATGGTGATCCCCGTCTGCCATATCGCCAATGGTGGGCCAATAGTGGGTGTAGACGTTGGTTAAACCTCAATGTTCAAACTCACACTCTAATGCGTGTGCGTGCGTAGGCCTATAAGTTTGGGCGTGTCTGATTTCTTTGGGTACATGGATTGATTTGACGGATAAATTCCAGTCCTTGTAGCGTCAGTGAGTGCGCGTGCACTTGTGTTTGTCTATTTGTCTCTCTTTGTCATTGTACATCCAATACCATTGCCTCCGTCACCCAACACCCGTGAACAGCCTATCCTAATCCTCCAAACTAGAACATCTTCCCCCACGCCTCCCCACCCCGTCCGCTCATTCTCTCTCCCACTCTCTCTCCCTCTCTCTCCTTCTCTCTCTGACTCTCTCTATCTCTGTATCTCTCTCTCTTCCCTCTCTCTGTCTCTTTCTTTCTCTCTCTCTCACCCTCCCCATCTATCTTTCTTTCTCTCTTCTCTCTCCCTTTCTCTCTTTCTCTTTTTCTCTTTCTTTGTCCCTTTTTACTTCTCCCCCTCTCTGTCTCTCTGTTTCTCTCTCTCTCTTTCTCCCCTCTTTGTCTTTCTATCTCTCTTTCTTTGTCCCTTTCTCTTTCTCCTTCTCTGTCTCTCTTTCTCTCTTTCTTTGTCCCTCTCTCTTTCTTCCCGTCTCTGTCTCTCCGTCTCTGCTCTGTCTCTTTCTTCTCTCTCGCTCTCCCTCTCTTTCTTTCTCCCTCCATCTCTCTGTTTCTGTCTGTCCGTCTCTTTCTGTCTCTGTCTCTGTCTCTGTCTCCGTCTCTCTCTCCCTCTCTCTCCTTCTCTCTCTGACTCTCTCTATCTCTGTCTCTCTCTCTTCCCTCTCTCAGTCTCTTTCTTTCTCTTTCTCCCACCCTCCCCATCTCTCTACCTTTCTTTCTTTCTCTCTTCTCTCTCCCTTTCTCTCTTCCCTCTCTCTTTCTCTTTCTTTGTCCCTCTCTATTTCTCCTCCGCTCTGTCTCTCTGTCTCTGATTCTCTCTCTCTTTCTCCCCGTCTCGGTCTCTCCGTCTCTGCCCTGCCTCTTTCTTCTCTCTCTTTTTTTTTTACGGCTCCCCACCCCGTCCGCTCTCTCTCTTTTTCTCTCAAACTCTCTCTCTTTCTCAGTCTCTCTCTCTCTTCCCTCTCTCTGTCTCTTTCTTTCTCTCTCTCTCTCCCACCCTCTCCATCTCTCCATCTATCTTTCTTTCTTTCTTTCTTTCTCTCTTCCCTCTCCCTTTCTCTTTCTCTCTTTCTTTGTCCCTCTCTCTTTCTCCCCTCTCTGTCTCTGTCTCTCTTTCTCTCTTTCTTTGTCCCTCTCTCTTTCTCCCCTCTCTGTCTCTATTTCTCTCTTTCTTTGTCCCTCTCTCTTTCTTTCCGTCTCTGTCTCTCCGTCTCTGCTCTGTCTCTTTCTTCTTTCTCTCTCTCGCTCTCTCTCTTTCTTTCTCCCTCCATCTCTCTGTTTCTCTCTCTCTCTCTCTCTCTCTCTCTCTCAAAACAAAATTGTCCATGTCTTCTAACGCAAGCTGAATATTAAAGTAAGCTACGTCGGTGTTGAGCCTGACGAGAAAAAAGAAAGTTAATTGCGAACAATCACTATGTACTATTCAGTTACTGCTATGGAGTCTTCATCTAAGAAGAAAACGTATATACAGGTATAATGTATTTCTTTGTCTGCATTATTAAATCAATTAACACATAATCATTATACAGGTATAATACTGTATTATAGTCCTTGACAGGTGTATGAAATTTCGAGGACATCTTTATCAATCTCTCTTTCTGATCTCTCTCTCTCTCTCTCTCTCTCTCTCTCTCTCTCTCTCTCTCTCTCTCTCTCTCTCTCTCTCTCTCGTGATTTAGCTAGTAAAGGCAAAAGAGCATTGTTATCTATCATGTCCAGACTAAGGGTTTTAATAATCATTCTGTTGATGTTTTTCTTAAATTGTTTGATGCACAAATACAAACTATCATGCTATATGGGTCTGAAATCTGGGGATTAGATAAAGCTGCAAATTATTGTGAAAAAACACATTTATACGGTTTGAAAAAGTTTTTGTGAGTTGATTTGCGTACTCCCAATAACTGTATTTATAGAGAGCTGAACAGATACCCAATAACTATTAATTTATGTGTTAATTGCATTCGTTATTGGTTTAAGTTGTTGCAGATGGACAATAGTAGACTCCCTAATAAAGCCTATTTGATGTTATATAATTTAGATAGTAAAGGAAAAATAAATTGGGTATCAAATGTGCGTTTATTTTTGCTACAGAATGGTTTTGGTGATGTATGGTACAATCAAGGTGTTGGAAACGTGAATGTTTTTATACGTGTGTTGAGAGAACTATTGATTGATTGTAGATGGCAAAATTGGAATGAACATGTAAGTGAAAGTGATCGTTTTAGTATGTACACTAGATTTTGTACTTCCACATATTGTGTTCCTAGATATTTGCAACTTGGTTTAGATAAATATTTAACATTTATTATGACAAAATTTAGGTTTGGTATATCTGATTTATTCGTGCACTTTTATAGGTACAGGCCTCATACACCAAATCTTCTTCTATGTCCCTTGTGTAAAACAGCGGAAGATAATGAATTACACTTTGTATTTTGTTGCCCAAATCTGGATGATTTAAGAAAAGAATTTATTCCAGTTAAATACTATAGAGCACCAAGCGCTTTTCATCTGTCTTTACTGTTCACTACTACTAATGATGTTGTACGAAAATTATGCTTTTTTATATACAAAGCCTTTAAATTACGTGAAATTGTCAGGTCTAGATGCCTTTTTTCCGTTTATTAATTTGTTGATTTGTTTGAATTTGTATACACACCCCTTCCAAGTGAGGCTATGGCCTTATACGGAATAAACTCGTTCGTTCGTTCGTTCGTTCTCTCTCTCTCTCTCTCTCTCTCTCTCTCTCTCTCTCTCTCTCTCTCTCTCTCTCTCTCTCTCTTTCTCTATCTCTACATCATCATCATCATCATCATCATCATCATCATCATCATCATCATCATCATCTTCTTCTTCTTCTTCTTCTTCTTCTTCTTCTTCTTCTTCTTCTTCATCTTCCGACAAAAACTGATAGATATAACATCATGATCTTGTTGTTATTGTTGTTCCTGTTGTTGTTGTTGTTGTTGTTCTTCTTCTTCTTCTTCTTCTTCTTCTTCTTCTTCTTTCGAAACAAACTCGTTTGATATAAATATCTCCATCATCATCATCTTCATCTTCTTCTTCTTCTTCTTCATTCGAAACAAACTCGTTTCATATATAACTGACTGGTCAGCAGTTCTCGCTCTTTCTCTAGACAAACACACACACACACATACGTACACCTACACACACACTCACCCATACGCACACGCACACATACGCACACACATTCTCTATTTCTCTCAACACACCCCACACCTCCTCCCCCTCCCCACACCTCTCTCTCTCTCTCTCTCTCTCTCTCTCTCTCTCTCCGACTCCACATGTCTAAACATTCATTTCACCGTAAATCTTCACCCCCCTCCACCTCTTTGCCCTCTTTGAACACCACCCCACCCCAACCCCTTACCCCCACCCCCAAACACCTTCAGACTGAAATCATTGGCAACCTCAGTAAAATCAATAGTCCACACTAAAAGCAAACAGACCAACATTGCGCGCAAACTACGGACCATCACAGTAAACTATTCTCACAGCAAAACATTGAACAAACAAGAAGACTAGTTTCGAAGACCCGCTCTCAATGCGAACACCTTCTGTATGGCTGTCCTCCAGCGAAGTCTCTGCTGACGTAAACTGTGACGTCAATAGCGCGCGCTAATTGGCGCGAGAGACAGTCAAAAAGGGTCAAAGGAAAAAAAAAAGGTGAGTGGGGAGGGCGGGGTGGGGGGAGAGGGAGGAGAGAGAGGGAATGTTGGAGGTGCGCTTTGGGATGTTAACCGCTGAGTGATGTTTAGAATGGTGGAAGGAGGAGATGAAGGGGAGGGAGAGAGGAGTTTTTGAAGTTGCGGTAGGATAAAGGAAATACAGGAGAGGCAGGGGAGGGGGGGGGGGAGAGGGTGGAAAGAGGTGGAGAAAGCTCGATGATTTCAGTTATGATGATTATTATTATTATTATTATTATTATTATTATTATTATTATTATTATTATTATTATTATTATTATTATTTCCGTTTAAAATGCATTAGACACAGCAGTTTCGGCTGAACTACATACATGATAGCGTCAAAGAAATTAGACTTATAGGTCTAAGCCTATATCTTTACATGTACATTACTTTCAGGGTGGTTGCATACTGCGTAGTTCAGACTTGCAGGGGCTTACGTTTGTCTGAGATCAGAGGTCATCGGCGAGTCTCAGCTATGCTGTATGTCTAAGGTTTGAGTCTTGTTACTATTTATTTGGGTGTTCTCCGTGCACAACCTTATACACTGGCTGCTCCTGCTCAGGTTATATGCCCAGTACATAAGCCTATGAGGGACCAGCAACGATGGATGCTTAGTAATTACTCTCTTCTTACTGCAGCCAATTTTCTTCATGCACACGCACACATGCACCCGCACACGAACACCCACCCACACAGACGCACAAGCACACCCGCGTACGTACACGCATGCACACACACACACATATACCCCTGCACAAACGCACAGACGTACAAACACCCACACCCACACACACTAACAGTTCTACAGATTGACAGCCGATAGGCCTATTTCTTACGCTGCTATAGTAATAAGTACTATTTAACTGGTTAAACGATTATCTGTTGTCCCCAACGACCTACGAGTTACGATTTAGGATAGGATAGAATAAGACTACTTAACCTGTCTTCTTCCTCTGTAGACACTGTCACTCTTGGCCAGACCACTCTTCCTATGTCATCTTCTGTCAAAAACCTTGGTGACGTTCTTAACAACACCCTCTCCATGTCAGAATTCATCCGCAAAACCTGTCAAACATGTAACTTTCATCTCCGTAGTCTAGAATAGGCCTTGTCCCCAAACATCTGACCACTGACGCTACTGTCAAACTCATTTCCTCTCTTGTTTTGTCACGCTTAGACTATTGTAACTCTCTCCTGGATGGACTTCCTTCATCTATTTATCTGCTCCAACGTGTTCAGAACTCAGCTGCACGTCTGGTTCTCAAAAAGAAAAAATCTTATCATATCACTCCCCTTCTACATTCACTACACTGGCTTCTAGTGTCTCATAGAATTATTTACAAAATAGCTATTTTCTGTTACAAGTGCGTCCATGGCTTAGCCCCTTCCTACCTCACCCAGAACATTCAATTCTATAAGCTGTCACAGAAGGCTTTTTAGACCCTGCCCTAAGACTTCTCGCCTTAAATAGTTCAGCCTGCTGTAGCTTTTGTAAATTAAAGTCGATGCCATTCAGACGACGCAAGTCAGTTGTGTGCTAAGCATGTGTACGCTAACGCTGGCTCAGTTAGGCAGTGACCTCATTCAGCTGACGTAGGGCCAGAGACCCCGGCTAGAGGCGCCACTTGTAGTCTAGTTTTCGCGGGCTTTTGCTGACCACTACACTAGGTAGTCATTCTGTGCCTAACGCTCACACGAGACGGAGCCACGCTCTGAAAGATCGCTAGCAGAAGACTAAAGCAGGGACGGGTGAAATTCAATTCAAACTAGTATAGCCACAGCCTGACATTGTCAAAAAGGTAAATGATCTATCTTTTGTTTCATCGAGCTTTATTGATATTATTGCAATATTATGTTTGTGAAGTTTTGCGATGTTTAGAATTGCGAATGTTAGTCAAACTTTGCTTGACCACATGGCGGACATGCAACTGGGTTCGCCACCATGAGGTAGCCTCTACTGTCCAACTGTTGTTTTTTCATTCTTGCAGACCAGTGGCTGTACCGAAGAATATGTATATTGGTAATTACTTCTCCATGTGTTTATTTTAGCTATGATGTGTATATGTATAGGAATTAGAGTGGAGATTCCAGTGGACCACGGACATAGAAGATTGTTCGTCGCTTATATATATAATTACGCTTTCGGTGTCACTTAACTGCAGTTGAGGTGTGGTGATGGTGTCTCCTCCTTGGTTGTAGACTATAGGGCTATCGTAGCTGAGTGCTACATGCTCCACTGCAGGTCGAATGTCAGGGGTGGCACTTAGTGGTCGTCCTCCTGCCTCGGGCCAACGATGCCTGCTCGTCTGCAAAATATGAGACGAATTTCTGCAACACCGAGTGCTCTTTCTGCCATCAGTGAGACGCTCTGTACACCCTTAGTAAACACAGTATTGCAGAAATTCGTCTCATATTTTGCAGACGAGCAGGCATCGTTGGCCCGAGGCAGGAGGACGACCACTAAGCGTCACCCCTGACATTCGACCTGCAGTGGAGCATCTAGCACTGAGCTACGATAGCCCTATAGTCTACAACCAAGGAGGAGACACCATCACCACACATCAACTGCAGTTAAGTGACACCGAAAGCGTGCAACCACTCTGACATAGAAGGGCTGTGCGGTAGTCCACTCTCCTGAAACCAACATTAGGCAGAAAGAACAAATAGCCCAATGATGAGACATTAGCAAATATCAAGAACAGTAGCAGTATGGACCCATCAAGGAACGAACTATTCAAAGGAATTTGGACATTTCAGTTAATAGAGTGTTTAGAGAATTATGTATAGAGCAGAGGAAATAAATGTGTAATATTTATTGTTAACAAGTGGCTGGACTACCTATGTTTCATAGCGTGCGAGAGCTAGTGTGTCAGTGAAGCTATTACACTTTTCTCCTTTCTCTGTAACCCCATCCTAACACAGACCGAGCTAAACTTATAAATGTATTAAGATTAGTCACAGGGTGATTACACTAGCCGAACCCCGTAGACCAAGACAAGTGGGTAATAGCATTCAATTGTGCAGAGCCCTGTAACAATAGACCCACCGTCACCTTCTAGAAATCTTCGTTCTTCCTCTGACACCCTCATGCTTCACCATACCTTGCTACAAACTCTCCTCTGCTGGCTGTCGATCTTTCTCAGTGCTTCTCCCTTCAACTTGGAACTCTCTTCCCCTCTCTCTTCGCAGCTGTCCAAACATAGCTACTTTCAAATCCAACTTCAAAACTCATCTCTTCCTTAAATGTTTCTGATGTTGTTGTTGTTGTTGTTGTTTGTAGATTATAGTCACACGACACTTTCGCATATAGGTGACTACTGGACCGATTTATACTGACACCAGCGGGCCAGTTGTTGGTAAAGGGGAAAATAATATGATCACACGTTGACCAATCCGGGATTCGAACCAGCGACCTTTCGGTTACTAGCAAGACGCTCTTTCCAACTGAGCTACCCGGCCCCATATGTTTCTGATCTTGCCTCCCTTCATCATATACCGCCACCACCCACCCCATCACCCCTTCTTAGCTCTCCCCTCCTCCCTCCCTTGGCTCTTATTCGTTAGCAAGTGTCTGATTTTATTTTGTATGAAGCCGGATGTTTACAATGAATGCGTGAGTACTGCGCTTTGAACTGATATTGTTCCTTGGGGAAAAGCGCTATATAAATATTATTATTATTATTATTATTATTATTATTATTATTATTATTATTATTATTATTATTATTATTATTATTATTAAACACTCGTCATTGTGAAGAGGAGAAAGTTGGCGTTGTTTTGGTCACGTCCCGTGGCACGACACCCTTGGCAACAACAACAACAACAACAACAACAATTTTAAATTCCCCAAAGAACAACGGAAGGAGGCCAGCGCAGAGAAAGACAAAGAAAAAGAGAGAATTTGACAGATGATGTGAAAAAATGGACGGCGCTGAACACAGGCGCTTGTATCTGGACACGCGAGCGCCTATGCCTGCACTGACGCGTCTCCCTTTGGTTATCTATGTGTATTATGGATAACCAACGGGAGACGCGTCACAGTCATCGGCGCTCGCGTGTCCAGATACAAGCGTCTGTGGCGCTGAACATTTCACGCCTCCTAACAACAACAACAACAGACAGGACGAAGGGGTGAAAACTCTCCGCGACAGGTACCTCTCATGTTCTCCCCAACTGCCCCACCGGATAAGGGAATAGATTAATAGACAGATATTGCTTAAATTCATTGTGTCTGTGACTTGCATAGTGTTGTGTTACATCAAACAGAACATAGAACTGGAGTGTTTTACCCGAAGTTGTTATTGTTGGTGGTGGTGGTGGTGGAGGTGGTGGTGGTGGCAGTGGTGACTGTTATTCGGCAAACATACCTTTGGATACGGCTGGAAGGGGCCAGGTGTGTGTGTGTGTGTGTGGAGATGGGAGGGATGTCGGGAGAGTGGTGTTGTACGAACCAGCCTTACTTGCTGGGTACACCGATCGGATGCCGGAAATTATAAAGCATCAAAACAGAAAATAGCCGAACAGGCTGAGAAAGGGACATGGGAAGAAATGCGTCGACAGTGAAGAGGTGGGGAGAGGGGTGGGTGTGGGTGAGAGGGGGGAAGAGGGTTGGGCAAGCGAGGGAGAGATCAAACAGACACACTACGCCACACACCAGCACGCATCAGCGCCCATGTGCAAAAGAAACCAATACATAAGCGCTAGCACACAAACACACATTATGCAAGCACTCACACACGCACATACACACACGCACACACCTACACACACACCCAAGCACGCACCAACGCTCACACTGACTCTACGCACCCCAGCTTACATACAACCACAAAAAACACATCCACACACACAACCACATAACACTATACAAAACGCGCGCGCTGCCCCCCCCCCCCCCCCACACACACACACGCACTTTGATCCATGCACCTTACCCCTATACAAACACACATCCACACACACCCACACACACTGCCAAATAATAAATGACCGTTTCTGCTGCCCGAACGTCTATAATTCGATAAATGTCCAAGTACTATGCTTTATGTGCACTGTCTATCGCCATCATTATCATCCTTTCCTTCGGTTAAGATAATAAACCGAACTCTAGTCTGTGTACGCCCGCATTCCATACCAAAGACTTTTAAAGATCCTGACGCTCATGTCTTAAGCTACACAAATACAACCAGCAAGCTCCAAAGTCCATTTTCCCCAAGTTCTCCAGGTTTGTGCTCAGTCGTCTGCATGTCAGACGATGTTGCTAAAGCAGCACGTGGGCGTCTCAAGCGGACTTGATTTAGATCCTTATTGGTCATTGCCTTGAGCTGCTCTTGAGCTGGAAAAGCGCTATATAAGAACGATTACATTTTTTTAAAATTCTCCTGGCCCTCCTCATCGTCTTCTTCTTCTTCTTCTTCTTCCTCCTCCTCCTTCTTTTTCTTCTTCCTCTTTATTATTATTATTATTATTATTATTATTATTATTATTATTATTATTATTATTATTATTATTATTATTATTACACTAAGAACATCGGGGTCCAAGGCCGGTCCCTGTGCACGGTGCATAGCTTCAAATATTTGGGAGCCATTGTGTTGGGCGGTGGGTCCCGCCAGGGGGACCTCGCCGGGATCGCACGGGCAGCTGCTGCCCTGGCGGGGTTGGGGCCCATTTGGAAAGGCAGGACCGTTGGTCTGTATTCCAGGGTGAGACTGCTGCGCTCTCTTGTCCTCTCCATCTTCCTATACGCTTGCGAGACATTGGACCCTCGCAGCGGATCTTCAACGAAGAATGCAAGGCATGGAGATGGGGTGCTGCAGAAGACTCCTGGGCGTTCCCTGTGCCCGGCGCATCGCCAGCGGCGGTGTCCGACAGGCCGTTACGCGAGCCATTGGTCGGCGCGATGACCTGCTCACGGTGGTTGGGGCACGGAGACTCCGATAGTGTGGCCGCGTCACCAGATCATCAGGCCTTGCGAAGACCATCCTGCAGGGCACAGTGCAAGGAGGTAGAAGAAGAGGGAGACCGAAAAAGAGGTGGGAAGAAAACATTCGAGAGTGGACTGTTTGACACTGAGCGAAGCCGTCAGGGTTGCTGGGGATAGAGAAATATGGAGTACGCTGGTTACACGATCATCTGTGGTGCCCCTACGACCTCCGAGTTACGGGATAGATAGGATAGGATAGGAAGAGCATGGAAAAGTGAGACTCGAGCAGTAAAGTAGATCCTAATTATTAATCAATTCGTGATTCTACAATTATTGTTAGGTAGACCAAAGTAATTGTACAAAAACCTTTACAGTAGGCCTATATTACTTTTGTGCGGATGTTTTGGAGCACATTCGTCATTCATAAGGGCCAAATTCGACAACGAAATCAGACAACTGCGTCGCAACGCCACCTACGATGAAATATTCAGAAAGAAACAAAACAAGTGCTGGACCCTTCAAGTAGTAGCTACATTTCGCTTACGTTTTACGGCCTAATTACTGACCTGTGTAACAGGCCGGAATATACCGCTGGCTACTTTATATAATGGGCAGGAGAGGGTTAAACGAGCCTAGGCCAGATAAGACCCAGGGGTATAGTCTTGGCTAGGCCAGTTTATACGGGGGCATAGTCTGGGCTAGGCCAGTTTATACCCTGGGTATACTTGACAGGGCCGGATCCAGGGGGAGGGGGGGGGGGTTTACCTGGGTTCCGGACCCCCCCCCCCCCCTCCAACCTAAAAAAAAAAAATAATTTTGTTTTATGCAAAGAATTTTTTTTTAAAATTGTTTTTAAAACATTGCAGTTTTTATTCACTTTTGGTCCAAGGTACAAATAGGTATTTATAGACAATTCAACGGAAATCCATTTTAAGGGATCCGTTGAAACGTCCAAAGCGTTTTCCCGTTGAAACGACCAAGTAACCCAACCCCTAAGCCTAAATTAGTAAATGCAGCCATATTTTCCTGTTCTGTCCGCAAGCCTCTTCCAGCACCTTCACCTTGATACTGCCCTAATCCCCCAAAAACGGCTTTTTAGAAATATTAATTAAGATGCTAAGTTGATAATTATGAACTATAATTCGTTGCCTGGTTTGGTGAAGTCAGCAAAATGGCAAATGCTTTGACAGCTGATGTTATTGTTCCTCGTCAAGCATCCCGACAGACTCTCCGTGACAACCAACCTGCGGCCACTCCAGAAGAATATTTCAAGATTAGCATTGCCATTCCTTTCTTGGAACACCTGTCAACCGAATTGGACTCGAGGTTAAAAAATGCTGACCTAGCAAGTTAATGGTCTCTGTCTGGTGCCAAGCACTTTAATAGACAACCAGGATGGTTTCATGCAGGTTCCAGAAGGGGTGAAGACACTGGCAATGTTGTGGGAGTCTGACCTACCAGACAACGCTACCCTTGATGCAGAATACCAACGGTGGGTTTGCAAATGGCGAAGTGCTGCTGAGAATGCGACAGCTATCATCCCATCCACAGCATCAGAAGCACTGAAACATTGTGACAGGGATTTTTATCCCAACCTGTTCATCATGCTAAAGAACCTTTGCACACTGCCTGTCACTACTGCCGAGTGTGAGCGTTCAAACAGTCAGTTGCGCAACCTGAAAAACTACCTGCGCTCTACAATGGGGCAACAGAGACTCAATGGACTTGCTTTACTGAAAGTGCACAGGGATGTTGATATTGACTTCAAAGAGGCAGTGAACTGTTTTGCCAGAAGATACAATTCACAAATGGTACTAATGCCGGAGAACCTAGTGCAGCAAGACTGAAAGTGAAAGCAGGGCGGTGATGTTCATAAACTACAAGGTAAAGTAGTGAATAATAATAGTATACAAAACATCTCTGCTGATAAATAAATGTTTGTGTGTGTGTGTTGTTGTTGTTGTTTTTTAAGCGAGGTGCAGAGGATAATTTTTGTACCTCAGAGTTTGTCAGTTCAACTGTTAAAAAAGCTCAAAGTCCCAGACCATCACAAATGGCTTTTTAAAGGTTCAGATAGCACCAGATTGCACCATTTTGCATCCTTGAAAAAAAAATTTCCGGGGGAGCATGCCCCCGGACCCCCCTAGAAGGCTCGGCGCTTCGCGCCTTCGCTGAACCTGTAACCCCCCCTTCGACTTTCCCCAGGTCCGGCCCTGCTTGAGGCGGAGTATAATCTGGCCTGCTACACCGGGTCGAAGACGTTGATCTTGTTAACCTTCTTGTAGTCGATGCATACTCTGTTGCACCCGTCCTTCTTCTTCACGACCACGACAGGGGACGCGTAGGGGGAACTGGACTTCCTGATGATGTTTATCTTCAACATCTCATCGATGTCTTTCTTCAAGGATTCGCTGGCTTTGAAAGGGATCGGGAAAGGTTTGGATCGAACGGGAATATCTTCTGTAAGATGGATTTTATGTTCGACCAAAACTCGCCCATAAGGTCCTTGAGTTCCATCTTTTGACATTCCGCCAGGTTTGGTCCTAGCTTAGCATCATCGATGCCTTCTTTGCTGTAGAAGACTCCAAGTTCCAACAGTTCCTCGCTGTCAAAGCTGTCGTCAATCTCCGCTGCCGTTGCTGCGTGTACAATCTCTGATGGTCTTTCCGCGTACAGCTTAAAACAAAAGGATCAGATCTATCGTGCGCGTATCAAATGTAACTCTCTCTCTCTCTCTCTCTCTCAGGCCCGGACTAGGGGGGGGGGGGGTTACAGGGGTTACGTAACCCCCCCCCCCCCCTGGCCTGACTATGTACCTCTTTTTTGTCTTTTTTTTGGGGGGGAGGGGGGAGCGGGGGGGCTACGTTACAATCATAAGTAAATCCGGGGAGAAATTTCAACCCTCTCCCCTAGGCACTATAAAAAAATAAATCCTCTTCCACTCTACTCAATTTCAACCACTGATTCTTTTATCACAAGTAACTACATTCTGTTACCTGAGACACTGTGCTTCCCATAGCTTGAGTCTCTGCATTGTAAAAGCATGCGGCTTGCCTGCAGTGAAGAACATGATGGGAGCACTGAGGGAACTGTCACTGTTTTTCTCAAACTCTCCAAAGAGACAAAGAAAACTTGAAGATACCATCGAATCATCTCAGCCTGACACGACAAAAACAAAGCTTGTTGATCTGTGCAGAACAAGATGGGTAGAAAAACATGAAGCACTGGAGGTTTATACATCTCTCTTTCTGGTTGTTCACGACTGTTTGGGACAAATGTGTGAAGACAGTGACAATTGGGACAGTGAGACACTGACCAAGGCAACTGGCTTTCTCCACACCTTGAGCAGCAGTGCTTTCCTCGTTGCATTCGTTGTCGTCCGCAATTGTTTGCGTTACTTAAAACCCTTGACAGTGAAGCTGCAGAAAAGGACAAAAGATGTTGTCGATGCCTACAGGGAAATCAAAGCGGTCAGTAACTGCATGTCTTCTATTAGAAGAGATGTCGACACAGCGTTCGTTGCCTGGTTCGGTGAAGTCAGCAAAATGGCGAATGCTTTGACAACTGATGACCCCTTGGGGTCATGAGCAATCCTGCCACTGTAGATTGTTCAAACCTATAAAGGGAACAGTGAAAGCCACAGTTGAAAACCTGTCTTTCCTTTATAGGCAAGACAGATTCACTGCGGCAACAGTACCCCCGTTGGAGTGCCGGGGGTTTTCAGTATAAATAGTATCCCCACTTTATGGAAATTTAGTGCTTTAAATTCCCACTGTCGCTGTCTTCCTCATTTACTCTTTCCTATTCCTGCTCTGTCCTTCACTCTGCTATACTATCTTCTTCTTCGCTAGATCAATGACCTACCTTTTTTCTTGAAAACTCTTCCTGGACAAGACTCCTTGTTTGTGTATGAGGTCTGTTGGATCAGCTTGGGAGTGTTGGACGCTTTCTGCCGGGTGGTCACTAGGGCTTCCTATGATTGTACTATTTAGCACTATAGGCATTTTATATGTATGTGTTTTGTTGATGATTTATAATGATGTTTGTATTCTATTTTGTTTTTGTAACCGGGGATTCGCGTAGTTTAGGTCAACCCTCAGCCGTCCCCCGCGTGGGATGTCTTTATTGTAAAGTGACTGGCCGGTGGAGGGCATTCAATTTTCCCACTGGGGTTGTTTCAGCAGATCTTTTATGCGGATCGGGGGTTGTCCGGTCCTGATTTGGCTCGGAAGAGTCCGCTGGACCTAAAGCAACAATAAATCATGACAACTGATGTTATTGTTCCTCGTCAAGCATCCCGACAGACTCTCCGTGACAACCAACCTGCGGCCACTCCAGAAGAATATTTCAAGATTAGCATTGCCATTCCTTTCTTGGAACACCTGTCAATCGAATTGGACTCGAGGTTCAAAAATGCTGACCTAGCAGTTGATGGTCTCTGTCTGGTGCCAAGCACTTTAATAGACAACCAGGATGGTTTCATGCAGGTTCCAGAAGGGGTGAAGACACTGGCAATGTTGTGGGAGTCTGATCTACCAGACAACGCTACCCTTGATGCAGAATACCAAAGGTGGGTTTGCAAATGGCGAAGTGCTGCTGAGAATGCGACAGCTATCATCCCATCCACGGCATCAGAAGCACTGAAACATTGTGACAGGGATTTTTATCCCAACCTGTTCATCATGCTAAAGAACCTTTGCACCCTGCCTGTCACTACTGCCGAGTGTGAGCGTTCAAACAGTCAGTTGCGCAACCTGAAAAACTACCTGCGCTCTACAATGGGGCAACATAGACTCAATGGACTTGCTTTACTGAAAGTGCACAGGGATGTTGATATTGACTTCAAAGAGGCAGTGAACTGTTTTGCCAGAAGATACAATTCACAAATGGTACTAATGCCGAGGAACCTAGTGCAGCAAGACTGAAAGTGAAAGCAGGGCGGTGATGTTAATAAATTACAAGGTAAAGCTTTATACTGTTAACGATCAACAAAATGTAGTGAATAATAATAGTATACAAAACATCTCTGCTGATAAATAAATGTTCGTGTGTGTGTTTTTTTTTGTTGTTTTTTTAAGGGACGGGCAGATGATTATTTTTGTACCCCAGTGTTTGTCAGTTCAATTTGTTTAAAAAGCTCAAAGTCCCAGACCATCATAAATGGCTTTTTCAAGGTTCAGATTGCACCATTTTGCATCCATGAAAAAAAAAATTCTGGGGGGGCATGCCCCCGGACCCCCCTAGAAAGCTCGGCGCTTCGCGCCTTCGCTGAATCTGTAACCCCCCCCCCCCCTCAACTTTTCCCAGGTCCGGCCCTCTCTCTCTCTCTCTCTCTCTCTCTCTCTCTCTCTCTCTCTCTCTCTCTCTTTCCATTGGACGTTTGTGTGTGTGTGTGTGTGTGTGTGCGTGTGTGTGTGCGTTCAGAACTGATCAAGTCGGTTCCACAACTTGTCATTGTTAGTAACAACTGGGTTTCTTTCGAAGGAACCCACTTGTTTCGAGAAACCCACTTGTTTCTAAACACACGGGAGTGCTCTTTTAGTGCGCGGGAGTGCAGTTACAGTGCACGGGAATGTTTTGAGTACAAAGGAGTGCTCTATCCGGGACGGAAAAATTACTGTGAATTTTCGAAAAACTTTTGAAGCTTTCTCGAAAAGGGGTAGGGTAAGGGCTAGTTGCAGCGCTGCAACTAACCCTTACCCTAACCCTTTTCTCTTCAAAAACCACTTTCCGATTCCTACATTCTTAAATAAACCCATTTGTGATGTTCTGAACGCATAGGTGTGTGTGTGTGTGTGTGCGATTTATCTTATTCGAATTCGCAATGTTTCAATCCTTAAGATTTTCATACAACAGTGGCCTATGCTCGAATCACGTGCGTGTGAACGGTGTGTGTTCGCGCATGTTGCGCGAGCGTGTGTGTACCATGATTGTGTGCATAATGAGCCCATTGCCAAAATTATAATACATCGCCAAGTCTCTCTCTCTCCCTCTCTCTCTCTCCACCTCCCTCTCTGACCACTCTCTCTATCATACGCAATTACTATAGCCTGCGCTAACTACTACAAAGCTATCAAAATATTCAAATGCACTTAAATTAGAGGGTTGTTATCGCACCTTGATATCGTATAACCCAAAGAAGGAAACACTACGGCGATATTATGTTATTTATAGTAACTCTCATCTTTCTCAAGGATTCTTACAGTAGAGTCTGTATCATCTTTTGTCCTGTTGAAGACGACCTAAATATGTGCTGAACTCAAGTTAACCATTTGTAATGGTCTTTGTCAGTTTTGCATACAAAATACAAGTGTAAGATTGCCTTTGTAATGAGCCTAACGGAATCATTTTTAATATAAGAGAGAGAGAGAGAGAGAGAGAGAGAGAGAGAGAGAGAGAGAGAGGATTTGTTTACAAGATATTTTTTGTGTGTTTGGCGTGGGGAGTAGGAGGGGGGGTAAGGTGAGCTTGTGAGGACGGGGTGGGGTTGGCGAGGTTACTATGGGGAAGACGACATTATATTTTGAAGACAAAATCTGAAAAGAGAGAGGGGGGGGAAAGAAAAAAGTACGGGGAAGAGAGGGAGAGAGGGTAAGGGAGAGAGAGAGAGAGAATGAATATAACCGTCCAACGGAACAAGGGGTAAGGACCTAATTCAACAATGAACCACCAGAGCAATCATACTGCTAAAATGGACAGTGAAAAATGGCCGCTTTGTATATCGCCCACCACGGGATCCGAACCTGTGTCATCGGTGTGCCAGGCAAACGCTCTACCACTAAAGATACGGCGATGGGGAAGGGAGGGGGGAGAGAGAGAGGGAGAGAGAGAGAGCGAGAGAGACAGAGACTGAGACACAGATAAGATAAGATAACAATTTTATTTTGCAAGGGTAAAAGAATAAGCGCTGGATGCGCTTTTTTACATCTTGCCCTTGGGGCTTTAACAATAACTATTAAATACAACTCAAGGTTATAACACTCACATCATGGAACAATAACAAATAAAAAAAAAGTCATCATTAGATAAAATCCTTTTCAAACAATTGAAATCAAATTAATGTTGTTAATCTCAATCAACAACATTAACAATTAATGTGTATTTAATTTTAATGTGTTTTAGGAGACGTGTTCTAAATGGTGACAGAGAGAGAGAGAGAGAGAGAGAGAGAGAGAGAGAGGTACAGAGGTACAGAGTTGCCAAGTGCAGGACCAACCGTTTCCAGCAGTCGTTTGTCCCCTCTGCAATCACGCTACTCAACGAGCAGTTAAAATAAATCTCCATAGCATTTGGGCTGGGTAAAGGGGGTGGGGGTGGGTGGGAGTGGGGTAAGACAAACTGTAATTTGTTTCAATAAGAGCTACCTTTATCAGTTTCTTCCTATTTACGGTATGCCGTATGAATGTGTGCGACAATTATCGATTGTGTGCGAATAATGTATACTTACTAGTCATGTAATGTATTATGATATCAATTGCGCATTAGGCATATGTACTTACTAGTCATATTGTTTACTAGTCATGATAATTTAAATGGAATCTTTGTCCCTCAAGTATTTTTATTACTATGCTGTATGAATGTGTGCAAAAATGTATTGATTGTTTGTGCATGATGATACATTGACTATTAATGTAATGTGTACTGTGAGGTGTTGTATGTTGGTTTAATCAATTGACGTATAGACTGAGATGTGGGTGCCTGACGCGATTAGGTAACATGATATATATTGACAGTGTTTGTGGTTCTATTTTGTGATCTGATTGGCTGATTCTGATGTATCCCATATGCGCAAAACAAATTCTTCACATGAAGTCAATAAATCTTGAATCTTGAATCTTGAGAGAGAGAGAGAGAGAGAGAGAGAGAGAGAGAGAGAGATGAGTGTATTTGTGAGTGTTTGTGTGTGAGTGTGTGTGTGCATTGATGTGTGTGTGTTTGTGCGTGCGTGTGAATGTGTGTGTTCGCGTGCGTGTGTGTAATGTCACAAATTTAGGTCGATTTTCTCTCCGTTTCAGTAGCTTCTTTAAGTGCTTAGAGGTTATTTAGCAGATATGCGGTCAAGCTTTGAAGCGGTTTGGATCAGTTGCAGGTCGAAAAACATTTCAAAATGACGTGAGAGAGAGACAGAGAGAGAGAGAGAGAGAGAGAGAGAGAGAGAGAGAGAGAGAGAGAGAGAGAGAGAGAGAGAGAATGCGTGTGTTTGTGTGTGAGTGTTCGTGTGTGGGTGTTCGTTGTGTGTGTGTACGTGTGTGCATGCGCGCGCGCGCCGATATGTATGTCCGTGTGTAGGCTATATTAATAATTCAATGTTGATCCTGGGTGATGGAGGCTGAGCTATGCGGTGAAAGCTTATATATTCTGCGTTTGACTGCCTGCATGCAATATGATATAATTATAACGCCCAATATTTGCACAATACGAACGAACTTTCAGCATGCATTTTCTCTGTATAGCTGATGAGAACGTGGAAAATCCTTGACAAAATATGTAAATTAGTCGGCTTTTCGAAAATCATTGAAAATTCATGCAGTTGCTTGGAAGAAGAAGAAGAAGAAGAAGAAGAAGAAGAAGAAGAAGAAGAAGAAGAAGAAGAAGAAGAAGATGAAGAAGAAGAAGAAATAATTAATTGACAACAAATCAAAACTGTATCATTTTAATTAGTACAGTTGTTTTTTTTTTTTAATTGACAATATCTGCGGGTCTTCCGTTTTGAGATGTATATTATGGCAAGCCTAGTTTCAGTCAGGGAAAGACTTGGACGAAGATCGGAGAGATCAAAGGGCGCGCATTAACCAAGAAGACTGGACCCTCGGCAAGAAATTTGTGGATCCCCGATAGCGGACTGGTTACGCAGCAGTAAAATAATGTATAAGTACTACTGCGCTACCAGTCCGCTATCGTCGGGGAGAGCTCTATGCAATATAGTTATAGTCTATGTGTTTTATAAGATGTGGTTAAGTTCAGTACGGGGGTGAACACGAGTGGGGATGAGGTGAAGGTGTCAAATGGGTCCTTAAGGAGGCGGGGCTAAAGACGCACATCACGTGGGAGCTGAAAACAATGTCAACTTTCATCCCTCGTCTCAACATTGGACAACGGCTTGTGAGCAGCCCTGACCCCCTCTTTGTATACACAGTCTGCAAGCCAAACCAGGTGACGACAATCGAAAAACCGCAGTTGTTACACCGAGACGAAAGAAAGTAGTCATTGTTGTTGCGCTGGCTACTGAGAAGTCACCTTTTTTTTTCTCTCTCTCTCTCTGTACCATAGGCCTACTGGTTTTGTTCTATCTTATAAAGTCGGACGACAAAAAGAAAAGGAAAAAATAATCTCTATCACTATACATTGAATGAGAGGTCAAAAGATCGAAGGTGAAGAGTTCATGCTGATGAAAATCTAACGCTCACACGTCATGAAAATAATCATGAAGCACCCGACCCCAGGCGACGACGTCCGTCAGCCGTGTACCGCTTGCCGGACAGGAATGTGCAAGTCGTGCGTCAAAAGAGAGATGATCGACCGCTTTGGGTTAGAGGCTATGGGCATGCGTAAGGCTAGTGTTGTAAACAAAATGGCTGGCAGGGTAGTGGTAGGACGAAGCCACGGAGGCTTGGGCGTTGGAGGACCCGTAAGGGTCGGATATTACGATATGGAATGTACCATCGGGAAAGGAAATTTTGCAGTGGTTAAACTGGCCACCCATTGCATCACTAAAACAAAGGTAAGTCTGATAGCAGTAGAACTTTCGCGAGCTTTACAAGCATGCCTCTTGTTTGCGTGCCATTCCATTTGTGTCGTCTGTTGTTTCTTTGGTTGTTTGTTTGACACTTTTGTAAAGGAAATGGATCTTTCTGATCACATAATTTGACCGGTGAATGCTTGTACTTTTGTCTGATGTGTTCATGCTATTTTCAGGAAAGTTTGAGAGAGTACTTTAAAAAAAAATCTGTTCAAAAAAATATTATCTTGTTTATTTGTAAAATACTTCCAAGTTTAACTAGCAACCAGTTGTTCTTGTGTTTTGTTTGGCAGTTAGTTTTTTTAGGCGTTTTCGGTTAGGTTTAGGCATTATTTGTTCCTATGAATTAGATTTTGTTTTGATCTTTATAACAGATCGCTTTCAGTATTGTCCAATTGATCAGTACTACTAGCATTGTATCATAATCTATATATTCTATAAATAGACCCAACATAAATGTGTTTTAAAAAAATAATTATTTTTTATATTTCAATTTGATGTCACAATGTGTCTAGTCTGCAAGAATGGTATTTTATCTTGGTACACATATGATCATATCTGACAAAGCAAAATAAGATAGCAATGCCGAAGACTCTTCAACATTGAAACATTCGTACTTAAAGTTATTTGTAAACTACAAGTACAAGATGTGACTGTGACATGGTTCCTCCCTCTGTTACTAGGTAATTTAAAATCACTCATGGTAATTTAACTCCTTTGACTTTCAAGTTCTCTTGGATTCCCCCCTCTCCAGTGATTACTGGTTTTGGCTGGGCTATTTTTGAAATTAGGTTAGATGATATGTAGGCCTATGTCTCTTTGCACAGGAGAGACCAGTGCTGCTGTTTGTGATTCCATCTTTGACATTTTGGGCATTCCCATTTCCCTCACATCCACCTACATCCTTGGAGTTTGCTCCCCACCCCTCTCTCTCCTACCCCAAGTTGTGAAATAGAGAATGGATTAGTTGGGAGGAGTGTGACCCACCAGATGTTATTCTGTAAGTAAGCTAAGACTAGGAAAAAAATCCCATTAAATTAAAAAGTATGAACTGAAGCAATGTCAATAACTAAGTAATTGGAGCTGGGTTCCGCAAGTTGATTAAAATACTGAAGTGACTTGACACATGCTTGTAGTGCAGAGCTGTAGACAAGGGCACAGAAATCCCAGAGTGAAGGGATAAGAAATGAGACAATAATTTGAGTAAATTCTGTTACACAAACACACAGTGTGCAGGTCTACATAAAGTACTGAGGGGAGAAGGAGGAGGGGAAGGGACAGATGCGTCGACAGAAATTTTGGTACATAAACAATCACACACAAACCACAGACCACACATGCAAACTCATGTGCACTGACACACTGTTTGCCAGTTTGTGTGCTAGTTCTCTGGGTCTGTGAGTCACTTATGCTGTAACACTAACATTGCAGGTCAAGAATGTAGTGAACATTGGCACAATGCTTTGTCTTTGGTAAACAGTTGTGTCTCACATGTCAGGCTGGTGTGTTTGGAAAGGGAATGTGGGCCAAGGCTCACAAATGCTTTCTTGGACACAGGACAGGCAGTAACATATTTGCAGCCTCAGGCTATTCTGTGTATGTGTCTGCTCCGCCAGTCCCTCCACACCTACCTGTCCCACTAATATGTGGGCCCTGTCTCTCCATTCCCTACCTAGTTACCCTCCCTCCCAGTTCAGAGTTTCCATGGTTTGAGGGTTGACTGTATGTCACCATGTTTTGCACCCAAGCTATGCCCTCTATTTAGTCTAGTTTCTAGATATCACAGGTCATTGTGTTCCCTCCCACCCCCCCACCCCCACTTCCAACCCCCTCCTACACCCACCACAATAACTAAACATCAACTTAGGCTAAAACTTGTGGCCTGTATGTGAAACCTAAGAATTGGAGCATACATTACATGTTGTATGACAGTTGGGCTTGAATCAAAGTTTAAGAAAGGGAAACTAAAAGTAAAACCAAATGAGTCAATGATATTCAATTTCCAAATTATTAAACCAAAGTGTTATAAGCAGAGAAAAAATATTTTTGTGTCCATTTGTTAGAAGAGAAGTAGTAATATTTATTTGTACCTGCTAAAGTTTGTTAGAAGAGAGAATGTTGCTGGCCATTGTTCAACCCAACTATTATCCCCACCTTAGCTCATGCCCCACACTCAATAACCAAAGGGTAGCATAGACTAATAATGTATACTTGTGGTCTGGTTTTGAGATCTTGGAACTGGATCACACAATATGACATTCGCCATGAATTAGATTTGACTTCCACTTTTCCAGAGTCAAAATGTTATATTTTATATTTTTAAAGAGAGAAAGAATGAACTTGATCGCCCAAGGCAAACTTTGAACTCTTTCACATTCTCCCACTAAACAGCGACGTAGGTTAATGCAGGTGATGTGATTTTTGAGATCTTGGATTGGAATTGGATCACACATGTGCCATGAATTGGATATGACCGGAGTCAAAATGTTATGAGGAGAAAACGAATCTAGACAAACTGTACAAACACTGTCAAAATGTTTTATACAAGATCAAGGAATGTTTTCAACTCAGACTTTGCCCTACATATATACTCCCACACAGTAACTAAACAGCACTGCAGGCTTAATGCAGGTGGTCTGGTTTTGGGACCAAGGAATTGGATCACATACACATGTGCATGATATGTGTGTATGACAATTGGACTTGAGTCAAAATGTTATATACTGTAAGGTGAGAGAGAATAAGCTTGGGGTGGCACAGTAGTGCAGCGGTTTGGGCACACGCTAGCAATGTTTCATGTTAACATGCAATGTCGGGCAGGGGTTAGTACTTGGATGGGTGACCGCACTTTGAAGGCAAGTACCAAACGACACACCCCAGTCCATCCAGCTCTGTGAATGGGGACCTGGATCTGTTCATAAGTGGGGAAGGTAAAGCAGCGAGGGAGAGAAGATAAGCACCAGTCGTCATAAAGCTGGCATAGAGAAAAGAGAGGAAATGCCTCCCTCCCCAATGATTAAAAATAAAAGGTTGCAGGAACACCTTTACCATTTGTTATAGAGAGAATGCTGTTTCAGTTTTCAACTCAAATACTATGCCCTACCATTCTGCATGTTCCCCCAACCCCACCTTTATCACTTACTTAGTCTTACACGCACAATATGTGTAATAATGACTATATATAATGTGTATAAGTTTCTAACTAAACTTCATGTAAAATATAATCTGAATAGTTGATGGACCTAATGGCAATGCTTTTGAGCCCCTGGCCCAGGATCAGATTGCACATGGGATGCCACTGCAAGTGTTCCACCATGCCGCTGATGTACTGTTTAATACAACTGTGAGTGCAAATCATTGAGAATAAGCAAAATTAAACCTGTAAAACCCGATTTTATTTCATACTGTATGTATAAGAGTGTTCTGTGTTCACTTCAGTAGTGTGCCATTGTATGATTTATGTATCATTGTATCCTTCCTATCCTATCCTATCCTGTCCCATAACCCGAAGGTCGTAGGGGCACCACAGATGATCGTTTAACCAGCATACTCCATCTTTCTCTGTCCTCAGCAGCCCTCATGGCTTCGCTCAGTGTCAAACCAGTCCATTCTCGAATGTTGTCCTCCCACCTCTTTTTCGGTCTCCCCCTTCTTCTACCTCCTTGCACTGTGTCTTGCAGAATGGTCTTTGCAAGGCCTGATGATCTGGTGACGTGGCCATACCATCGGAGTTTCCGTTTCTTCACCACTGTGAGCAGGTCATCGTGTTGTCCAATGGCTTGTGTGATGGTCTGCCATCATTGTATACTATTCATTTAATCAATGATAGTACATTGTTTTTAAATGCATGATCTGTCTTGGATCCGTATCCTAGAACCTCTCCCTCTGACGCTCATCCACATCCCCTCCCTCTTCCCTCACACACATAGCCAACACCCCTACTCATCCAGCTAACCACCACCACCACCCTCTTCCACATCTCCCCTCCCTAGCCATGTCCGCACCCAATCTAAAATGATGCAGAAGTTGTTTTTCAGTGCATGAACTTGTCTTTGTTTACGACCCAAGTCGTAAAAGATATCAAATAGCGTAAAAGATATCAAATAACGTCCCAGTGGCTACAAGTACATCAATACTAAGATTACATTTCTTATTGTGCTCAGTTATTCATTAAAATTTCTGCGTAGTGTCAGGTTTTTGCAGCGCAGATTCAAGATCTGAAAATCCAGATTCGTTGCAGCATGAAATTTACATGTTACATTGTTATTTTACAGAGGTTTGTCATGCATTAGTGAAGTGTTTTTCAGTGCGTAAATTCCTTGACAACAAAATTGATGAAATCTTGCAGTTGAGAAAAATGAAATGGCTCATTGCAAAGTTGTTTTCTGTACATAAATTCTTTGTTTTGTAACATAAGTCAGCAATTCATCTGACCTCAGAGTGATTAAAATCAAAACCAAGATAAGTGATAACTATACAAAATGTAAGTTTTACAATAGTGTCGCCAGCAATAAAATACTGAATCATTATAGTTTAGTTTAGCTGAAAGGGACTTGTTTAGGCCTCGTGACTTTTTGAATGTCCCTTTTGTTTGGGGCATTTTTACTTGTCCGGTTCCATTTGGGGTTGCTCGGGGGATACTGAAGTTAGTATGACTAATTAGTCGTACGCAAATTTGGATTCCTGTATGGAAATGACCTTTTTAAAGAAGATTTTTAAAGGTGTTCAGGTTGTTAGCTATTTTATTATCAACTGGCAATTTATTCCACACGGGCGCAACTCTGTAGGAGAATGAGTATTTTCTTTTGTTTGTGCAGCAATGTCTTATAAGAATTTTGTCCTGTGAATTTCTTGTTCTAGAGTTAGTATTTAACTGAAACAAAGTGTTAGCATCGATGTTGTCAATCCCATTAAAAATCTTGTAAGTTTGGATCAAGTCACCTCTCAATCTTCTAATTTTTAGAGTGGGCAAATTTATCCAAATTTTTCAATCTCTCTGAGTATGGTAAATGTCTCAGCGATATAAAATTAAAACTAATGCAGCCATATGAAGATAAATAATTTCAAGTTGTTCCTCAGTCAGCACAGGAATTCATGAAAAAGATGGTTGCGCCTCTAAAATCAGTGAAATTGTTTGAAAAATAAAGTCCTTGCTGTGTTTATTGTGAAATATGAAGGGTCATTGCAAATTTGCTTTTGTTTTTACTATAAATTCTTCATTTTTGCAATGGATGTCTTAGTAATAAAACACTACCCTCCAAGTGACTTGAATCAATACTAAAATTTCAGTACAGTGGAAGATGTAGATTTTGTTATAATAATAATAAATAATAATAATAATAATAATAATAATAATACAGGATGCTAATTGCTATGTACGCGCCTTTCCCCAAGGCTCAGCGCGGCGATCTATACCAACATATACGCTCACCTGTCTCATTTACCCTCACACACACCAAATACACATGCATCACCCAAACAGGTGGTGTAAAGGCAGGGAGATTGCTATTAGAAGACGGAAGAAAATGGAATTTTTATTTTTGAAATTTTTATATTGACTGCATCCTGTACCATTATTGAAGGGAGGGAGGAAACCGGAGTGCCCGGAGAAAACCCTCCGTGACCTCAATAGTCTCGTAGCTAAGTCACATGCGTTCGCCCCTTGCGGGAATCGAACCCGCGACCTTCGGCATTGGAAACCTGCGACTTATCCACTGCGCCACGAGCCAAATTCTTTATAGTGTGTCCTTGACTGCTATACACTTGGACAGTGGACAAACATTAGTCTGTATGCCCAGGGAAGCTGAAGTTTTGTAAACAAGATCAGATTGGTGTCTGGTTTACACACAATGTTCTGTGGGTTCGGGCATTAAATAGAATAGACCCAACGTTTCCCGGCGTGTCGTAAGAGGCGACTAACAGGGGTGATGTTAGCACGGCATCACTGGGCGAAAGTCTTCTACACAGAAGTCACCGGCCAGGGCGGAGGAACCTCACGTTACTACAGGTTCAACGACCATGTGCTCAGGGCCAAGGCGAGCCATACTGTATTCGTGGATTTCGGCTGTGGCCAACAGCCTGGAGAGGATTGGGCACCGCCAGGTCTTTTTTGCCCAAGACACACTACATGATGACACAATCCACTAATTCCATACCGGATCGGTCGTCGCCCGGGTCGTCACACGGCACAAGGACCGCGCCTTCCGTTGGCCACCAGGACGGAGGTGTTAAGTATGCTACTGATGGACAATTTAGCAAGATCCGCACGAGAAACAACATCGTCATAGGAACCTGGAATGTCAGGACCCTAACTGCGGAAGGAAAATTAGAAGAACTGGCCCACGAGTTGGACCACTATCGGTGGAATGTTCTAGGTATCAGCGAACTGCGCTGGAAAGGCCTAGGTGAAACAACGACCGACAAAGGCCACAAGCTCTATTTCAGCGGTAGGGATGACAGGCACGAACACGGCGTTGGATTCTTGGTCCACAAGAACATTCTAGCCACTGTCATGGGTTGCCGCCCAGTCTCCAGTAGACTCATTACCATCCGCCTGAGAGCAGCCCCTTTCAACATCACCATCATCCAGGCCTACGCCCCAACATCAGACTATGACGACAGCGAAGTGGAGGATTTTTATGAAAATCTACAGGCGGTCCTTGACCAAGTGCCGAAGAAGGACATAGTCATAGTGCAAGGCGACTGGAATGCCAAGGTTGGCCAAGATGCGCATCACAACTGGGGAGACACATGTGGACCCCACTGCAACAACGAGACAAATGACAGGGGTCTGAGACTCTTGGAGTTTGCCAGATACAACAATCTGGTACTGGCAAACACGCTTGGTCTCCACAAAAACTCCAGACGATGGACATGGCACAGTCCTGGCGGGGAGCATCACAACCAAATAGACTACATCATGGTCAAGAAACGCTTCAGATCAAGCATCAACATTGGCAGGACACGTACTTTTCCAGGAGCAGACATCGGAAGTGACCACGATCTCGTGATGATGTCTTTCCGGCTCCACTTGAAGAGAGTAAATACAGCAAAGTGCACTAGACTGAAGTTCGACCTGGACAAACTGCGAGACCCGGAGGTGGCAGAACTATTTCAGGCCACAATTGGAGGGAAATTTGCACCACTGCTCATTTTGGGGGCTGGTGAAGTAGATGTCAACACCATGACCACCACCTTCAACTCAGCTGTGACAGATGCCGCCAATGAAATCCTTGGCAAGCACCGACCAAAGAAGAAGCTGTGGATCACACCTGAACTTTTGGATCTGTGTGATAAACGAAGAGAGATGAAAAAGAAAAAGAACACCTCACAGGGAGCTGATGTCTACCGAAAAATCAACAATGACATCCGAAAAGGCATGCTCACAGCAAAGGAGAACTGGATAGAAGATCAATGCCAGGAAATAGAGGACAGTCTGAACAAGAACAACAGCAAGAAGGCCTACCAGACTGTGAAGCGGCTGACAAGTGTCAAACAGCCCAAAGTCTCCACTATCCAAAGCAAGTCTGGCATATGCCTTACAGAAGAACAAGAAGTCTTGGACAGATGGACAGAGTACTGCTCTGACCTTTACAACCATACACCAAATGGAGACCCATCAGTTCTAGCATGTCCCGAGAACAGAGAAGAAGAAGAAATCCTCCCAATTCTCCGGGAAGAAGTTGAGGCAGCAGTGCAAGCGCTAAAGAAAGGGAAGTCAGCGGGAGTGGACAACATACCCGCGGAACTGCTACAAGCAGGAGGAGAAGCGATGATTGATGCCCTCACCATTATCTGTAACAAGATCTGGCAGAGTGGGGAGTGGCCTATACCATGGACCCAGTCGCTTGTCATCACTCTTCCCAAAAAAGGTAACCTTCAGGAGTGTGAAAATTACCGGACCATCAGCCTCATCAGCCATCCCAGCAAGGTCCTCCTGAAAATAATACTCAACAGGTTGAAACCCCAAGCTGAACAAATCATAGCTGAAGAACAAGCAGGATTCAGGGCAGGGCGAAGTACCACTGAGCAGATTTTCAACCTCAGAATAATCTGTGAGAAATACCTACAGCACCAACAACATCTATATCATGTGTTCATAGACTTCAAGAAGGCGTTTGACCGAGTCTGGCATGCAGCTCTATGGGCAACAATGAAAGTGTACAACATCAGCCCTAAAATTATTGAAGTCATCAAAAGCCTGTATGACAAGGCTACCAGTGCAGTCCTCCACAACAGAGCCATCGGGAATTGGTTCAGAACAACAATCGGTGTGCGTCAAGGATGCCTACTCTCACCAACACTCTTCAACATCTTCCTAGAGCGCATCATGTCGGATGCTCTTGCAGACCATGAAGGCACAGTCAGCATAGGGGGTAGAGCAATCTCCAATCTTCGTTTTGCAGATGACATTGATGGATTGGCTGGAGAGGAACAAGAACTTGAACAGCTGGTACAGAGGCTTGACACCACCTCCAAAGCCTATGGAATGGAAATAAGTGCAGAGAAGACCAAAATGATGACCAACAACACCAATGGCATCAATACGGACATCAAAGTCCAAGGCCAATCCCTCGACACAGTGCATAGCTTCAAATATTTAGGAGCCATTGTATCAGACAATGGGTCCCGACAGGAAGTCCTCTCCAGGATCGCACAAACAACTGCTGCCCTGACAAGGTTGAAGCCCATTTGGAAAGACAGGACCATCAGTCTACACTCCAAAGTAAGACTGCTGCGCTCCCTTGTCATCTCCATCTTCCTATATGCTTGCGAAGCATGGACCCTCACAGCAGATCTCCAACGAAGAATACAAAGCATGGAGATGAGGTGCTACAGAAGACTTCTGGGCATTTCCTATACCCAACACATCACCAACGACAATGTCCGACAGACCATCACACAAGCCATTGGACAACACGATGACCTGCTAACAGTGGTGAAGAAACGGAAACTTCGGTGGTATGGCCACGTCACCAGATCATCAGGCCTTGCAAAGACTATTCTGCAAGGCACAGTGCAAGGAGGTAGAAGAAGAGGGAGACCGAAAAAGAGGTGGGAGGACAACATTCGAGAATGGACTGGTTTGACACTGAGCGAAGCCATCAGGGCTGCTGAGGACAGAGAAAGATGGAGTATGCTGGTTAAACGATCATCTGTGGTGCCCCTACGACCTTCGGGTTACGGGACAGGATAGGATAGGATAGATTACACACAATGTACTGTGACTGTGAGGGTAAGCTTATAGAAGAGACCGGGCGAGGGCGTTGACCCAGTTGACAGTGATGCAGGCAGTGAGGCTTTTGCTGAAGCAAAATATAGTACTATTCGAAATATAATGCTGTGTTATAATAATATTAATAGGCTGATCTGACATTTATTGCAAAGCTTTGTGTCGGTTGAAAGATGAATCTCCACATAAACAAAGTACAACAGCTGAATCATATCATGCATAGAATAAAGTGGTAATTTATGTTACATAAGGATTTTTATTTTTAAAAAAGGTGTGTGTGTGGGTGGAGATTTTTAATTTTCTTAATTACTACTGCTACTACTAAACGCTCCTTATTTCTAAATCAGACCCAAAGCACGGCGATCTGTAACCAACATACACGCTCGCATGTTACAAACACTCCTGCATACACAACAAACACACATTCGTCACTCAAGCATATGGTGTAAAGAAACGTTGCTGTTAGACGAGGGAAAGGAAATGGAATTTTTTATTTTGTGAAATTTTATATTGACTGCTTCCAATACCATGATTTATTACTACTAATAATAATTACTACAAGTATTGGTATTGTTGTGTTGTTAGTTTTTTGTCAGTCATCAGTACTGCAGTATATGAATTAATTTCACTTGTAGCAGGGTATACTATAATACTTAGAGTACACTCTTTCCCTGTCTCAGCACTGTGATTATGCTTGTGTTTATTTATGAACATAAAACATGTTCCTCCCTTTCTTCTTTTGTTGTTGATGTTATGGATCTTACTTTAACACTTAAAAATTAAATATTGAGCGCATCATGTAAAACTGTTGAATATTTTTTTGGAGTAATTTATCAGTTTCTAAGCAGTTTCAGTATATGTTTATTTTTTGGAGGGAGAGGGGAGAGGAGGGGAGAAGTAAAGACACACATCTTTTGTGTTAAAATTGCCCTGTCAAAGACGAAGGTTAAAAGGTTACAGTTTATATGCGAGTGTGTTTAAAATTGTCATACAGTGATACAGTTAATAAATACACTGTGTGTATTGTGTGCAGTTGTCTGATTAATATGATCTTAATTATGAGTTATGAGATTATAGATCTATGTGAAACCAGTTACCGTTACTCAAAAGGGATTGATTGTAAGCCTTTAGGTATTATAATTTTATTTGCTTTGTTTCAGGGTATCAATTTTGTTTCATTCTCATAGTTACCTCTTGATTTAATTTTAGTATTTCGTTATCTGTAAACTTGTAACACAACTAGAACTTGTATTATTTACGTGGGGGTGGGTGGGGGGGTGGGGGGAAGGGGGGGAAACACAAAACAATTGTATCTATTCTTAGACCTTGTTGAGTCTGATCCATCTGTTCCAACCAAACCAACCAAAACAGTCAAAATAAGAAGCAGTGAGCATTCCTAAACACCACAAATTTAAAAGCTCTATTATTTAAAAATAATGACGTCTTACAGTGTAAAATGTTTGTTGTCATTGTTTTAAAAGAAGGCACTATTAAAACAAAAACATTAATTAACATTGTGAACTCATCATAATAGATCAAAGCACACATTAAAAAGACAGCACTATGAACTAATAACTTCTATAATTTAAAGTTGTGACAAAGTCACTAACTCTTTCCCCCTTTTGTTTTTATTCAGATGGCGTTTACTCTGTATTTCGTTTTCACATTAAATTCATTAACGAAATTGATACTGGTTGTAATTATCAAAAGTTGAATTCATTGCGAATCTGTATGTAAATTGTAATCGGTCTGATGGCGCAATGCAATTTAATAAGATGATGATGATGCGCAGTTCATAGCTTCGTCTTATTGTCATCATTGACTTCCCAAGAGGTCAAGGTAAAAAATGAATGCCTCAAGGGTTACCATTAAAATAAAAATAATGATCAATGTTAAACAATCCTTTCAAAGTTTACATTTTTACTCAGCTGGATGCAAATTTTGTAGCATGATTTTATGGGGAGTGTGTGTGGAGAGGGAGGATGTTTTTTTTGGGGTGGGTGGGTTGGTGGGCAGGGCTCGAAATTAGCGGGGGCCCGGGGCCAAAAACCCTCAAAGTTGATTTCGGGCTCAGAAAGTTGAAAAACGAAGGGCCCGCTTGGCCCGCAAAATAATTCATCTGCTACAGCTAGCTCTACTCGGCAGTTTCGTATTTGGGCCAAGGGAAGCAACCCACACCGGTGCCCTAAATTTGGACAGAAAAAAAAAACAGAGAAAAGAAGCGAAAGCCCTTTAATTTTGCACTCAAAAGTTTAATATACACTTCAGTATCTTTTTAATATAATAAATAAAAGGCTATGGCACAACATAATCGCAAAATGTCCATCTTTGCAAGTACGAAAGTATGGCTACATATCGTCGCCATACAGTTGCTAAAACAATCGGCGATGGCATATTTTCCAATTTTTGGGAAGCGAAAGACGCCAGAAGAAAACGTCGACGAAAGGAAAGAACAAGAAAAAGAGAGAAAAAAGAAGTATGAAGAGGAAAAAGATCAAGGAACTACAAATGAAGGGTGGAAAAAAAGATTTCCATGGCATGGCCTTGAAGTGAACAAGGAAGAGTACTGTTAAGTTTAGTTCCCTTTCATGGTTTTGTTTTGAACTTTTGTGCATTGAGGTCAGATGAAGATTTAGGCACTAATATACAACATATTGACAACTGACATTTAGCGGTTTAGTTACAGACATTGGATTTCCTGTTTACTTGTTGTACATTTATAATTGTAGAGTGGCTCAATGATATCTTGAAAGTTACTCAACTTACTGTGAGGTTTTTACTTGGCTCAAAGTGAAGTGCCTAAAGACTGTCATAACTTAATACTATAATAACTAAGCCAAAGTGTGTTTTTCTCCTGTTATATAATAGTATCTAGTTCAGTTGAACTTGAAGATTATGCTGTTTGAGAAAGTAGAGCCTTCCTGGTTCAATAATTGCTGTGAATCCTTTCGATGTTTGTTTATTGGTTGTATTGCTACAAATGTTTTTGTGAAATAAAATTAGTGTTATAACTTCTTCTTTTTTTAAATTGGATGGAGGGGTTATTTTTAGATGAATTCTGGAGTGACACATTGACAGAGGAGTTTTAGCTGACAATTCACATAATCTGATTAATAAGACAAAGTCTACTTTTCCAAGTTTTAGTGAAAAATTTAACATACTCGCCAGCAGCCTCTACTTTTCTAAGGTTCCTTTATGGTTTAATTTTGTTTTTATTTATCCTTTGGTATTGATTTTTTTGTTTGTCCAAATTTGCTTTATACAATTTTTTGTTCTTTTGCAGGTACTTCGGCCTCCATACTCCTCAATTGGCTTTGTTCGTTTTCTCTTATTTTATGGTTATGAGGGTTTTGTGGCTAGGAGTTGACTTTTGAAATTGCATTGTTGTCACAGGAACAGATGTTACTATGAGTAATCATTGCTCCTGGAATCCTGATCTCACTTATACAATAGATACAAATGTTGATGATCATGATCTAATTATTGTATTTATTTATTATTATTATTATTATTATTATTATTATTATTATTATTATTATTATTTTACTTATTCATATATTTATTTCTATTTTTATTACTTTTTTGTTGTCTGATGTGGTTATGGTGAAGACATTTGTTCTCAATTGGAGTATTGTTGAATCTTGAATTACATTTTGAAGAACACAGATCTGTATCAATGATATGAATAAATACGTATTCATTAATTATTCTGTGTTGTTGTCTCTCGTGTGTACAGGTGGCCATAAAAATAATTGACAAGACGCAGCTGACTGAGGATAACCTGACAAAGATCTTCCGCGAGATCCGCATCATGAAACTGCTGCGCCACCCTCACATCGTCCGCCTGTACCAGGTCATGCAGACGGAACGGATGCTTTACCTAGTCACAGAGTATGCCAGCGGTGGAGAAATCTTTGGTGAGTTGGTGTTCAGGGTGTTTGTGTGGACTAACCTGCAGCGTACGCTTTTGTTTGTGTGGTGTGTGGTATGGTACGTCTACTGCGTGTTTGTGATTTTATGAACCTTGAAGTTTAACATCCTCACCAACGTCCACCATTGGCTGACGGGGCTGACCATCCCAGGGAAGAGGGGATAAGGACCTGAATCAACAGTGGACCACCAGAGCAATCATACTGCTATGGAGGACACTTGACAAATTGCCACTGTTACCTGGCTTACCACGGGATTTGATCCTGGGTCATCAGTGTGCCAGGCATACTGTGGTGGGTCAAGTGTGATGTTTTATAAATTATGTTCTATGTATTGTTTGTGGACAATGTTTGTAGGCTGTTTGTAATGTGTGCAGTGGTTTAACAAATATTGTATTGTGATGTTTTGTTAACAATGAAACTGTTGAATGTAAAAAGAAAACAAGTGATATTGTGTTTTGTTGTATTGTATTGCAGTGCTAAGGCTGGAAATGTTTTCTTTTAATGACCATCTTGGCAGTGCAGTGAAATTAGGCTATATATGTTTTTGACAAAGTATGTATTTCAACAAAGTATTTATTTCAACAACAACAACAACAAAAAATCTTTTTAAATTTATGTAATTTGGAACTCATATTTACTGGTTAATAAAAATAGTGCAAATTACACGAATTATGCTTGTCTTCATTGAACGGCAACTGAGAACGTTTTCGCGAGTTCCAGTACATTTACAAAGCTGATACAGCATATTATAAATTTTACGCAATAGTTCAAATGAGCGTATGGAGTGTTCTCATGTTGCTGCATAACTGAACGAATAACAGTGTAAAGTAGAGATTACAATGAGAATCACGACTTAGCAACTGTTGAGTCATTTGTAAGAACGTGTTATTGATGGGACATTTGTTCAGAGTAAGAGGAAAAGTCACAGTGGATAGGAGATATATAATTCATGAAGTATCACAGGAAATTGTAAAATCTGGGAGTTGCTTGCGTTCTAACCAAATCAGAAGTGGTGTGAGTGTGCCTTGTACAAGTTGTAGAGTATTCTGTAGGCCAAGACTGTACAAGTTGTTGACTATTAATAATAATATAACATTTTTATTTATTATGAAATTTGATAAAACCATTTTTTTAAAAATTAGTATGATCACTGACTTTCTAGTTTCTAGCACTAGGCTTTTAGTGTAGTATGACAGTGTTGCGACCCTGTTTTGTAGAGGATCTGTCCTGTAGTCAAGAGTAGTGACTAGAGAGGACATTTGTTTTGTAAAATTTGTCATTTGGGTTTAGTTTAAGTATAATACGGGGGCACAGATTAGTGTGGGTCTAAGGGGGGGGGGGGAGGAAGGAGGAGGATAGAGGGGAGGAAGAGGAGGAGGAGAAGAGAACGAGTTAAGGAGAGAGAGAGTGAGAAAGAGAAAAAACGTTCTCCAGCTAGTGAAATATTGTACTTGTTTCTTGTAGAATTAGAAGGGTTGAGGTGGGCAAGGGAGGGGGAGGGAGGAAGGGAAGGGATGGAGGTGGTAAGTAGAGCAAGAGATGTACAATTTAGTTCTGGCAGGGGTGGCGAGGATGGTGGGTGAGGACAGAGAGAGAGAGAGAGAGGAGAGAGAGAGAGAGAGAAGATTGAAGATTACTAATGTTACTATCAAGCCATTGATCATAACCGCATACCGGGAATATGGACGAACGTAAGCCTTAACGTGTGGAAGCAACATTAACTTAGTGTCATTTGTCAAAAACTTAATTGGCCCTGACATGGGAGCTGAAAAACGAAATGGAACTTCTTATCTCTGGTACAACTTACATTAATAGGAAAAAATGTTCATTAGGCTTTCGTTGCTACTGCCGTCATTTGGTTTTGGGTACTTACTAGGTCTACTTCTGGGGCTACTTTTAGGTCTGTTGAGTGCACCCACACTATCAAATTCAGTGCTGAGAGAGAGAGAGAGAGAGAGAGAGAGAGAGAGAGAGAGAGAGAGAGAGAGAGAGAGAGAGAGAGAGAGAGAGAGAGAGAGAGAGAGAGATTTGCAACTTTTATTTTTGTATTTGGGATTAAGATTTGTACACGCTCGTTCTGGTTGCCGACCATTTCAACCAAAGCATTTCCAGAGTAGTCTGGCAATACAGAAAAGTGGTCTTACAAAATGAATGCACGAACTAATGGCCAGGTTGTCGACCTATGACAAAATCTTACAGTTGAGCCCTATATGTATATCCGTGTCTGGCACAGGTACGGGTCACTTTTGAAAGTGCGCACAATACATAATTATATACTAACATCCTTCAGTCTCCAGTCCCCTAACACTTTTGATCGTAAGAACAAAAATGGGTTACAACTGTTAATGAGGGGAGTACGAGGTGAATGGTTGGATAACGACCTCTGTGTGAATAAGACAATCCGACGACGATATTTGCCTCATTGATGATAATAACAGTGCATGGAAGGATGAAAAGATGATGAAAATAACTTGCAATAAATGAGCTGTGAAGGGATGGGGTGGGGAAAGGGGAGAGAGAGGGGGGGGAGAGAAAGAGAGAGGAGAGAGAGGGGTGGAGAAAGAGAGAGGAGAGAGTGTGTGAGAAAGAACGACGCTAGGGAGGACAAACCAAAGCAAACCCTTCAATTACGGTATTGAATGCAGTCAATAAAATTACATTTTAAAAAAATGAAATTCAATAGTATTTCCGTCTTTTAATAACAATCTCCCAGCTTTTACAGCGCTCGTTTGATTGATGAATACATGTGTGTTGTGCGTATATATATATGTGTGCCACATGTTAACATGTACATGTTAGTTAGTGTTACAGATCGCTGCGCTTAAAATCCGATTTAGGAATGCGTATAGCATCCTTCTTTTTCTTCTTCTTTTTCTTTTTAAATTGAAACATAGTGATACAGTGACTTACAATAATACAAGATTATACTGCCTACAGAAACTCCGTTCCTTAGGCAGGGCTAGAAATTAACTTTTTTCTTTGGGGGCCACCGGGCCCCTTGATTGAAAAATTGGAGGGCCCACAAGCAACTTTCGGGGCCCAACTTGAAAAATAATGCAAACCAAAAACAAAAGAAGTATTGACAATATAATAAGTAGAAAGTACAATTTGTCTGATAATCTAAAATAAAAACAATTGAATTTCCACGGCACACAGAATAACACTTCTTGGCCGTCCTCGTTCACTTCAAGGCCATGCCATGGAAATCTTTTTTTCCACCCTTCATTGTAGTTCCTTGATCTTTTTTCCTCTTCATACTTCTTTTTTCTCTCTTTTTCTTGTTCTTTCCTTTCGTCGACGTTTTCTTCTGGCGTCTTTCGCTTCCCAAAAATTGGAAAATACGCCATCGCCGATTGTTTTAGCAACTGTATGGCGACGATATGTAGCCATACTTTCGTACTTGCAAAGATGGACATTTTGCGCTTATGTTGTGCCATAGCCTTTTGTTTATGATATTAAAAAGATATTGAAGTGTAACAGTATATTAAACTTTTGAGTGCAAAATTAAAGGGTTTTTGCTTCTTTTCTCTGTTTTTTTTTCTGTCCAAATTTAGGGCACCGGTGTGGGTTGCTTCCCTTGGCCCAAATACGAAACTGCCGAGTAGAGCTAGCTGTAGCAGACGAATTATTTTGCGGGCCAAGCGGGCCCTTCGTTTTTCAACTTTCCGAGCCCGAAATCAACTTTGCGGGTTTTTGGCCCCGGGCCCCCGCTAATTTCGAGCCCTGTTAGGCGTCCGTCAGCCTGTCCTGTGTACATTTTACAGATGTTTTATGGAATCTGTTTTATTGAATCTGTTTTAACATTTGGCTTTTTCTGCTGGTATGGAGGTCTAAATGTGAAGAACAAGAATGTGCTTGACAGAGTGGTGAAAGTGTGCGGGAAAGTGATTGGAGAGAAACAGAAGAGTCTGACTGAGTTGTATGAGTGCCGTGCAGTGCAAAGAGCTAAAGAGATTGCAAAGCATTATATACTTTTACCATCTGCTCGTTGTTTTCGAGTGCCAAAATTGTCCACTGTTAGAACCAAATGCAGCTTTGTACCAAAGTCGATCGAACTTCTGAATAAGTATAAATAATCTGTGACGGTGTGTGTGGAGGTGTAGGTGTGTGCGTGTGTGTAAGAAAAAGAGAGTGCCTTTATGTATACTATTTCTTTTAATCATTTAATCACTTGTGGTGCTAATTTGTGCCATGACCGCTGTTATGTAGGTTTGTACAATTTAAGTCCTCCCTTCTTTGCTTGTGTAGTTATCTCTGTGATTAGAATTGATTTGTATGATCTTATATACATTTAAAAATACTACATGAGTGTTCTTTTCCTTTAATGTAATTAACTGTTTAACCTGTTATCTGTACATTAATATAAGCGAGAAGGAAAATGATATATAGATGTCCAGTAAGAACGTGAAGTACCAACTGTGTAGGACACAGGTGTTATGTTGTTTTTTTTATTGATTGATGACTTCCTTTTAACTGCCTGCAAAACATGTCTTAATTTCTCAGAGTGAGATAATAAAGTTATCTTGTATCTTTAACTGTAAGTGAAATGCCCCTAGGATGGGGGAGTGAAAGGTGGGTGTTGTTATTTAGAGTTATTTCAATGTTCACATGCACAATGAACTGTTAGCATAAATAACGAAGATCTGTGTCAAACACAAGGTCACTAGAGCCGCGAAAGCATTAAATAACGATTTTGTGTGCAGTGTAGTCATGTTATCTATTGAAGAAAATAATATTATACGTTATCGGCATGTTGGCGTGGAATATGAGATATGTTCAACGAGATATCTATTCAATGTTTCCACGAGCCGAAGGCATTGGACACGTTTGCAGCACATTTTAATTCTCAAAAAACTTTAAAGTTTCACGCCTTCGCATAAAAACTTAAATATTCTTGGCAAATGCAATCAATTTAACGAAAAGCATCACTATACGTCACGTTGACAGTAGGCCTATAAGTAGTGGCCCCATTTGGCTTACGTTTTACGGCTTATGTATTGGTTTATGAGAGTTTTCATTGACCGGATGTTTGACGGGTGGCACACCTTATGAATTTAGTGGCCACATTTTGGCTTACGTTTTACGGCTTATGCATTGGGTCGGAGGTAGAGGCGCCGTATTTATCACGGCCCGGTTCGAATTTATAACCGTGAATAGCTGTGTAATTTCACTATAACAAGGCACTTTTTCATGACGATGTAATGACTAATGTACTCTTGCACGAGTTGACTATACTATGAAACAACTTTTCTAAGATAGGCACGCAACAAGTAAATTCAACTGCCTGAGCTCGCCAAGTTGTGTGTAGCAGACAAGCTTTGTGCCTGTAACCATGCGTGTTGGAGGAGTGTAGGTTGACCTTTAAACTCGTGACGTTATACTCTCGCTTCTGATTGGTCCTCGTAAGCCCGGCTTATGTATTTTTGCAGAATAAATCAAACATGGGCTATCCTTGTGAAATGTTATGTTAGCCATTAATAATAATAATAATAATAATAATAATAATAATAATAATAATAATAATAATAATAATAATAATTATAATTATTATTATTATTATTATTATTATTATTATTATTATTATATAGTGCTTTTTACTAAAGAACAATATCAGTTCAAAGCGCAGTATTCACGCATTCATTCTAAACATAAACGGCTTCATACAAAATACAAATCAGGCAAAACACTTGCTAACGAATTACCCAAAGACATAATGTTCAGTCAAAGTGGACCAAAAAATATTTTCAAGTGAAATATAAGAGACAAATGGGGTAGGTGGTGGCGTTGGTCTGAATCAAGGAGGAATAATGACGATGATGATGGGAGACAAGATCAGAAACATTTAAGGAAGAGATGAGTTTTCAAGGTGGATTTGAAAGTAGCTATTTTTGGAAAGGTGCGAAGAGAGAGAGGAAGAGAGTTCCAAGTTGAAGGGCCAAGCACTGAGAAAGATCAACAGCCAGCAGAGGAGAGTTTGGAGCGGGGTATGTGAAGCACGAGGGTGTCAGAGGAAGAACGAAGATTTGTAGAGGGTGAGGTAGGAAGGGGCTAATCCATGGACGAACTTGTAACAGAAGGTACAGATTGTGTACATAATCCTATGAGATGCAGCAAGCTAGTGGAGAGAATGTAAGAGGGGTGTGATATGATAAGATTTTTTTCACTTTGAGAACCATACGAGCAGCTGAGGTCTGAATACGTTGAAACGGATGAACAGAAGAGGAAGGGAGTCCAGCCAGAAGAGAGTTACAGTAGTATAAGCTTGACAGGACAAGAGAGGAAATACGTTTGGCTGTAGCGTCAGTGGTCAGATGCTTGCGGACAAGGTTTGCGAACTTCAATCCATAGGGGATCGACATTTTGTTTCTTGTCTTTTAGTTAATTGGACAACAATCGTAAATAGTCCGTGTAACTGTAGATTATAGTCACACGACACCGAAGCGTATAGGCGACTACTGGTCACATTATTCTGACACCAGCGAACCAGTTGATGGTAGGGGGAAAATAATATTGGCCAATCCGGGATTCGAACCAGGTACCTTTCGGTTACTAGTAAGACGCTCTATCAACTGAGCTACCCGGCCCCTCAAGTCCGTGTGTGTGTTTTTTTTTTTTTTTTTTTAATCAGTTTATAGTCCCCTCTCTTCCCGATAAGGATTTTCAGAGAGGAGACTCTCTGCTAGTCCGTGTGAGTATTCCTACGACTCTATATCCCAAGCCTCGCTAGAAACTTTGCCATCTGTGATTGGTCAATTACCTCGCGATACCAGTTTTAGGCACACTCTACTTGGCCAATGAAAATATAAGACACTTGTGGAAATCGATACATAGTATTATGTCTTGTAACTCGACTGCTTTGAAGGCTGCTTATACTTTTGAAGGCTAGAGTCACTTTACGAGTTTTACCTTACTGTTTTTACTGTTAAGCTTCTCCCCACCGCTCAGCCCTCACAGCCATAACTCCCTCCCACAACCCCAACAAATCCACTTATTCACTCCACGCCATCATTTCCTAGCTGTGTTTCGTTGGCACGCATTAATACACTCATAGTTGGAAGGCTGCTGATATAAAACTGTTGTGTGTGTTGTTGTTTTTTTGGGGGTGGGAGTGGGTGATGGAAGGGGAAAAGGATGGAAGGGGAGGAGGGGGGGGGTTAGGGGGTAAAGGGATCTTAGAAGTCCACGGAAATGAACAGTGGGCTACAGTACCGGACTGAATGAATTTTGAAGCTTAACGCTTGGCGACATGGCAGACGGGGATAATCATTCCTGGAAAAGAGGGGTAAGGGACCTAAATTAACACTGAACCATCAGAGCAATCATACTGCTAAGACGGACAGTGAAAAATTGCCACTTCTATCTTGCCCACCACGAGATTCGAACCTGGACCTGGGTCCTAGGTACCGGGCTGACACACGTACAGACCTAGGCACTGGATAACCCTGTAGCGTAATGTCTGCAGCTAATTAATAACGCTTATAGCAGTCTGTCCAATGCCTCACATCGGCAACAAGACGATTCGCAGAGCGGAACATTTCTGCATGATAATAAAACAGTGATGTCTACAGCAAGATGTCTACATTTAATTAAAAAGAAAGAAAGTAAAACTGTCCACCCTCCACCCCCCACAAACAAACAAACGTATTTAAGTAGTCAAGTTGTTTGAAAATGCCGCAACGGGGAATAGCTCCATAAGACAATTTGCGCAGACCGGAACATTCCTGTATTAAAGGGACAGTGCGACTAAAATTTCTGCATCGGTGATGTTTTTTTTTTTTTTTTTTTTTTTTTTTTTTTGGGGGGGGGTCTCTTTTTTTTTTCTTTTTCTTAAATGCATGTTTAAAAAACAAATCATTCATTGCAAGAGGTGAGCAAGATAGAAGTGGCCATTTGTCGCTATCCATCTTTAGCAGTATGATTGCGCTGGTAGTTCCGATCCCCACCTGACATATCGCCAATGGTGGGTGTAGACTTTTAAACTTCACTTTTGTTGTTTGTCCACAATGACTCGCGCTTTGTTGTGTTTTGAAGTCTGGGTTGGAGTTTTGCAAACTACTGCACCTGTTGGTCGTCAGACTTTAAAATTAAGCGCATTGTGTTGACGGCTGGGTACGGTTGTGCAGTGTCGCGAAAGAACAATAAATTGAGGTTTGCACTGCGCAGCAAGTTCGCAATGAGTGCAGAAACGTACATGACAATTGAAAACAACAAACAAAATACGACTGGGTTTCTCCTATTAAATGGTTTGCACTGGGCGAAGGGAGGAATGGGACGTTAAATACATTGTGACTTAGAACGTGTCTGTTAAATGACTCCTCCTCCTCCTATTGGGTCAGTCCACACCTTCACCTATCTATGTCTCGGTGTCAGTGTCTCACTCCCCATCACCATCTCCCCCGCAACCATTCGTGACCATGACAACAAGAAAGTGCTCAGTCTTCAGAACGCTCTGAGTGATGAGGGTCAATTTGACTCGGTTAAACATGTGTTGTTGGTGTGTGTGTGTGTGTGTGTGTGTGTGTGTGTGTGTGATCATTGCGAGTTGAATGTGTGTGTGTATGTGTGTTTAGAGAGAGAGGGGGAGAGAGAGAGATTTGGCGAAGAGAAGGAGTGAGGGGGAGAGGAAACAAGCTACTAATCCCTCCTCCCTCCCCCCTCCAATCTTTGTAAGCTTTGAAATAACAACAACTTGAATACACCCTTAACCTCGCGTGAATAGAGAACATGAATTAAAAGTACAGGTTTCCACATCTGTAGGACACACTCTGCTGCTAGGCACGGTCAGTATGAAGAAGCATGCTCCATATGATGAAGACAACAGACCTACCTGCCAACACTGAAGTTTAATCTGAAATATAGGAGTGACCTTTAAACAAAATTAAGTTAATACAAAAGTATATCTATAGCCACGATTCAGAGCACAAGAAAGAAAGAAGAATAACTTTTCGTTTGTGACGCAAAGGATTGTGTTTTTTTGTTTGTTTTTGTTGTTGTTGTTGTTGTTTTTAATGGGGGGGATGAACTAAGCTAAGGGGCGAGTCTAGGCAAAGAAGAACAAGGTCAACTAGCCATGAAGCAGATTGCCGGGAACGAAAGAAAAGATAAACGAATTACAACTAAACTAGGCTACAAAGAGAGGGAAAAACTTGGAAACTTTGAAACTTTTTATTAGGGATAAAGATTTTAGAATAATTAATAAGTCTAATCTTCCAATCTGTCCCTTAATAACCTTTAACATTAACTTGAAAATCATAGAAATCACACACACATGCGCACACAATCACACCAACATCTTCATCATTATCTTTAAACAATTGTAGGCAACCATACCCCCTTCATATCCTTCACCCTCATAATAATATTTTAAAAAAAATAATCATAACAATAATGGTAATAACAATAACAACAATAATAATAACAATTTATCCTTCTCTTTACTCCTCTTGCGAAAAATGACCGGCCCGCTAGGAACGTGAGTGTGAAAAATACCTGTGAAGTAATAGAGATGATATATTGTTGTCTATTTCTCTGAACTTAGCAAAATGCTATTCTTTGTCCCTGCTTTTCACCCATTTTCGGCGCAATACGGGTAACAGCTCTTGTGCTTTTGTTTATGCGCAGTGACTGTGCGCATGTTTACCAAAATCAAACGTTTTAGTGTGACTGCTGACGACTCGCAGCGTCAATTCTCCCATTAAGATCCTGACTCGCAAACATTCACTGTCATTGTGATTGCAATGAAAGCGTTCGTCGTCACGCCTATGACAACTGAGAATCATGGCGACCGGAGATGAGGATGGACGAGAATGGACCTTGTGCGTTCTGGTATGTAACTGGCACTCATCCGTATAAGGCATGAGCGTCAGGATCTCTTCAAAGTTCGTGTACGAAGTGTATGCGGGCTCGTACTAGACCTCGGTTGATATTCTCATCCGATTAGGGCGTAAAAGAAGCCAAAGAGGAAAGTCTTGTAAACAAGAGAGTGTAAAGAGTGCCCGAAACGTGGGGCCCGAGGAGACAAAACGCGACAGTGCGGCATCTTTGTTATCATCCATCATCGCTGACAGAACCTACGTGCGTCCCTTCATTCACTCGCTCACACGGGAGTATCAGGAAAGAAAGAGAGAGAGAGAATGAATCAGGAAAGAAAGAGAGAGAGAGGGAGGGGGAGAGAGGGAGGGGGAGAGAGGGGCAGGGAGGGAGGAAGAGAGAGAGAGAGAGAGAGAGAGAGAGAGAGAGAGAGAGAGAGAGAGAGAGAGAGTCTTAAGCTTGAAACCGCAGCCGTAGACAGCACTGGACCGGCAACCACAGATCTGGACATTCTGCTGGGTGGGTATTTGACTTCTTATGAACACTAATTCAATTAGAGGCAGAAATATCCTACTCGGAGAGCAGGGAAGTCTTCAGTGGGACCTTCTCAACCTTCTCCCCAGCTCTACACACCAACTCTCTCCAAGACTTGACTGGCCGATTGTAAGAAAGTGTTTACATGAACCGCGTTGAAAGCTGGAGTCACAGTAGGTTCTCTCTGAGCATGCGAGCTCTGAGCTTGTTCTCCATCACGTTTAAAGCTCCGTGGTTTTTAGGCGGATACCTCCGATGTTTCGAATACTCAGTTTGTCATTGGGCTGCGACACAACATTCTTTTTAAAAGAGCAAAACAAACCAACGTGTCTTTTATCTTCTTTTTTTTCCTCGTTGATGTATGGTGTGTGGATGGATGTCATTTTTTTTGTGTGGATGGAAGTATAATATGGTGTGTACAGTACTTAGACTTTTGCTGGAGTGGTGTGGAATTGGGATGAAGAGAGAGAGGGAGAGAAAGGATATCTATGGTGTTGGGATGACATTTCATTGTGTCTGTGTCGGCAAGTGTAGGCCAGAGAGATGGAGAAAAAAAAGAGAAAGAGAGAGAGAGAGAGAGAGAGAGACGCTTTGACGCTTTGATAGTTTATTGTCTATAACTTCACACGTTGTTAAGACAAGGATTCGCAATCCGAATAGATTAAAACATTACCAAATTAAGACATATAACAGCAAATAAACACAAAAGCAAAACAAGCAAATATTAAAAAACACCTCTAGTATTAGAGCCACATGCCTAGAGAATTATTACAATACAAGGACGTACACTGAATTTTTAAAAGGAAGATGAATTATCCTAACTACATACCGTTAAAAAAGTTAATAAATAATATCATACTCATGTTTTTACGGGAGAGACGCAACACATTCATTCCGTTCTTAAATAGGCTACATATTACAGATGAGAGAGAGAGAGAGAGAGAGAGAGAGAGAGAGAGAGAGAGAGAGAGAGAGAGAGAGAGAGAGAGAGAGAGAGAGAGATGCACGATGACCCAGGATAGTAATAGCTGATGTGTGTTTTGGACGCCGTCTCCCCCATCCCCCATTCACCACCCACCCCATAATTATATTCAGCCAACGCAGAATTTACAGTACGGAAAAACGATGCTTAACGTCCTATTGCATCAGCGTTAAGGACGATCACCACGTCGCCACCCTGACAACAATGAACATCATCATCATATCAAAAATGAGATCCAACGGATCTTCTTAATTTACAGTTGTTTTTCAGAACAACTTTACAAACATAACCACAGTTGTAAATTATTGGTCTCATATTTTTGAATGTGGAACAGGAATGGAAGAGGGAGGAGACGACGAAGAGGAAGAAGAATGTAAACTGCGGCACAAACATATGGTGTTGATACATCGAGAATGTCGTCATTTATTTCCCAGGGCAGCACAATTTATTACGGTATATATCGTTACTTGCTCAACCCCTTCTTTTGTGGCTCCAGCCCCATCACAACACCTGACCTATTTTTCCGGGCACACATTTTCATTTCACTCCAACGTCGATGCTTTCCCTACAACCTCACAACCTCCTTTCGACTGTACACCCTCCACTCCCCCTCCCCCTCCCTTAAAATCCTTCCCCCCATTCTAGATGAATCGTTACTCTGCAGTTATGACCCATATCCTATGACACAAAATGGCGACCACACAGTCTGGTACGATTTGCTGTGCATGCTTCGTGATCGTAACAGTCTACCGAATCTATTGAGTGTCAAATTTCTGTCACACCCTTGACTGCTTTTGTTTGAGACTAGGAATAATTTGTCTCAGTACCTGAGTAGTAAGGTTACAATATTTAATGTCTCTGATCACGCAGAAGTGAGAAAAATTGGTGTGACACATACATTTCAAGGTAACGCGTCCTTGGTGACGCAAGTTAAACTTTGCTGCTTTATTTCATTGGAGGGGGAGGGGGGAGGGGGTAGGGGGGGGGGTCTTCAATACTTTTGCTTTAGTAGCCTACAGTGGCAGTGTTACCCGTTGACAGAGGGTGAAAATGCCTGAAAATTGTAGGTGATCGAGGTCGAATAGGTCTAGGGTTACAGTAAACCCTACCCCTAACCCTAATCCAATTTCTAACTAACTGTAATCCGAACGGTAAAATATCAAAATTTGCCGTTTAAAATTTTATTTCGTATCTTAGCGCAATAACAAAATTACGATTGCGCAAAACGATGCGCGAATCTACGTACATGCTGCTAATAGGCCTCCTAAGATTTCGGCTTTTTCCTGTTGGGCAGTCACATTTATTAATGTATACGTATAAGCTATATTGCAAAATTTGTTAATATACCATGGAAAAATAAACATCTGTCGTAGGGAAAATGTCTGCGATACGCGTCATCGATGACGTTCGTTCAAGTCTTTGGCTTGGCTGGCTGGCTGGCTGTCAGTTTACTGTAAAGCTTGGAAACTTTGTTTTGGATAGCAAACGGTATTCAATTTAATGTGCATGTGTGCATTTATTACATGAATATTTTGTTTTGTTTTGCTTTTCTTACCCGCAGCATCCGTTCTCTCTCTCTCTCTCTCTCTCTCTCTCTCTCTCTCTCTCTCTCTCTCTCTCTCCCCTTCCCTCCCCCCTCTCGCCCGAAAAAAATATATCTAAATTTAAAAGATAACACGTCGTTGAAAGCGTTGATTGAAATATGTTGCACTGTAGTTTGATGTCTCGCAGTCTCGTAACTTCAGCCTTGAATGCATTGCGGTGTTTGTTCAGTAAACAGTGTTCCTTGTCACGCCCACGCCCCATACCTGTATTGCGTATAATGGGCAATTGTAAGAGAATGCCACATAAACTGCTGTTACGCGTCATTGATGACGCACGATGTTAAAAAAAAGTTGCGTTGTGTTACCTACTAACACCATTGCGACTAACTTTTGGACCAAGTTGTAACTAGGTTTATGGAGACACAGTTTTGGTAGGCCAGTGCACTCCCTCCCCTCCTCCTGGCCTTCCCTCCCCTCCTCTCCCCCTCCCCCTCCCCCCCCACAATAAAAAAAAGTGTTAGCTGTAAACTTTAGAGCAGTGAGGCAGTGGTACATTCCTGTGTTTTTGTCGTTATAATGTAAACTCTTAATAGTGTTGGGTGTAAAAAAAGGCAGGGTGAATGCATATTACACTTTTTATTCCTCTCTCTCTCTCTCTCTCTCTCTCTCTCTCTCTCTCTCTCTCTCTCTCTCTCTCTCTCTCTCTCTCTCTCTCTCTCTCTCTCTCTCTCTCTCTCTCTCTCTCTCTAACCAGATTGAATTTGGTTTCCTAATGCACAGGCATATGCGTCGCACATTACAGCTAATTTTTTTTCCTTTCCACCCCGATGCAACCAGTTTTGGGTCAAGTTTAGATGTTAGTTTGGCAGTTCCAAAGTACCTGGTATAATATAGTCTTCGACATTACTCATTAAAGGGCAGTCCTCACGTTTCACCGCATGTTTTTTGGGGGTCTTGTTATGATGTTAAACCTGCACAACGTTTGTGTTTTACGCAGCTGGCCGGATAAATAATATGCATGGTTCAATAATGGTACAGGACGCAGTCAATATAAAAATTTCCAAATTTCCAAAATAAATAATATGCATGGTTCACAACGCCACGTCTAATGCATTATTACTTACATAGGTGTCAGGGACCGGTTCACATGTTTTCACAGTTTTGCAACCAGTTTATGGGTGTGTCCAGTTTAGTCTTATAAACTAAAGAACAGACATGCTGAAGACTTAAAACCTTATGTTATTAAATTGTGTCTTTACAATGATAATCCGAATTAAAATAATTATTTGTTGTCTTGTTGCAAATGATACATATTTACTAAGGGTCGGCACATCAAGTATTATTTATTTATTTATTTATTTATTTATTTATTTATTATTATTATTATTATTATTATTATTATTATTATTATTATTATTATTATTATTATTGTTATTGTTATTATTATTATTATTATTATTATTATTATTATTATTATTATTATTATTTTGCAACAATGAATTTACTTGGGATTTAATTTACTGCACTGTTGTCATTGTAAGAGATGATTATAGTCATGGTAAGCGTTGCTCAAACCAGCCCCATAACTTTGAATTTTAAGCGTCTCTTCCTTGCTATGCAAACACACAACTGTGCCTATTAATGGTCTCTTAAACCAAATGAGTTGTATCAATCGATTTATATCAAACCCGTACTTTTTGATAGAGGTTTAGTTTTGTCTTTTGCTGAATCTTATTCATTGTGAATTTGAAAAGGGATTGACATGGGTGATACTAGGGCTCTTTAACCAGGTTGTGTGTACTTTAAATACAAGAATATGGATTTGTAACCAGAGAGACAGAGAGAGAGAGAGAGAGAGAGAGAGAGAGAGAGAGAGAGAGAGAGAGAGAGAGAGAGAGAGAGAGAGAGAGAGAGAGACAGTCAGGCTGACGAAGCAGTCTTGTGAGCTTTTTTATAATTTGTCTTTGCTTAACCTGAAGCGTCTTGGGTTTCCTACACGGGGGTGAACGTTCTTATTATTAAGTGCGCATTGACCTACTGGGGGAAGGGGGAGAATGAGAGGAGCGGGGTGGGGGGTGGGGGGGGGGTCATGATGCTCCAGCTAGCTGTAATGCCGTTCTCTAATTCCATTTTTATTCATTTAAATTCTTACAATATTGTTTGCATTTATGTTTAGTTAAGCGTGTGCGTGTGCGCGTGAAGGTGTGTGTGTGTGTGGTGGGGGTTGGTGGTGAATATATGTGTGTGTGAGTGTGTGTGTGTGTGTGTGTTGCGTATCCCGCTCCCCCTTCCCCCCTCTCTCTCTCTCTCTCTTTCTCTCTCTCTCTTTCTCTCTCTCTCTCTCTCTCTCTCTCTCTCTCTCTCTCTCTCTCTCTCTCTCTGTGTCTCTGTGTCTCTCGCTCTCTCTGGTGAAGTGTCTTTGTATGACTTGGATTCGATCCTTATTTCAACCAACTTGCGTGCATACTGGATCTCCGTGGGCAGTGCCTTGAACAGAATTTTGAGCTGAGATGCGCGCTATGGAAGAACAGGTCTTTTTTTTACAAAGCCAAACACAAATTGTGGATTTGTAACTCAGATTAAGCGAGGTGTCTTTGGGTAGATTTAGGGGTGGAGATAATATGTACGCGCTTTATATCTTAGTCATTCATACATTCATTGATTGTTTCAAAACAAGATTCAAGAAGGCGAACTGATGTGAAAAGCCTAATTATGGTTACGATGCGCCATTTTCCCTTTCATGTGACATGGCCACAAACGTGTGTGTGCTAGCCCTCTGAGATACCCGACGAGCGAGAGTGACCTCTTATGTTAGTTCGCCCTCTGTGACCCCCAACGAGAGTGACGACTCCTTATGTTAGGTCGCCCTCTGTGACCCTTGACACATGGACACGCGAGAACTTCCTACTGACCCTTCATGGCCATCCGGCTGCCTCTTAACAACCAATCTACCACCAGAGAAACCCAATTAAGTCACCTTCGTCGCTGCCTGCCTCCTTTTTTTCGGAATGGTTTATATTCCCACTGGCGCCCTATGAGGGTTTTCAGTAGTACACTTGCTGAAGCTCATTGTCGACGTAATTATTAATTTTCATTGTTGGCGTCATTTATCCATTTTCATTGTTGACGCCATTATCAATTTTCAGTGTTAACTTTGTTCTTCGTTTTCATTGGTGACGCTATTTATCAATGTTTATTGTGATTGACATTATTATCAATGTTGGTTGTTGACGTTATTATTAATGTTCATTGTACGTTATGGCAAATTTTCATTGTTGACGTTATTATCATGGGCGGTGTTTTTGTTTTTGTTTTTGTAAAACTCTGCGAGTTTTGAATCACTAATACCCATTCTTGTGGAATTACGTGATTTTGAGAGATATTACCATAAACACGCGTATTATGAGCTACAGATGTTGGTGTTATGAGCTACAGATGTTCGTGTTAACTGTTATGAGCTACAGATGTTCATGTTAGGAGCTACATATGTTCCAGTTATTAAACTATGTTTCTTCCATTTATTACAATTCTTCCATCTCTCTCTCTCTCTGTGTATCTCTCTGTCTGTCTCTCTGTCTGTCTGTCTCTCCGTGTCTCTGTCTGTCTCTGTCTCTGTCTCTGTCTCTCTCTCTCTCTCTCTCTCTCTCTCTCATATCATGTAAAAACCACGGACTAATACACCAGCAGAATCTTGCATCGATTTAAAAAAACAACAAAAAACATGGCAGAAGTAAGGAATTCAGGTGACTACAGAAACTCTTCTAACAATGTTAGTTTCTTCGCTTGGAGTTTAAGATGTGCTGTTTACTGTACAAGAGTTACTCTTCATTTTACACTTGGAAACCCTGAAGAGTTAACACTACAGTTTTACACTTGGAGACCTTCAAAAGTTACATTTGAGACCTTAAAGAGTTGGATACCTTAAATTAAAGAGTTACAATACAGTTTTAAGCTTGGACGTACCGTAAACCAGTTAAAGGGTTACACTACATTTTGTGCACTTGGAGACCTTTGCAGGAATCGTTTGCAAAGTTCATTGGGTGTGTTTTTAATGGTAACGGCTTGGGCGTGACAATACAAATATGGAAGATTTGAAAGTTGCATGTTCGCGGTAATGACACTATTACCGTTAGGGATGAGGTTTGAGGGATGGCGAGAGGGAGATGGGTGGGGGAAGAGTGCAGAGGATATTGTATGGGGTTGGGTGTGGGCGGAATGAATAAATGAAGACAATGGAGGTAGGAGAGGGGATGACGTATGGGGGGTCATCGGAGAATTAACACACAGGAGGGGTTTAGTGTTTGGGGGTAGGGGAGCGCGACTTCAAAGCGTGAGAAAATCCCCCCTTACCCCCTTGGCCTGAAGTAAACCTAGCACACTGACAAACAGCGGATTAAAAAAAAAACTGCTTTAGTTTTTGATGTCTCCAGCATTGATGCTACGATAGGGTAAAAAAAAAAAAAATAAATAAAAATGTTGAAAATGTTAATGAAACAAGAGTTTGATGACTTGTTTGGGAGTGTTGAAAGTGTTGGGCTATTTTTTTTTTTATATGGGTGGGTGGGAGGTAAAGGGAGTTGGAGTGTGTGTGTGGACATTCAATCCCTCCAAACCACGGAATCGCGCCAGAGTCACGGGTTTTGATCTTTCTGTCTGTCTGCATGCCTGTTGTTGTTGTTGTTGTTGTTGTTGTTGTTGTTGTTGTTGTTGTTCTTCTTCTTCTTCTTCTTCTTCTTCTTCTTCTTCTTCTTCTTATTATTATTATTATTATTATTATTATTATTATTATTATTATTATTATTATTATTATTATTATTATTATTTTTATTTTATTATATAAAACCGCAAATTCAAACTGAGTGCATGCTCTAAACGCTCACGCGCGTCCATCCAAACACACACGCGCAAGTAAACAAGAAAAGATGAAATATTAAAAAGACATTAAAGTTTAAACAAATAAACATAGCAACCATGACTGTATTTTCCCCCCAGTTTGAACGGAGCAAAATTTCACTATATATCCTATCCCGTAACTCGGAGGTCGTATGTTGCAACATTTTAATGGTAGCAATTTTCTGTTGTATTCCATCTACCCGTTATATTTAGGCTTTGCCTAGATAGGCCCAGTTTTAGCACTGTCAGGCACATCAGGCCGTGTCCGCTTGTACTTAAGAGTAGGTGCGCCCGTACGTGCGTGAATGTATTGCAGTGCGCTTGAACTGGTGTAGGCCGCAAAAGCTGACACTAATACTTACACAGTGGGAAGCCTGTAGTGTTAAGTTTTAACTGCTGGGAAGTCGGTAGTGTAGTTTTGAGTGTGGAAGGGTGCAGTTTGAGTGTCGGTGAGAGCAGTGTGCGCTTGCGTTTACGTCAAGGCCAGGGCCATGGCATGTTTACAGTGCGAGGCAGAAAGACGTCATCGCCGCTTTGCTGCTTTCAAAATCGTTGAGCTTTTTAAAATGCCTTCGTCCTACTCCCCTACTCAGCATATTGATCTTTTCCTTTTACTCATCAGCCCTGATGACGACGGCGGCGGCGGCGATGAGGACGGAAATGATTTTATCATAGAGAAGAGAAGAGAAGCGGTGGCGTGGTGGTGGTGATGATGATGATGAGGAGGAGGAGGAGGAGGTGGTATGGGATGTTAAAAGTGCGTTTTGCCTAAATGTAACTGGATAGGAATTACAACCATACCATGATGATGTTGTTGTTGTTGTTGCTGTTGTTGATGATGATGTTGATGATGATGATGATGATGATGATGATGATGATGATGATGATGATGTTGATGATGATGATGATGATTGCCAATCTGCGTGAGACGTGTCCTAAATAGCCCACCCAACAAAATAAGGTTGTTATGAACTGAAAACGTATCTGTTCAAGCTTGCATTCAAATAATTGTTAGTATTATTGTTGTTTTTATTTTATTGTAATATTATGTTATATGTGTTGTAATGACAGGATGTACAATGGATGAATGCGAGTGGGTGCGCAATGAGTCACAATGTGAGATTTGCGCGATATAAGTACCATTCATTATTATTATTATTATTATTATTATTATTATTATTATTATTATTATTATTATTATTATGAAAATGCAGGGTGGAGAACTTTCCGCGAATCCGCGGATTTCCGCGGAAGGCATTTGCATTTCCGAGAAAAAAATATTGAGTTCCGAGTGTGAGAAACTGAGGGGCTACCCTTTATTAGGCATAGCGGCCAAAAGCGGCCGAAGTTCTAAACAGGCAAAACGTCCAAAAGCGTCCGTATCAACCATGTGGTTATATTCTCGCATTGTTTGAAAGATTGCGAGACTTCCGGCAATTGACTTCCGGTTTTCCTGTTGTGAAATGCGTTCGTTTTTTCGATTTTTTTTTCTCCAAATTTTCTTGTGTGTGTGTCTAAAATGGATGGTTTGGATTCTTCGACTGATGAAGAGGAGTTTACAGGCTTCCATTTATTAGACATTAAAGTGAGAGAAATGGACTTGGAGTCGGAGGAAGAGATCGGTACTGACATTAGAGTTAAACAATTAGTGTGAGTAGTGTGCATGCATATGATCTTTCAGACTGGCATGAAAGTGCACTGAAGAAGAGGAGGGGGCTTGTTTGGACTTTTTTTTTGTATACACATGGAGTAATAAAAAACAAGACATGACAAGAGAAGTATAAAAAGGTAGATAATCAAAAGAGAATTTATTTTTGTTCATTTTGCATTTTATTTCATTTAAATCTATACACCACTAGTCACTAATACCTAAGATGTGGTGTTTTTACTAACGTACCCCTAAATATCTCTAAAATTATAAAAATTCTTGCCTGTTTACAGCTAAAAAATAGACAAACGTGTGCCCAGTAAAATTGGAAATGTGGAGTTTGTGTGTAACAGTGGTGGACCTCAAACTTTGTTAGGCCTATAAATCAAGATTCTTAACTTTTTTGAAAGACATGTGCATAAAACATTCTCTTTTTTTTGGTCGTTGTTTCTATTGATGTTTACTTTGTGCTTTTTGAATTCAGGAGAGGCCCTAAATTACTTTCAAAATTGCCTAAATTCATTTTCTTCCAGGGGGCGAATACCGGGGCTTGGCCCCTGGGCCCCGGCCGGATTTCAGAGATTTCTTGATTCAGTTGTTCTCCACCCTGAAAATGTCTGTCTGTCTGTCGCCGTGAAAAGAACATAAACAACTGCTAACGTTGTTATCCAGTAATCGGAACCTATGGCATCATACGTTATAGGATGGCGTATACCCAGAAGAGCTTTTGAAAACTGTCCTTAATCATCCCACCCCACACCCCCTCCACTTCAATTCAATTGAAGCATTTTATTTATTATTTAAACATCCTTTCACACTTGCTTGTCGTCATTGGTTAAACAAACAAAATTTTGACATTGCTTGACATCATCGCTTGACATAAACAAACGAAAGTCTGACCGCCAATGAGTGGTTTGATGGTTTTGAAGGTGGAGTGCTTCCTGGTTTGAGGACAGGTTTGAGGGTAGGCCTGTGTGGTTTTTGAGGGTAGAGTTGATCTCGTCTGTGTTGTTTTGCCATGTAGTGGCGGCGACTTTCTGCTTTGTCTTTTTGTTTTGTTTGAAGTACGCCACAATTGACTTCGCTGCCCGACTGTGACCTTTACCTCTCCCTGGCGGCACACGCTTCGTGTTAGGGTCTCTTTCTCACGGTTGTGTGTATGTGTGTGTGGAAGTGAAAGGGTCTTTTACCACTAGTTGTTTTATGTGATAGGGTATTTTGTACACTTTTTTTTCTTCTTCGTTTGTTCTCTTGTGAAGTGTGTGGTTGATGACTTGATGACTAGATAACACTTCATTGTTACTTTCTATTCTGTCGACATCAAAGGCATTTGCTTTTTCTGTCTTTCCTGTGTCTCTCTATGTCTCTCCTGGTCTCTCTCTGTACTGTATATAATGTATTCTGTTTAAATCAAAAGCATTCTCTCTCTCTTCCCCCCCCCCCTTTCTCCCTCCCTCTCTTTCTTTCTTCCCTCTCTCTCCATCCCTCTTTCTCCTTCTTCCCACCCCTCTTCTCTCTCTCACCCTCTCTCTGTAAGCGTTTTTTTGTGTGGTGGTAACATACGTTGCAATTGTAATAAACTGTTCTCTACCCCCCACCCCTCTCCCTCGCTCTCTCTCGCTCGCTCTTTCTTTCTTTTCTTTCTTTCTTTCTCTCTCTCTCTCTCTCTCTCTCTCTCTCTCTCTCTCTCTCTCTCTCTCTCTCTCTCTCTCTCTCTCTCTCTCTCTTTTTCTCTCTCTCTCTCTCTCTCTTCTCCCTCCGCCCTCTTTCTTATACGTACTGTGTCAAGGTTGTGAGTGTGGGTGTGTATGTGTGAAAGTCTACCGTGACAAATATTAACGCTTTAACGTCTGGACGTGCTTTTTCTGTACTCAAACTACTGCCTCCCAAGTCATTATGACGCAGGTTGAATCAACAAATGACAGTGAATTAATTAATGCTCACCACACGTTTTTAACTTAACTCCGTTACTGCCAAACTGCCTCTTAAAACTCATACTTCAAAATGATTTTTTTTTTAAAGGTAACTTTATGTTAAGTCTAAGACTATTTTGCTGTTTACCAAAAAAATGTGTTCATACATTCTCTGGAGTTTGTTATTTGCGAAATTTTATTAGATTAAATCAATCGAAATTTTCATCAATTCAAACAATAGAATGTGTTTGTTGCTAAGATGTGACTGTTTTGCTTAAATATGTTTTTACATTTTTTTGCGTCTGATATTTTGTGAAATTTGAAGCTTAGCGTCATGTACGAGCGTTATAAAAGAACATGTTATGTTGTATAGGTAAAGTTGTCCTGTATAAAGTTGTCTTGTATTCCTGTGAGCTCCTAGATTAGGCGGATAACTAATAATATTAAGAAATCATCATCATCAACATTGTCATCATCATTGTCATCTTTTATAAGGCGTATATGACTAGTTGATCATGTCATTTTTCAAGGTCATGGGTATTGGTGTGGTCTGTCTAGCAAATTCTGAAATGGATTCTAGATCTGTCATACAACAGGATGTTGATGAAGAAGTTGATGATGATGGTGATGATGATTTTATCCATTTTTATTGATTCACATGCATAGCAATGTGAGTCTAGGTATACACTTTCACCCTCACCCCCACCTAACCCCCCCCCCTCCCCCCCCCCAAAAAAAAAATCCTGATTTTTGCAAATCTGTGCGAGATAGGTCCATAGTCCAAAAATGATATTTTAAAAAAAAATTGTACCTCCGTCCATGCGTCTTTCTGTCCGCTGTCTGCCATCTGTCGGTGCAAAAGCTTTAAAGTGGCAAAGTACCCAGAGCCAGTTTCAGATATCACAACCAAACTTGGTAAGATAGTGTATACCCAGGAGACCTCGAAAATGATCAGTGAATGAATGACTTCACTTTAAGGTCAAAGTCGCAGCGTTATCAAATGTTAGTAAAAAAATGATAATTTTTCACAAAATTTTGCTTTCTTTTCTAGGTTATTAATATTGAACTTAGGATTCTTTTATGTATGTTAGATATCAATGAGACACACATACTGTGCAAATTTGGTCAACCTCACTCCAAGGTCAGGTTACTGAGCTGTCCAAAGTCAGTTTGTATAGGTACTTTGAAGTGACCATGACCCTAAACTATGAGAGATATAAAGTCCAAACTTGCAGTGTTTAGAGATGATAGATTGATCTTTCATATTTGTTCGGTTTTTGCCTTGATCTTCAAGGTCAAGGTCATTTTAAACCTTGCAAAAATATCCAAAAAATAGGTCATCTTACAGTGGAATGCTGTATATTTAACCCATATGCAACAACATTGGGTTATTTGATCAGATATGCATGAGAGATACCCATAGTATGCAACAACATTGAGTTATTTGATCAGCCATGCATGAGAGAGGGTCAACCCAAGGTCACGTCATCAAAAGTCAAGGTCATCCAAAGTTTTTTTTTTTTTTTTGTAGGGGAGGGAGGGGAGGCATAATACCACTTTTGCTGTACTTTATTTGATAGTACTTGTGTGTATTTGGAGCCAGAGGTCAATGTCTTCTCAAAGTCAAGAGCATAGAAAGATCAAAGTCAGTATTTACTTTGCATTTTAATACCACCATTTCATTTAGTTTTTTTCCTGGGCACTAACTTTCATGTTAAATATCGAGTTTCATAAGGAGCATGTGAGTTATATGGGCTGTGCCCTTCTAATTCATCAGATTAACCTAATTTGTACTGACGATGACGACGACGACGACGATGATGATGATGATGATGATGATGATGATGATGATGATGATGATGATGATGATGATGATGATGATGATGATGATGATGATGATGATGATGCACAAACCCACACTGCAAGCCCATGTTGTCGGAAGGCAGCTCACCTTTCCATGATGTTACAGTTAAGCTGTGAGTGGGTTAATGTTGAGGAAGAGATAGGATAACAAAACTGTTTCTTGAAGGTGTTTTTGTTTTGCACACTATAAAAACAAGTTAAATTAATTACACTGATGTGACATGATCATGCATGTTTCCTGAACGTTGTGGGGGCAAAGCGAGGCATCATGGCTTGTAAAAGGTAAAAAGCTAATTTATTAAAATGAAAGGGAGGGAGGGAGTATATGAGATAGATTGAGAGAGAGAAGGAGTGGGGTGGGTGGGGTGGCAAAGAGGGGGTTGGGTGGAGGAGAAAGAAACGGTTTGGAGAGAGAGAAAGTGGGGAGTAATTCAAGAATACAAGGTTACACAAATCTATTACTGCTAAGTGAGCGCGCAAGAAATACACAGGATTACACTTTGGCCAATGCTGCAGTACTTACACTGGAAAGGCAACACTGATGAACACATGGACCACACAAACGCACTGAAAGAATAGAAGGTGAACTGTACAAAGAGAAAATATGATAAGAAAGAGAACAATGACAGCAACCTAAGAAGGGTATGGGTGAAGAGGAGAGTTGCTTAAGATGCAAAACTTGTTGGTGAGAGGAGAGTTGCTTAAGATGCAGAACTTGTGGGTGAGAGGAGAGTTGCTTAAGATGAAGAACTTGTGGGTGAAGAGGAGAGTTGCTTAAGATGAAGAACTTGTGGGTGAGAGGAGAGTTGCTTAAGATGAAGAACTTGTGGGTGAAGAGGAGAGTTGCTTAAGATGAAGAACTTGTGGATGAAGAGGAGAGTTGCTTAAGATGAAGAACTTGTGGGTGAAGAGGAGAGTTGCTTAAGATACAGAACTTGCGGGTGAGAGGAGAGTTGCTTAAGATGAAGAACTTGTGGGTGAGAAGGAGAGTTGCTTAAGATGAAGAGGTTGTTGTTGTTTGTCATTAATTTTGCTTTTTACTGGTTATTTGCTGTTTGCGACAAGTACACTTCGTGTAGTGTTTACTTACTGACGTAATAATTGTTGGTGTTTTATTTTGTTTGTGTGTTCATTTGCTACATATTTTGCATACTATGATTTTAATTTTTAATGACAGATGGTTAAAGTGACAATTTTAATTCGGGTGATGATGATGATGATGATGATGATGATGATGATGATGATGATGATGATGATGATGATGATGATGATGATGATGAATTGGAATTGGAATTGTAGAGCGCATAAATCAAATGTCACACAGAAATCAAAGTCATAAAAGTCACACTCGAAGCGCCGAAGTTTGCTAGTTTTGTTAATCTATTTATTAGTTTGCTTTTTTCATTTAAAGGAATGTTTTCGTTTCTCTGTTACAGACCATTTGGTGGCCCACGGACGTATGAACGAACGGGAGGCCAGGAAGAAATTTCGTCAGATCGTGTCCGCAGTGGCCTACTGTCACAGTCGACAGGTTGTCCACAGAGACCTGAAGGCTGAAAACTTACTGTTGGATGCAAACCTCAATATCAAAATTGCTGGTCAGAAAATTTTGGTTTCTTCCTCTCCCGTTCCCTCCCTCCCCTACCTACACTCACACACACACACCCATAAACACACACACACACACACACACACTCTCTCTCTCTCTCTCTCTCTCTCTCTCTCTCTTTTGGGACCCAAGTGGTGTTTCTAACCTCCACATCCATGTGTGGGGTGGGTGGGTAGGAGAGGGGATTACCTACCATATAAGGAAGCGATCAATGAGTCCAGAGCTGCCAACCCCTACGGAACGTCCGTAGTTTCTCCGGAAAATGTTCTTTAATTCCGCAACTACACCATTTCAAGAAATACTACGGAAGAAAAATTTCAAAGCATACCTATTTTTTTACAAGTATCGAAACAAAGCCGCGAGAGACGTAGGCCTACTAGGCTTTCGTCAATATCATAGACTTTCGTATAGCGCTTTGCGTGTGCGCTATTTTTAGCTCAGCAGCCACTGCGCGGTAGACACAGAGAGAGAGAGAGAGAGAGAGAGAGAGAGAGAGAGAGAGAGAGAGAGAGAGAGAGAGAGAGAGAGAGAGACCACAGTCATGTCCTGTGATCCCCGTGTTTCCTTCAGGCGATTACACGCGAGGACTCGCGATTAATCGCGATTCCTCGCCGCGTATGGTGTTTCCTCGCGCACTTATTAAAATTTCCTACTACATTCGTCGCTTCAGGTTTCCCCACCTACCAAGACTGATGCTGAGCATCCTTTTGATTCCTGTCAGTAATGCAGCCTGTGAAAGGATCTTTAGCCAGGTTCGAAAGAACAGAACAGTGTTCAGACCATCCCTTGGCGCAGAGCAGACTGAAGCCTTGCTAGTCCTCAAGTCAAAGTTCCAGGGACGCCCTTGCTACCAGGCAGATTTGCCAGTAGAGCTGCTACAGAGATGCAAGAGGGCAACTGTTTCTGCCCTAGCAGAAGAAAAGCCCTAACATGTCTATGCCTGTGAACCTATAACTGACAATGGTTGTTTTTTAAAAAAAATATAAATAGCAGCTTTAACAATTTGGTTTTAAACCAATGCAGTATCCATGCCATTAGTACATGTAGTGAGCCATTGGGTTAGCTTTTCCGAACAAAATGTTAAAACTGTTGTTGGTTTTTTTTTCAGGAACATTTCTATCATTTTAAAAATAAATATTTGAAAGTTAATGCTTTTTGTGTTGGTGTTTGGTTTTTATTTAAGCTAATATCAACATTTTAAATAATGCTCATTTTATCATGTGAAAATTCTTGTTCGTACATTTGCTACTGAAATTGAGCTGAAACTACTGATATTTTTCTTTGTTTGCTACTGAAATTTTTTTTAGGGGTTGGCAGCTCTGAATGAGGAAGGAGAAGAAGAAGAGAGGCTCTTTTCTCTGACTCATTGAGCTTTCCCCATTCTTTCTCAGACTCTGTTTTCCCCTTTCTTTCTAAGACTCATGTTTCCCTCATTGGGTCTAATAGCTTGTTTTCTTCCCCATCCCTTTTCTGTTTCTCCAATTCTTTCTTGAAGTTTATATATATATTTGGGGAGTAGGGGCAGACCTGCCAACTCTCCCGCTTTTGGCGGGAGACTCACGCTTTTGACGGTCTGGCTAATCTTAAGTTGTAACATACATATTCAATATAAATGTGTTACAAACTTGTGTTCTTGCTTTTTGATCCCCTGTCTCCCGCTTTTACTCTGAGGGGGGGTAGGCAGGTCTGTAGTGGGGGGGGGTGGAGGGTGGGGGGGGGCTTCATCTTGTTTTTTTCAAGTAGGGCAACTCTCTTAGTGTGAATGTATAAAAGGATCTGTGATGCTAGAATATGTGATCATAAGAACCCCTTTAAGAAAATAACCTTGATGTGATACAAATTTTGATACCGGGGAGGGGGGGTGAAGGGGGAAGAGGGTAGGGTAATTAAGGTGAAACTTTCCACAACAAGCTTAATCTCTCTGTCCAACTGTCTCATGCGTGGATGATTTTTGTATGCTTACAGATTTTGGCTTCAGCAATTTCTTCTCCCCTGCCATGGCTCTGAAGACCTGGTGTGGCAGTCCTCCTTACGCCGCCCCGGAACTCTTTGAGGGTAGAGAATATGACGCTCCCAAGGTGGACGTTTGGGTAAGCGGTTCTTTTTTTGTCTTGCAGCATCACTGTGGTCTGTTGTGATGTCGTTGTTTACTTGGAGAATGCTGCTGCTGATGCTGAAAGAGGCTTGTACTTCTTCCTATGAGAGTATAAATTGAGGTAGTCTGTGTACACATGCAGGGGCATGGCCCAGGTGCGATGTAAAGTATTTTCAAATAAATGAACATAGTATTGGTGATCTATCTGGCGTAGGCAAGAGTTTCCAGTTTGAAAATGAGTGTATGTGTGAGTAGGTACGTTTGTGACCGTTAAAATGTATTCTAAATGTTTGCACAATTATGTTTGTGGTAATCAGGTGGTTTTTTTTTCTTTAAAAAAATTCTCGTTGAATGAAATTGTTATGTTTATTGCATTTTTGGCCCGTTTTGCAGAGCCTTGGCGTGGTACTGTATGTGTTAGTATGTGGTGCTCTCCCCTTTGACGGCAACACATTACATTCTTTACGAGGCAGAGTCCTAGCTGGCAAGTTTCGCATTCCCTTCTTCATGTCCTCAGGTACTGCTGAGCTGAGTTTCTTTTTCAGACCTTTATGTTTTTGTTTTGATTGTTAAATAGGCCAGTTTCCACCAAATCTTAACGCTAGCTGAGTGTCAAAGATCTATCATCAAGCATAGTCTATATGTCGGCCTATGCCCTCTACAGCCTTGACACATAATTTGGGGTGAGTGTCGCATTTGGGTGGACTGCCTAGTCGCAGCCAGAGAGGGTCTACATATCTATTAGTTTTCAGTGTTTGTTGTAACACCTTGTTCAGTGAAATGTACTAAAATGACTTTTGTGGTTGGCAGGATTTTTAAATACCTCGAAGCGTGTTGCTGTTGTTTTGTAGATTATAGTCACACGACACTTTCGCATATAGGTGACTACTGGACCGATTTATACTGACACCAGCGGGCCAGTTGTTGGTAAAGGGGAAAATAATATGATCACACGTTGACCAATCCGGGATTCGAACCAGCGACCTTTCGGTTACTAGCAAGACGCTCTTACCAACTGAGCTACCTGGCCCCTCTCTTCCTATTGTTAGCAGTGGAATTTAAATGACCTTCGCTCTAAAGATCTCATTTTTTTTAACGACTCACTGCCTGTTTCTTTCTTTTTGAAACGCTTTAGAATATTGTACTTTTCATCATGTACCATGAGATATAGGAAATCAATACAGAATGATGATGATGATGATAATGATTATTGCTGTTATAATTAGTATTGTTATTAATAGTTGTATTAGTAGTAATATCATCATTGTTATTGTGTGTAAGACAAAACGAGTAGTACATTTGCTGAAGAGTACGTATCTCTCACGGGAGTGACAAACTATTGTCTAACCCCCGTGTAATGTTTTGTAGTGAAGAAAGTGACAGCATGTGAGCTTTAACAAAAGAGAAAACAACATTTTTGTGTATAAAACACAGCAAATAAGATGTCTTACCCAAAAGAGATTTAACCAGTGTCCATGATAGCATCTTGAACGTAACCCTTACGAGACGCTGTTCTCTGAGAACTCGGGACAACAGTAGGAACGTTTAATTTCCCTTTTTTCTGCTGCCAGCAATTTAAGCCTGTGGAATTAGATACAGAGTTCTTGTTACTACTCAAAGTCATGTTCCGAGCAGCTGTGGAGCTGGAAAAAGCGCTATTTCAAAATGATAAAAGGAAATTTTTTTTGTTAAAATTCATAAAATAAAATAAAATAGAATAAATAATGTTGATTTTGTTGTGGCCTGCAGAATGTGCAGAGCTGATACAGAGCATGCTAGTGGTGGACAGCAGCAAGCGGTTCACGGTGGACCAGATCATCGCTCATCGCTGGATGCAACCGGAAGGGGAGGAGGAAGAGAACCGGCAGTTCCGGCAACTCTTGAACGAGCACAGTGCTCTCCCTTCCCCTCCTGGTGAGATGGCGGCAGATGCGGACGACAGCAATGACCCGTTGTACGATCAGATCCTGGACTACATGGTTCACCTGAGGTTTGACAAGCAGCGAACCACAGAGGTCAGTTCTGTTTCTCTGTCTTTTTTTTTTCTTTCTGTTTTTCTCATTTTCTTTTCCTGCCTCTTTTCTGTTTCTGTCTTTTTTTCCACCCTATATTTATATTTTCTGGCTGTTTTCTGTTTCTCTGGGTTTTTTTGTTTGCATATATGCATTTTCTTTTTCTGGCTTTGTTTGTTTGTACTCCCTTTTACCCTCCCCGCTTCCCCTGCTCCCATCCCTTCCTCCCCCTTATCCCTTCCCCTCTGTGTGTTGTGAGGATGATGCCAATCTTCTCTCTATTGCAGCCTTGTCGTCTCTAGTTCTCAAAGGAACCATGTAGATGTACACATTCAAAACTGGATTGCCTGGAGTGATTTGTGTGTGTGGTGTGTAATGTTTCATTTGACTGTCATGCAATGTTTTGTTTTACTTCACACCATCCCATAATCATCACCAACCATCACCACCACAGTATTCTGATTTTTTGTTTGTAGGGGAGGGGTTAGGGGGGAAGGGGTGAAGTGACATAATGTTTCGTTTTTTATGACTTTGCTACAGTCGGTGAAGAACAATACCTACGACGACCACAGTGCCATCTTCCACCTGCTGCTGGACAAGTGTCGCAAGCACCCCCGATGTCTTTCACAGCGCCTGGCTGCCACCTCCATCCATCCCCCGCCCGAACTGCCCGTGGTCACACGGACTGAACGACGATCCAGTATTACCACAGGAGTTGGTACGTTTTACTCGCTTGCTGTCTATTTACTAGCAGTCCAAGGAAGGAAGCAGTGCCCGTGATGAGTACAAATCATGGCCTTGAAGAATGTAGATAAAATCCTAGCCTTCAGTGAAAACTGCTTCAGTGGGCTTAGATGTTGACAGTTAAAGGTACAATGAGAAATTCCTATCCTATCCTATCCTATCATATCCTATCCTATCCTATCCTATCCTATCCTATCCCATCCCGGAACTCGAAAGTCGTTGGGGCACCACAGATGACCGTTTAACCAGTGTGCTCCCTCTTTCTCTGTCCTCAGCAACCCTCATGGCTTCGCTCAGTGTCAAGCCAGTCCATTCTCGAATGTTGTCCTCCCACCTCTTTTTCTGTCTCCTATTCTTCTTCCTCCTTGAACCATGTCTTAGTGGATGATCTTTGCAAGGCCTGGTGATCTGGTGACGTGGCCATACCATCGGAGTTTCTGTTTCTTCACCACTATATAATGAGCATGTCATCGTGTTGTCCAATGGCGTATGTGATGGTCTATTGAACTTCGTCGTTGGTGATGTGCTGGGTATAGGAAATGCCCAGAAGTCTTCTGTAGAACCTCACCTCCATGCTTTGTATTCTTCGTTGTAGGTCTGCTGTTAGGGTCCATGTTTCACATGCGTATAGGAAGATGGAGATCACAAAAGGGAGTGCAGCAGCCTTACCTTGGAGTGTAGAATGAGAAATTATTAAATATAAACTAATAGAATGCTAATTCATACACACACCAGGCAAAGACACAATGCGTATTTTCAATCTAAGCTCTTCATAAGACAGACAAAACACAACAGAACAAATTAATACAAAATAATGCAACTTCCGGAAATGAACGAAGTTATGTTATTTAGAAAGGAGGTCAGAAAAGGAAGTAATGATAATAATAATAATAGCTGAGTTATAGTCTAAATATTCCAAGGCCAGCTCTTGAGCTGGCAAAGCGTTGTATAAGAACGATAAAATAAATCAATACCAGTATTCTTGTTTTCAAAATGTGGTATGATTTTGATTTTTGTATGTTTTGTTTTATTTTGTTTTCAGTGGAGCATGTGGAAGTGCCTGTTGAAATTCATGACCCTATCATGGCCGCTCATCTCTCCGCCATGGCGCAAGTCCGGTTTGCCCACGCGCAATCTTTGGTCAGTATTTTCCGCTTACCTATTTTGTTGATTTCTTTTCCAATCCATTGCATTATATTATTATTAGTATTCCGTGTTTCTAGTTAGCGTGACAACGAAGAGCAGGTGAATATTCTGTAAGTGCCTTGATCAAACACAGAACTGCCCTATCATTAAACTTAAACATGTAAATACTGTATGGCAGAGTGGAAGGCAGCTGGTCAAGGTCCAGGCTGTGAGAACATATGATCTGTCGCCTCTTTGTCCTGCATAATTCCGAAGGGCTCAAGCACTAGCCTAAGGATCTCCCCCATAGCAGGAATCGCCCTAGACCAGGTCGACAAGAAAGGAACAAGCTCTCTCTCATAGTCCCAACAGGGGGCATTCCCTCCCAAGCTTGACCATTTGCCTTCCAGTCTGCCACACCTGTAAGGTATTTACAAAGCCTGCCTTATTCTCCAAACATGCGCCGGAACTTGAGCTTTGCTTATTTCAATGATTGAAGTTCCCCGGCAGTGTTGAGTCTATGTGCTGAGTGCATCATTTAGGTAGTTATTGTGATTTTAGACCATACACGGGTTAAAAAAAAGGGTGGCTAGTTACTGAGCTGCAACGGCTCCCAATTTGCTAACTGCTGTTGTCAACACGTTGTAGTTGTGCAAGGAGCAGATTTGCGTGTTTGCCAGCAGTGAGTTGTTGCATGGAAGTGTGAGTTCTGTAACAGTAGATAATCAAGCCAGCATTATCTCAGCTGGCCCTTTTAGGCATTGACTATCTATCTATCTATCTATCTATCTATCTATCTATCTATCTATCTATCTATCTATCTATCTATCTATCTATCTATCTATCTATCTATCTATCTATCTATCTATCTATCTATCTATCTATCTATATCTATTTACCCTATCCTACCAATCCATCATTGTGTTGTGTTCAATCTGCTGAATTATTGTTTGTCAGCTGCAGCAACAGGAGGACAGCAACCAGTCTGACTCGGATGAAGAGCCGTCGCCGGAAGCGCTGGCCCGCTACCTGGCCATGCGACGTCACACTGTGGGCGTTGGGGACGCTCAGCATGAGCTGCCAGAGGACGCCCGCACCAAGCTGGCCCAGCATCAGCCCTTGGTGGCCAATCCTCACCACCCTCACTTTGTCCTAGCCCCCTTCGGCCAGCTGCCAGAGATGAACCTCCCCCAGCACATCCCAATCACGACGGCCACCGCCACCTCCTCGACATTGCAACCCCACCACCATCACCATCACCACCACCACCAGCACCCCATGACCTCCATCTACGACCACAATCTACTGCAGCCACCGATGGCTCATGGTAGGCCTTTTATTGTCATCTTTTGGCTTCTTCTCTCTTTGGAAGTCGTGTTTCCATTTTGTTCTGATTCCTTCTTCTTCTTCTTCTTCTTCTTCTTCTTCTTCTTCTTCTTTTCCTTCTTCTTCTTCTTCTTCTTCTTCTTCTTCTTCTTCTTCTTCTTCTTCTTCTTCTTCTTCTTCTTCTTCTTCTTCTTCTTCTTCTTCTTCTTCATTCTCTTTCTTTTCTGCTTCTCTTCTTTCTGCTCCTCGTTTGTTTCATATTCGTCCTGTTTTTCGTATTCTCTTCCGACTCATCTCTTCTTATTCTTCTTCTTCTGCTCCTTCAGGGGACTTAGTTACAGGTCAGTGATGGTTTTCTTCAAGTGCCCAGTGTCCTCTCTTCCTTCTATAATGATACTGGAAGTTCTTATTCTTCCACACCCCATTCCCCCACCCACCCCACCCCCCTCCCCAACAAAAAAAGTTTAAAAAAAAAAAAACGTTAAAAAAAATTCTATTTCCTTTTATGTGTTCTAATAGTGACTTACATTTGGTTTAAACAATGGTTTATTCAGTTAATTTCTGATCTGACAAATACATAACAAATACAGTAACAGGAATACACAAAAGGCGAAGCTTAAGTAAGTGCATACCTGGACGAGTTACATTAGTCAGTCTCAGTTAAGGCGGAATAGTTTAAGATACATATACATTGCCATCAACACAAGAACAGTAACAATGGTAAGGAGAGCATCATCAAAAACAATATCTTAATAGGCCCCAGCTCCAGCTTGCTTGCAACAGCATCACTATGTAGCCAATAACACACAGACAAGGGAGCTAGTTGATCGCAGAGCATGACTAGCAACACACTAACTGCACAGGGCGCCAAACTCGCACAGCACTTACTGCAGTAGGTCTAGTTTATTTGCGCAGACCGCACAACAATAAGAAAGGAATTTTCCAACACAACAGCATCATGTCGACGATTTTTTTTTTGAAGAAAGGATTTTCACAAACACTTCTGAATAAACGAGCTGGCCTCAACTAATACTCTGTAGCTTCATAATATAAAAAAATATAAGACAACTTCGCCGCCACCCAGCCAGCGCATGTTACCTGCACGCCATCTTGAGTCTTCTTTCATGACTTACATGACCCCACATGTTTGGGTGATGAATGTTGGGTTTATTGTAGATGTAGGAGTGCGGGTGTAGCAAATAGCAGTGTGAGTCTATATACTCGCCCCTCAAGAAATGTTTTCCAGATACTTGCAAATATGTGCGAGATGAGTCCTAAATAGTCCAAAAATGATATAGAAACCAAAATCCGTCTGTCCGTTTGTCTGTCCGACGTCCGCTGCCAGTGCAGACATTTTAATGTGGCTAAGTACTCGAAGCCTATTTTAACTAACACAGCAAAACTTGGTAAGATGGTTTATACCCAGGAGACCTCGAAAATGATCAGTGAATGAATGACTTCACGTCAAGGTCACAGGGTCATCCCATAGTAAGCAACAAACATTGGGTTATTTGATCAGACATGCATGAGAGATCACGTGAAGGTCAAAGTCATCACAGGGCCGCAGTTATTGGGGGGAGCAGAATACCACTTTTGCTGTAGTTTATTTAATAGTGAGTGAGTGTATTTGGAGCAAGAGGTCAATGGCATCTCAAGGTCAAGAGCATAGAAAGATCAAAATCAATATTTGCATTTTAACGCCACCATTTCATTTATTTTTCCTGGGCACTCATTTTCATGTTCCATAAGAAGCTTGCGAGTTATATGGGCTTTGCCCTTCTAGTCATTATTATTATTGTTATTATTATTATTATTATTATTATTATTAGGGATGTTACTATTTGTATGCTTATTTATTTTATTTGTTTTCTTTCAGGGCACTTAGGGCGACGAGCGTCTGATGGCGGTGCGAACATTCAGCTGTTCTCTCAACACTTTCAGCGTATGATGCACGATTCCCAGCCCTCCAGTATTGAAACGCTTCATCTCAATCAGGTATGCACACTTACCTCAAGAAAGTCTTATTCGAGCTAAAGCCATAGTCGTTTAATACGGGATAAAGAATGTGAACAATACTTAGTGAATAGTCCTTCACTATGAACATTTGACCCCCGAATTTTTTTTTCTTTCAGCCTTATTTGTATTTTTGATGGTAACAGTGGTTCTTAAGAATCACTAGTTTTGATAATGACTGACAAGTCTGCTGGAGGGATGGGCTGAGGGGGAGGGAAGGGGATAGATTGAGACCTGACAGCCCTTCTGGATTTGAACCTACAGCTACCTAAACCACTCATTATGTGCAGACATAATCACCAGACGTAATAGAAGCAGTAGGGTGATCAGTGCTCACAGTCTGTGTTATGATAGAAGCACATTCTCTTTTTTAACTCGCAAAGTGAAAATCTTACCCTGTGTTTAAAAGCTACCGTGAATATTTAGAACGTAAGTTTGGGCATTTGACAGACTGAGCCTTTGTGGGTTTGATTCAGTCCAATAATAATAATAATAATAATAATAATAAAGTAGACAAGTATAGCGTTTCCGAGCACTTAGGGAAATCATTGGGAACATTGAATTCTTAGCTCTTTTTATGCAAAATAGTAATATTTGGAACATAAGCTTGGTGGACTGACCGAGCTGTGGTTAGTTTGATTCAGTCCAAGTGTAATAATAATAATAATAATTATAACAAGAAGAAGAAGAAATATACACACACACAAAAGATGTATGAAGAAAAAGATTGGTAATGATACTGATGATGATACTACTACTACTACTACTACTACTACTACTACTACTACTACTACTACTACTACTACTACTACTACTACTACTACTACTAAAAATAATAACAATAACAATAATAATAACAAAACAATAATAATAACAACAACAATAATTATACAAGAATTTGTAATGCACACACATTTCACAAGACGTAGTGATTAGAGGTGAATGATATGTGGTCATGACCCAGAAGTGTTAGCTTGGGGGCCCACATGGTGCACAGGTTTGTGGTTTCAGGGCAGATGTGTTGGTGTCGGCACAGTTGTTTTGTGTTGCAATGCAAAGTGTGTGTTGATGATTTCAGTCCAAGCTGTCACCCACCGGTATTCCCCTGCCCACTCCGTCCCTACACAACTCTATCACAGTGGAGGAGGCGGAGGACGGAAGCAGTGATCAGGAGCCTGACCTTGATGATGTGCAGAGGTCAGTATTCTCCGTCTGTTACACTCGATGTTGGTTTTGTTTTTATCAGTAGTTGATTCAGCCCCGGTGCTTGAATCCTCCTGATAAGTGTAACTCAGATTCGTTTATCCAGAGCTGCCAACTGCTACGATTTAGGCGTAGCATGCTACGATTTCGACATGCTTGCTACGATGCTACGATCGGCCGTCAAAACCTACGATTTTTAAAAAAATTACGAGAATTTTTTTTTTTAGACTTAAAAAAAAAAAAGGTTCATTTATTAAAAAAAAAAAAAGGCAAGCGACTGGCGGAAAAAAATAAACCTTTGACCCTTGACGTAGAATCTTGTATTGTAGCCGACCAATAGCGCTGCGCTTTAATTCCGGGTGGCGGGAAGCACACGTGACACGAAGCGTCGTAAGTCGTTGTTATACCGCGAAAAATGGCGTCGAAGAGGGCACGCGAAGATACTAATACTAGCAGTGATCCTTTGGCTACTCCGCCAAAGAAGGCAAAATCGCGACCCAGTTCTCAGAAATTCAAAGCAGACTACACTAAAGACTTTCCTTGCATTGTCAAATCTACAATAAGTAACTGCTCAGCAAGATGTACATACTGTGCTATCGATTTTTCGATTGCTCATGGTGGTCGGTTTGACATCGAAAAACATGTGGGTACTGCCACACACAAGAGGAAAGCAGCGGAAAAGCCGAACAAACAGCTCACTAGCTATTTCAAGCCAGCGACTGCAGAGCCTGAAGATCAGTCCGTTATTTTGGCAGAATGCCTATTTACTTCATTTCTTGTGGAACACAACATACCCCTGAGTGCAGCAGACCACGCGGGGCCGCTCTTCTGATGCCTGCTGAAACCGAGAAGGAAAGGGAAGCAATCATGGAAGACAAGTGGGCTCAGATTGCAAAGCTGAAGGATCACACTGGTGCTGTGAGGTCAGTACTCTTAATTTTATGAAACCTCTGTTAAATGGCTTAATAGTTTGAAGTTTGATCCCAGGTACAACAAATTACTTCCAGGTTTCCCATATTTTTGGGGAATGTTGTGGTTTGAATATATAAATAAAATAGTTCTATAAACATTGCATAATTATAAATATTATGCAGACATGTCATGCATTATATTTATTTATGCATTTTAGGTTCAAGGCTCTTCCATGGGTGATGCTTGGGATACTCCTGCTGCCAGTCAGCAACTCGGCTTGTGAGAGGGTATTCAGTATGGTGCGAAAAAACAAGACTGTCTTCAGATCAGCAATGGGTCAGCAAACCACTGAGGCTTTGTTGGTCTTGAAGACCAGCAACGACACCTGCTTTAACACTGAATTCAGTGGGACTCTTTTAAAAAAGTGCAAACGTGCTACATTAGCATCTCTGATTCACTGAAAATGTTATGACCAATCATCAACTACTAAAGATTTTTTCTTAATCATTAAAATGACTATAAAAATGAGACTTTTTCTTATAATTATGCCTATGCTGTATGCAAATAAAAAAAAAAGACATTTTCATTCTACATGTGCTACTATAGAAACTCAGCTTGAGAGAGAGAGTGTTCACTATGTTGAGAAAAAAAAACCTGTCTTTTATCATCAATATGTCATCACACTACAGAGGCATTGTTGGTCTTTGACATTGAAATTCAGTGGAACTCTGTTAAAAAATAGCACTACATGTGCATCGCTGAATCACTGAAAATGTTATAAATCAAACATAGTACGCTCATATCGTACATGTTTATGACCATTATTTGACTACTTCAGATTTTTACAACAATTTTAATCAACAACAAAAAAAAAAAAAACTGTCTACCGATCATCAATGGGTCGCAAATCACAGATACTTTGCTGGTATAACAAAAAAATATTTGACATTTTCGTATTAAGCCGTGTCCGCGTGTGCTACTCCTTTTTCTTAAATGCTACTCCAAAAAGCTCTGGATGCTACTCTTTGGCATCATGGTGGGTTGGCAGCTCTGTTTATCCACGCAACCTGTCCACTCAACAACAAGGCAGAGAGTCGTCGTATGTAGTTTTCCAACTTTATTCAGCGAACATCAGCAACTGCATACAATCGCTTTTTCCACTCTGAACTTTTCACTTTACAATCCTCTCTTTTGAAACAGTGCAGCATTTCTATAGTCTCTCTAACTCCAGAGAAAGAAAGAACATTCGTGCAAGACATAATTATAACCAATCAGAACAAATTTCGTCATCACTGTCTCACGTCATACAACCATATTTAGAATGGAAGCGTTTCTAGTTACCACTAGAATTATCCACACTCTTCAATCGATAGTAAACAACCAACTCTAGAAAATTCTCAAATAATATCGACCAACTAAAATTATCAACGTTACACAAAGCTTCTTCTAATAACAACGCAAAATCAAATCAAAGGTAAATACACTCTATTATTGCATGCTTTGCAAAATAAAACGATCAGATCTATCGCTCGCGTCCCACGTGCACGATGGCGCGCGTCTCAACGTAACACTGTCCCCCGTATCCCTCTTCCATGCCCTCTAAATAAAAATAAAAAAATGCGCAAACTAATTTCCATTCTGTCCTCTAAATGGTATCAATCTGCTTTGCCCTCTACAGCCTGTGTTTGAATGATGACTGTGTGTTGTGTATGTTAGTGGAGGTGTGTGTAATATGTGAGCATGTGTGATGGTCGCGGATCACCACGCTTTTCAGTCTGAGAAGTATGAACTTTTTTTTGTTGCTTGTTTGTTGTAAATAGCAGTGAACCCTCATGAATCGCGGTAGATAGGTTACCAGACTGGCCGCGATAGCTGAAAATCCGTGAAGTAGGGACACTATATTTACAGTATTTTACGGGTATTGGGACTTCTAAAACCCTCCCTTTACGTACTGTTAACAAACCACCCTTTGCAGTAATGTACAGATATCTACGGTATGTACATACAGTACATAGGAACAGATGTTAAGCAATAAAATATATATCGTGATTATTTTTGAAATTTTCGGAAAATCCACGATATATTTTCTTATATAATATAATGAAAAAAATCTGCTAAGTAGTGAATCCGCAAATGTCGAACCGCGAAGTAGTGAGGGTTCTCACTGTATGTAGTATCCACTATAGTCAGCTTTAGCAGACTTGCGTGTGAGCCGCCAGGGTGTGAGGGTTACATCGCATGGCGTCAAAGCGACGTACCGTTCTAAGTGGAGCGTTGTATGTTTGACATGACACCCGGGATGTCTACTTGGGTCGACAAATGGCAGCCACCCCTTGGGGTCATGAGCAATCTTGCCACTGTAGATTGTTCAAACCTATAAAGGGAACAGTGAAAGCCACAGTTGAAAACCTGTCTTTCCTTTATAGGCAAGACGCTTCACTGCGGCAACAGTACCCCCGTTGGAGTGCCGGGGGTTTTCAGTATAAATAGTATCCCCACTTTATGGAAATTTAGTGCTTTAAATTCCCACTGTCGCTGTCTTCCTCATTTACTCTTTCCTATTCTTGCTCTGTCCTTCACTCTGCTATACTATCTTCTTCTTCGCTAGATCAATGACCTACCTTTTTTCTTGAAAACTCTTCCTGGACAAGACTCCTTGTTTGTGTATGAGGTCTGTTGGATCAGCTTGGGAGTGTTGGACGCTTTCTGCCGGGTGGTCACTAGGGCTTCCTATGAATGTACTATTTAGCACTATAGGCATTTTATATGTATGTGTTTGGTTGATGATTTATAATGATGTTTGTATTCTATTTTGTTTTTGTAACCGGGGTGTTCGCGTAGTTGAGGTCAACCCTCAGCCGTCCCCCGCGTGGGATGTCTTTATTGTAAAGTGACTGGCCGGTGGAGGGCATTCAATTTTCCCACTGGGGTTGTTTCAGCAGATCTTTTATGCGGATCGGGGGTTGTCCGGTCCTGATTTGGCTCGGGGGAGTCCGCTGGACCTAAAGCAACAATAAATCAATCAAAAAAAAAAAATGGCAGCCCAGGTACAAGTCGGATACAGCTGACTGTAGTGTGATGTTGAAAAAAAGTTATAAGAGCCTTGATGAGACTGGAGAACATGAACAGAATGCCCATCGCTAAATGTGGATTGTTCTCTATGTTTTGTTAGGCCCATGACGATGAATGGCAACCTTGAGAAGACTGGAGAATGTTTTGGAAATTTATGCACAGAAATCTCTTTTCAATGATCATGCGGACAATAAGGGACTGTGTTTTCTAATGTGGGGGCGTCAACAAGGTTGGGTTATTTGACAGATTGCCCATTGCAAAATGTGGATTGTTCTCCATAGTTTGTTAGGTATATAGACGATGAGAGGCAACCTTGAGAAGACTGAAGAATGTGGAGGTGCCAACGAGGTTGGATTATTTGATAGAACGCCTCTTGCTAAATGTGGATTTGTTCTCCTGGGTTTTTTTTTGCTAGGTACATGACGATGAGAGGCAACAGCCAGCGACACACTGTAGCCATGGCCAACCCTATGAACGAGATCCCGGAGCAGCTGCAGCAGAAGCTGTCACTGCAGCCTATCCGCCACAGGCGGGCTACTGGACTGCTGTCTCCTGAGAGAACTACAAGTAAGCCTTAGCCTGGGAAATACATACATAAACCTCTAACCCCCCTCATCGTCTGTTATGGCCAGGGTGATGGAAAAGTAACTTCCCTCTTGAAATTCCCAACCGTCGGCTGACACACGGTCTTGTCATCTTCTTATGTCAGCTGAGCTAAGGTCATGCAGTACGTCAGATGACAAGGCTTACAGGGTGCTCTCATCACTGTCGGATAAAATCGGAAATCAGCAGCAGAATTCTTCCACTTTTAAGGATCACGGTACTTTATTTTTTGTTTGATGTAAATGAAGCGCTAATTACGAAAATTATTAGCAGTTTTTGATAAGGAGTTTCTTGTCAACCACTTGGTATGTCTCTCTCTATAAATCTCATTTTCTATTTCTTTGTCTGCGTGAATCTTTGTCTTCCTTCTCTACGTATTTCCCACTTAATTAATTTCGCCAACTAAAAATGATCATGAATCACAGTTTTCTATAGCGCATTTCAAGCTGTGATATGGTTTGGAATACTTTTGTAATGGTGCGCAAGTTCTAGCCAGTTTCAGTGGAGGCGCGAGAAGGATAGGTTCCTCCTTCCCTACTGCTTTGAAAAAGAAAAAAAAAGTGGACAATGCGAGGGAAAATATGCATTACTTCTAGCCTATCCTATCCTATCCCATAACTCAAAAAGGTCATTGGTGCACCACAGATGATCGTTTAACCAGTGTACTCCATCTTTCTCTGTCCTCAGCAACCCTCATGGCTTCGCTCAGTGTCCAGCCAGTCCATTCCTGAATGTTTTCCTCCCACCTCTTTTTCTGTCGCCCTTTTCTTCTACCTCCTTGCACCGTGCCTTGCAGGATGGTCTTTGCAAGGCCTGATGCATTACAGCATTTACTAACACAGGAGATGAGAGTATAGACCAAGGTCTAGTCTTTGCACGCATGCATTCCATTGCACGGACTTTAAAGATCCTGACGCTCATGTCCTAGACGGGTGAGTGCAGGCCACAAATACACCCGGCACGTACTAAGTCCCTTATAAAAATATTTTAAATTTTCTCTTTACAAAAATTAATCTACCTTTTTTTCCTGTTTAGCAACAACTTGTACTTTCTCGTTTAAACAAAACAACCACAACTTCACTTTCTTCTTAAAAACATATTAAAATAACTTTTGCCTTCCTCAGCGAGGGATTCGTTCAAAGACCTCCACTGCCTTCACCTGCCCTCGGAGCGCTTCTCGCCCGTACGCAGAGCCAGCGACGGTCTGCAGGGCCTGCAGGGTCTGCAGAAGCACCAGGCGGCCCACCTAGAAAAGCTGTACAACCAGACCCTGGCTAGCGCGGCCCTCGGGGGCGGGGGGTCGAGGCACAACAGCCACAGCAGCCTGCGCTCCCTGCAGCAAGAACATCATGAGTTGCAGGTAGCGTCACAGTGGGCAAGTGGTATTGATAAAACATTATAAAAGCACATGTATGCACAGGGTATGGACATTTTGATGTACAAAATGTTTCCACACGCAGCGTAATTATTTTTTTTCTTCAGTTTTATTGTTATCGTCACGGCTAATGAAGCGCGGTAAAGCGCGCCTAGTTACCGTCTACTTTTAGCACCTCTCTCCCCGCTTAACGACCCCTTGGGGTCATGAGCAATCTTGCCACTGTAGATTGTTCAAACCTATAAAGGGAACAGTGAAAGCCACAGTTGAAAACCTGTCTTTCCTTTATAGGCAAGACAGATTCACTGCGGCAACAGTACCCCCGTTGGAGTGCCGGGGTTTTCAGTATAAATAGTATCCCCACTTTATGGAAATTTAGTGCTTTAAATTCCCACTGTCGCTGTCTTCCTCATTTACTCTTTCCTATTCCTGCTCTGTCCTTCACTCTGCTATACTATCTTCTTCTTCGCTAGATCAATGACCTACCTTTTTTCTTGAAAACTCTTCCTGGACAAGACTCCTTGTTTGTGTATGAGGTCTGTTGGATCAGCTTGGGAGTGTTGGACGCTTTCTGCCGGGTGGTCACTAGGGCTTCCTATGATTGTACTATTTAGCACTATAGGCATTTTATATGTATGTGTTTCATTGATGATTTATAATGATGTTTGTATTCTATTTTGTTTTTGTAACCGGGGTGTTCGCGTAGTTGAGGTCAACCCTCAGCCGTCCCCCGCGTGGGATGTCTTTATTGTAAAGTGACTGGCCGGTGGAGGGCATTCAATTTTCCCACTAGGGTTGTTTCGGCAGATCTTTTATGCGGATTGGGGGTTGTCCGGTCCTGATTTGGCTCGGAGGAGTCCGCTGGACCTAAAGCAAGAATCAATCAATCAAAAACCCGCTTAACAGAAACCAGTTCCAATCGCGCATGCTCACTAGCTGATTCTAAAAGAAGCGTACTTCCTTCCTGTCAACTGCAGTTGTGTTGACAACACGTTTTAATCAAAGTTTTTGTTTAGTTTTTGGTCGCGTTTTCGGGAGCGGGGATACCCTAAAAATGGCAGAATCTGATTCCGACAATGAGTCTACATATGGGCAGTTGTGGCAGCAATTAGGAGATGAAAGGGCTGATCAGTTAGGGAAGTAAAATCAGAGTGATTTGTCAGTGTCTAGTGTGCACACTAGCGATCTTTCCGACTTCAGATCGGACCTTTCATCATCCGAAGAATTGGTACTTGTGAAATTACCTATAGTAACAGGTAAAATAGCAGGTAACACAGACAGACGACACTGACAGAACTAAAGCTTACTCAATACTTGCATAGTTACCAATTACCTACACACTGACCAAGTCCCATGAAGCTCTGACCAACCGTTCAGTAGATATAGCATTATAAACACATGCACCTATTTTTGGCTTGTTTTTGTCAAATCCTTACATGAAGGAGAAGATCAACGTGCTGTTTTGCTATATGAGACTAAGAGTAGTTAATTAAAAACAAACAAAAAACTAAAAAGGAAGATAACATGCAACGCTAATGATGTGAACAATATTTGGGAAACATTGTAACAATTCCCCTTTTCTTCAGTTCTGAACATGAACTGGCGAAAATGTTTTAATTATTGGTTATTACAAGTTTTCTTGTGGCTTTTGTTGGGACCTTGTTTTAGGGCGATGCTTTAGCATAAGCAGTTTGGACATGGCCAGACGTTTCATGTTAAGCAGCGTGGCGTGCGGTTAGGACTTGGGTGGGTGGTCACACATGGAAAAGAGCCACCCAACGACACAAAGAATGAAGCAAGCATGCAGAAACGCACAAACGCACACACCCCAGTACACCCCAGCGGTGAATGGGGTACTTGGATCTGTTTAAAAACCATGGGAAAGGTCAAACGGCGAGAGAGAGGAGATAGTCAACTTTCTCGTTTAAGCTGGCCTAGAGAAAAAGGAGGTCTGGGTGCCTCTCTCTCTCTCACCAATGACTGAAGGGTTTGCAGGAACGCCTGTACCTTTTTACCTTTTTATTTGTAGCGAGTTGTCATTATTTACTAAACGTTTTCTTTGTGGGGTTTTGGTACTGACCTTCTTTTCATTGTGTGTTAGATGCAAGTGTCGTCGGTGGCTATGGAGCAGCAGGCAGAGCTGCAGCAGCAGCACCACTTACACAGACTGCAGACGTCGCTGCAGGTAACGCGTCCACCTCCCTCTCTCTTTCTCCTTCTCTGCTGTGCAAGCATTGCGGTGCTAGTCATAATTTTGGGGAGTTTCCATTTTGTGCATAATCCAAGCATGGAATGGTTGGTTTGGGATTTCAAATTGCCCCTTTTATTATGTTTTTAAAATTTGAATTGGATATAAAACAATTGTGTGTTGATTTGTTTTGTACTTTGATCATAGCATGAAAGTGGTTTATTGTAATCCCCTGTGTGTGTTTTTAGGCACAAATAAACAGTGAGAAGAGATTTCTTCATCCATTATGAAAAGAAAAAAAAACACACAAAAAAACAAACAAGATAAAGTTGTTGACTTAGAAGCAATCTTTAAAAGAGAGAACCCGACAAATGTGCAATCAGGATTTTTAAAAAGTCTTTGTTAGCGTGTAGCTGAAATTATGGACTGGAGAATGAGTATTTTGGTCTTGAACTGATAAAAGCGATGGTATCTAGTTGAGGGATGTCTATTTTTAAAGAACTTTAATTAAAACAGAAAAAAGGGGAGAAAGAAAAAAGATTATCATTTGTAAATGTTCAGAGAAAATCCTGAAAATAAAGTGCAAAGAACTGCATTTCTGTACATGCAGTGAACATCGGACACAAGGGCTTTATTTGTAAACGTTTGAAGAAAAAAATGCCAAAAATTCAGAGCAAAGAATTGTGCACCTGTATATATAGTGGGTTCCACCTTGTGTACATGCTTGAGGAGAAAGCTCCCCTAAACACAGAACAAAACATTTCACTGTGTATCGCACTTCCAACTCACTTGCTACTGGGAATAGTCCACAGAGGGACGCTAAGATTGTAATAACACTTTTTATTATTTGTGAAGTAAATATCCCACTTTATTTTTATTTTTTTTTACCTGTAGCAAAAAACAAGATCTTGTTTTGTTTTAAAACTCGATTCATTTTCACAGTACAATGATTTATTTTAAAAGTCTGTTGTTGTTGTGGAAAATGTTAAAGTTGTTGGCAAAAGTAACACCAACAAGCACGCACGCTTGCTTTCTCTCAAATTTTGCTCTGAACATCAATAATAATCAGTGTACAATTTTTTAATATGTTCATTCTTTTTTATTGTTCCGTTATTTTGTAAAATTATTTTTGTTTGTTTGCTGAAAGCCTGTGTTCATTCACAGCATTATAGCATTTTGTAGATTTTAGTTTTCAATAGTCATGTTTTTAACGTAGAGACATTTTTCTGTGGCAATGCAATTTTTGTTTTCTGTAGCATTTGTTTTTTTTTTTGTTTATTCTGTAGCGTACTTTGCACTGTTCTTTTTTTTGTCACTGCTTTGTTAGTGCAACTTTAGTTGATCTTTGTCTCTGTGTTAACTTTTGAGGCATGTTTGCTATAACTTTGTGACTTTAGTGTGAATAGTTTTAATTGTTACCGGCACTTTCAATGCCGTTGTTTTGGGGCATAACATTTTATTTGTGTTCTTGTGTTTGTGTGAAATTGTTTGTCCAGTTTTTAGTATGAATTTGTTCAAAAAGTACGTGTTCTTGCGGCATGGAAAGAATTTAAACTAGGATAACTGTTTGCCTTTACTTTCTATCTGCTGTTGGTAGTTATTGGTAGTAATTTCCGTTTTGTAGTACTAGTTTGGGCTCTTCTGACATATTGTTTTGTCGTGGTGTTCTGGCAAAAAAGAAGGGTTGTCTTTCAACAGGCCATTTGTATCTCTACTAGGGTCTGTTTTGTATTCTGTACTTGTCTATTCTTTAGAGGGGCTCTACAAAATACCATTGTTTTTTCAAACTGTGTTCAACTACGTTGTGTATCTCTTTCAAATTTTTAAAAATTAGTCTTGTCTGATTATTTGTGTCTTTGCGTACCATTTGTTTTGAATTTCTAGATCTCATTTTATTGTAGGCTTTTCAGCGTATTTTATTTATCTTTTTAGTTTATCCCTTTACCAGGCGTAGCGGCCGAAAGTCTAAACAGGCAGAACGCCCAAAAGCGTCCGTTTCAACCACTGGTTATATTCTCGCGTTGTTTGAAAGATTGCAAGACTTTCGGCAATTGACTTCCGGTTTATTCTGTTGTGAAAACATTCGACTGCATTTCCACAAGTTTTCTCTTTGAGGCGTTCGTTTTTTCGATAAAAAAAAAAAAAAAGTCGTGTGAGTGTCTAAAATGGGTGGTTTGGATTCTTCGACGGATGAAGGAGAGTTTACAGGCTTCCATTTATCAGACATTAACGTGAGAGAAATAGACTTTTAGTCGGAGGAAGAGATCGGTATTGACATTAGTGTCAGTAGCATGCATGCATCCGATCTTTCAAATGGGCAGGGAAGTAAAGAAGAGGAGGAGGCTTGTTTGGACTTTTTAAAACTTTTTTTTTGTAAACACATGGAGTAATAAAAAACAAAACATAACAAGAGAAGCATTAAAAGGTAGATAATCAAAAAAGAATTTATTTCTGTTCATTTTGCATTTTATTTCATTTAAAGCTATGCACTAATACCTAAGAGTAAGATGTGGTGTTTTTTTACTAACCTACCCCGAAATATCTCTAAAATTATAAAATGTCTTGCCTGTTAAGAGCTAAAAAATAGACAGATGTGTGCCCAGTAAAGGGTTATAATCACTTCTCCCTCACTTTTGTAATTTATTTTGAGTGTGTCTTACTTCTTGGTTTAAATTCATCTCTGGTAATTTTCATGCTTGTAACAATTATTAATTATTTTCAATTGGTGTTTTTTAATCAGCTCTCTCTTTTTTGTTTTGGCTTTTCATTTCATTTGTATTTTTCTGGAAATGCTTTCTCATCTTTTGAGGCGTTTGCGTGGGTTTTTCCCCGATTTCTCCCAGGCCTCTCTCTCCCAATCTTACTTCTGTGACTCTTCTTGGTGGGACCTGGTTATTGTGTGCGTGTGTGTGTGGTGTGCATATATGGTTTTACCTTTAACTTCCACTCTATCCCTAAACCCCTCTCTTCCATCAGTTCTGATGTGTTTAGTTTTGCGAATGTTGCAGAGTGAGCCATCGTTTTGTCTCGTCTTATGTTTGCCCCTGTAGTATTGTTGTTGTTTTTTGTTGTTTTTTTTTTTACAAGTCTGGAGTATGTTTTTGTTGTTGTTGTGAATGTGCTTTAGTTGGTTCTTTTTTTTCTTCTTTTTTTTTTTCTTTTTTTTTTTTTTACAATTTGAGAGGTTTGTGTTGTGAACAGTCAGGGAGCTTTTCGTTTTGTTTTGGAGTGGTTTTGTGTTTGGAGACTTCGGTTACTCTCCATCTACACTCCAGCTCCCCTCTCTCTTCTTTCCCACAGTTTGGTTTTGTTTGTTTCAAAAGTTTTGAATGGACAAATGTCTAGGTTTTGTTGGTCCTCAAGTCTTGTGTCTTTAAAAAGAACAGGAAAAAAATCCCATCTGCCTGTCTTTGTTTTTGTTGGCTATTTCTTCTCCTTGGTTCCAGTCATTGGTTCTGCGATAATCCATCGTTCAGCTTGTTTGACAAGAGTTTCAGTACCGTTCTGTGGTTCTCTCTCTATACTATACATATGGCGACTTTCAAGCAATTTCCTAGTCTGTGTTTCTCGTTGGTGATTTTAAAGCAATTTCATATTCTGTGGTTCTCTTTGGTGATTTTCAGGAAACTTCATAATATGTGATTATCTCTATAGTGATTTTCTGGAAATTTGTTTGTTTTGCAATCATCTTCTTCATTGTTGCCATGTTTTAGTGACTTTCTGTGCTGTTATCTCTATATGTTTCAACTCTCTCTCTCCCTCTCTCTCTCTCTCTCTCTCTCTCTCCCTCTCTCTCTCTCTCTCTCTCTCTCTCTCTCTCTCTCTCTCTCTCTCTCTCTCTCTCTCTCTCTCTCTCTCTCTCTCTATTTGAGCTTGTCATCATCATCTTGGGTCTTTCAGTGTTGTTGCTGAAAGTCTTGTGTTGGATGTGTGCTGTGTGAGCGTATGTGATAACATCAGTTTTGTTTTTGAGCCCGTTCAAAGTTTTTCTAGAGATCAACATAGTCTGTTTTTTTGCCCCTGATCATTTTTAATTTCCACTACCTATTTCTTGTTTTGAGGAGGTTAAGGGATAGGGGGGGATTTCTGCAAAGTTGAAATGTGACTAATTTTGCAAAAAAGCTGAAAAAGTGGAGCTACCTTGTTATGTCTTGTCTACTTTTGCCAGATCATTTTCGATAGTTGCAAACATTGCCAGAAGTTTGCTTCTTAATCTCCTCTCTGAGCTTATGCTATGTAAAAAGCCTATTTCTTTTCTTTTCTTTTTTTAATTTATTTATTTATTTTTATTTCTGATTTCAAATTTCTATAGAGTATTGTTCTTTAATGATAGAATAGGCAATTTAAAAAAAAATTATGACATTATGTTAGCTACAGTCATTCTTTCATTGTTTCTTTCTCACTCTGCCAATACTCACTTCCATTCCTCCTCTCCGTGTCTCTTTCTCACTCTGCCAATACTCACTTCCATTCCTCCTCTCCGTGCCTTTTTCTGCCCCTTTCCTCCCGTCGCCACCTATCTCCCCCTTCCGCTTCTTCTTTTACTTTAGACAGTAACGTTCTTTCCCCCCTTTGCTGTTGTTGTTATTGTTGCAAATTTGTCAATAAATTTGTTGTGAACGAGGCATATGTTTTGTACTGCGATGGCCTATTTCCAATGTTTCAAACTGTTTCTTGAAATGAATGGTTTCAGACTTTGAGAACATCACATGGTTTTTGACTCATGCTAGGTGAAGAATTAATTGCCTGATTAACGTTCATTACCCTTGATTTATTTCACTTTAACAAAGATTATTTGCTTATGTTTGTTTTCCTGTTTTACTCATTCTCATGTTTATTTGATTCCAGTTTCATTTCTATAGCCTCTAGCTTTTTGATATATGAGTTCATTGTTCTGTTAGTTTGTGTGTGTGTGTTTGTGTTTTGTTTTTTTTATTTGTTATTTTTTTAGGAGAGGTTTTAAAACTTTGTGTATTTTGTCATGTTTGCTCATTTTATTTGATATTCTCTCCAGGCCATTTGCATTTTCATTTCGCGTTTGGTTTACCTTTGGTATTTTGTTGTTGTTGTTGTTGTTTTTGTTTGGGGTGTGTGTTGATTTTTATGTTTTGTTCATTTTGGGTTTTTGAGACCTCCGACACTGGGGACGTTTTTTTTTGCGTTCTGTTGTTTTTGCAGCCACCAACAGTGTTGTGTCCTCTGCCAGTGCTGCTGAGTAACGGTTTTATCCTCCCCACCAGCACGTCTAGCTGAGGTTGTTCTCGGTTCACTCACTTTTTTAAAAAAAATCCATTATGGTTTTGTTTGTATTTCTGGAGAGCAGTCTTTATACACCCTCCTTCTCCCTCCCCCCTCCTCCAAAAAATGGGAGATTTGCATAATACAGCTATATCAACCTTTTTCTGCGGTTCATTTCTTTCTTTGTTTCTTTGTTTGTTTCTTTGTTTCTTTGTTTGTTTGTTTGTTTGTTTCTTTCTTTCTTTCTTTCTTTCTTTCTTTCTTTCTTTCTTTCTTTCTTTCTTTCTTTCTTTCTTTCTTTCTTTCCTTCTCCTACTTTTACGCTTATAATACCCATGGTGTTAGCTTTATAAGGAACCGGAGTGTATGTATAACTTGAAAGCTGTATTTAAACCTTCTTTCCTTTCTTTCTTCCTTCATGCCTTTGTTCCGTCCATCTTGCTTTCCTTTTTGACTCGCATGCAGAGCAATGTGAGTCTAACTCTATGTTTAAACGCCCTAGTGTGATGGTGTCAAGCTTTTTGCAGTATTTTGGTGCTGATGGTGTAAGGTATCCCATTTATTTATGGTGTGAGGGTTTTTCACTATTTTGTGTTATGAAGGATACACATATATATCGTGATTAATAAGTTTTTCAATTCACGCGTGCATGTAATTAATCCGTTAATGAATTAGTGAAGTAAGAGGTAGCATTAAAATAACAGGTACATTTTATGAAAGCTGTGGTCAAGTCAGCAAATGAATAAATTCAATCAGTGAATTACTCTTTCAGGAGAATGTAAACCAAGGTCTTGTCAGTGCGTGATGTTGTATGCTTTCCATGGCATGGACTTTCAAGATCCTGATGCTCATGTCCCTATATGGGAATGTGCCAGATACGTAAACAATACTTAAATGCACTGCGTCCCATTTCCCCCTTGTTCTGGGTAGCGCAGGTCTGCAGCTGCAGTGCTTTCACTGAGAAGACAACCCAAATTTCGCATGCTTGGTGAGGCACAAATAGCATCCGACTCCCAAATCCTAAAATACAGTTTGCTGTTTTAAAGACACTGGAAATGTCATTTATGTGACATATAAGATATTATAAATTCTAGGAATTCTAGTTCATTGTAGCCATAGTTCAAATTTCTATCAATAATAAATTATATCCTAATTTCTTTGAGAGACTCAGAATGAGTTTGATTAGGTACTGTCAGATTAAATCTGAACGATAAGAAAAATAATATTCAGTAGAAAAGATGTGAATCGATAGGATGGGGAAATGCCAGGAGCAGAGAGAATCGAGGCATCCATAGGGGTTCAGATGGCTTACTGTGATTTTTTTATTGCTTGTAACCATTAAAGAGAATAATTCTTACCCCAGTGGTGCCTCAGTTCACTTGTAGCTCTGCGCATTTTGTTCAGCCATGTAAATTAATAGAAAGAGAGATTTATTATGTTGTTGAGTAGTACGCAGCTGCATTATTTACTGTAGAATAGTTAAAATACTTTTTGATGAGGTTGCTGACTTTAAAATAACATACTCTGATAGTTGCCTCAGCGTTAGTTTGTCTTTGACTTTTTGAACTAGAAAATTGCCCTAGTGTAAAACAGCGAAATATAAAATGTAACCTAAATTGTATAAACTGTAGCACTTTAAAACATTTCTCCTATTGAACGGCGTACATTCCTGTAGATAAGAACGATCATAATTATCTTAAACCTTTTGTTTTGTTTGTTTTTACTTTTATAACAGAGCATAGTCTTTTACATTGTGGAGGATTCCCATGTATATTCATACCCCTTCTCGCTAGGCTTGGCGTGGGACACCCGGTATTGATATTTGCAGTTTTGACACTTTAAACGCTCAACACATTCATCATTGTTCCTGGGGGTGTTTTTCCCTTTGCCAGTAATAGCAGTTTTATTTTTTTTAGATATTATATGTTACTGATTTTTGTTTTTTTGAAATTATATATTTATTTGGTTTTGTTATTTCTGTATTAAATTTATTGTATTTGTTTCTTGCCCTTCCAACCTTCTGAACTTGTGCCTCTAGTGCAGCAGCTGCTTTGTGCGTTTCCCATTTCCAATTCCTTCAGCCACACCCCCCTCACCTACATGGTTTTAAAACTGAGGATTTCATACCCCTGGCTATGGCCCAAATCTTTTAAGTGTCAACACATCTTTTCAGCGCACCCACAGTTTGTGGAAAAAGTCCATGTGTCTGTCCCCCCACTCCACCCCACCCCCACTCTCCAGCCTCTACCCCCTCCATGCTCGACCCCACCCCAACACACACACCTTCTTGAACCTCTCGAAGTCATCAACAAAACATCAGTTTGTTGATTTAACATTTTTTTGTGTTTGCTGGCTAGAGAATTTGAATTGGGGTTAGTTAAGCTTTGATTAATTTCACAGCTTGTGTTTCAGTTTGCATTGAAATTCTAGAGAGTTGTCACGTGACTTTTTTAATTTATTTATTTATTTTTTTTAAATCTGAAAACGACGTGTCATTGTTATATCCATTCGCATTTTATATCTTCTCTCAAGGGAGTCTTGCAGTTTTCATTTGCGGCATTCATTTTGCCCTTTGCACCCTTCAACCCTCCCCCTACCACTTCCACCCACCATTTCATTCCTGAACCTTCCACCCCCATCTTCTACTCCCCCCACACCCCCTCTTTCCAACCCTCCCCTCGTTCCCTCCAGTTTTGCATTCAGATGACACTTCTCCATTCCACGAATCTCGTTCACCTTCATCTCACTTTTCAGCTCCGTGACTTTGGATTTTGAGCCTCCATTCCCCTGTTCACTCTTTTTTTTCTCATGCCTGTTACAACCCATTGTACGTCCCCTTCCTTCCTCTATCTGCTAAGCCCACCCCACTCCCTATTCCTCACCATGCACACACACCCCCAGCTACCTACCATCACTCGCAGACTTTCGATTATTTTGCCTCACAAAATTGCTACCTGCATGACAGCCAAAAATGTAAAAAAAAAAAAAATTTATTGACGGCCTTTATATATAATTTTTTTTTTAAAACCCACACGCAACTATTAGCTATGGGAAGTTTTATGTATTTTTCTCTAGGACACGGACATTTTCTGATAAAAACATTCATCTTGTTATCGACACAACTGCGCTTGCAAAAAAGAGATAGCTAAGCTGTAAATAGCTGTAGTATTAAAACTTTCATTTTCTTCCTGTGAAATTCCGGTCCAGTTTTTATACAGAAATGATTTTGTTATTACACCTCAGATAAGTGTTACATTTTTAAACATTTAGGGGTTTAGTCTTTTGAAAGCTGTCATTTATACTAGTATAACAGGGTTATCAGCTGTAATAGGGTTTTCAGCTGTAATAGGGTTTCCAGAACCTAGATTTTTCTTTCTGACTTCTCTCTTCTTTCCCTCCATCTTCTCCTGTTATTATTTTTTTTATACCTTACATACTCCATGCATGCGTTGACCGTGTAGCCACCACCACCTACTCTTCGACAAAAAACAAAATGTTTTCAAATCCTTGATTGTTATATGTTACTCTTTCAGTCATGCCTATTTTCATCCTTATGATTTGAATACGGGGTGACTGTTTTAATTAAATTGGTTAGACATGTTTTATTCTTTGGCCGGATGCTGTGCTGATATTCAACATGGTTGATTTTGTCAGCTAGCAGTGTTTTATTGTTATGATACCACCTTTTACCTTAAGATCCAATTATTCCATTATTTTCATTCAAACAATGTGTGATCATTGTCTTTGGTTTTAGAGTTGATCATCCTTTAAAAGTTGTTTTTCATATTATGTATCATATTCAATGCGATTAGAACTCAGCCTGAGCTAAGCTAACGGATTCAAATACAATTAATTTAATTAATTTTATTTCATCGTTCTTATATAACGCTTTCTCCGCTCAAGAGCTTCTCAAGATGATCTCAAAAATGGAATTTGCAGACCCCTTCATTGCAATAGTTCATTCCTTTTTGTGGATGGTGTAGCTTAGGTGTACTTTGCAGTCGTTGTAGTGTGTAATTAGTGCACAGTAACATAGGTAAGGAAACCTTATAATCACATCAACAGGGTGTGGAGGATTTATATTTATTGGACTGGGGTGTCTGTGTGTGATTTTCATGCAGTTTTAAGGTTGAAAAATCTCATTTGTGGTTTGAGACATCCCAAAGGGTTTCTTCATTTTACTCTTTGTATGTTTCTGTGAAAGAGTCACGCACTGAATATTTCAGCAAACGTTTGATTTATTTAACTTAAGATTTTTATTTATCTTTATTTATTTATCTATCTATTTATCTGTTTATTTGTGATTATAATTATGTTATTGTATTTGTATGTGTACTTTTTTTTTTTTTTTGGGGGGGGGAGGTTGGGAGGAGGGTTATTTCTCGGATCTATCCAGCATGCAGCTATTATTTATGACTGTATCCATGTACAATACCCTCTATGAATTATACTTTGACTATTTGTTCTTATTGCATGCACCTCCCCAGCCATTTCTGTTTGTTTCATATCTGGAGTTGGCACTCATCTTTAGGTTTTTAGCGCAGATGATTATTCTCTTAATATTTTTATTTCAGTGCATTTGTTTGTTTGTTTTTTCATTTGCCATTTGCACTCACACTTGCTTACCCTTCCTGTTTTTTTTTTTTTGTTTTTTTTGTTTTTTTTGCGTGTGTGGTGTTGAGTAGTGTTAGAAATGCATGGGCAATCTTTTCAATATTGTAGTGATTTTATTGTTCTCCTTTAGTTTGTAGTTTGCTTTATTATTTGCCAGTGTAAATTATTGCTTACCTGTATTGCGTTTCTCCATCTTATTGCACTTTCTTAAGATGTGTTGCACACTTTTAACAGATTTGAATTTTTAATGCAGTACAATATTGTTAGCTTTGTTTGTTTCGTTTTCGGTAAGGCATGTAATTACGCCGTGAAGTGTGATTTTAAAGTTCAGTTTTGCGTTTTATTTAAGTACATTTAATTTTTGGTTGGCATTTTTATTTTGTGCCAAAGTTAGAGTTTGTTTTTTCAATTTCTGTTTTACTTCCTACCTAAGTTTTGTTTTGATTTAGTTGCAGTTGCTACTCCTAATTTCTTTTTGTTTATAATGCTAATATTTGTTCAGTTGTTAGCTTGCTAGCTATCTATTTTTTTTTCTTTTCTGTCTGTGTTTAGTTTTGTTGCATAAACAAGTTTTAGTTGCAGTTTTAGTTTTCACTTGTGCAAATGGATTCTTATGTTAGTTTGTGGTAGATCAGATTTAATTTGTGTTGTGTTTTTTGTTTTCTGTGTTTGCAGTTGAGCAGACTTTTTGTCTGTTTCAATGGCTAAGGCTATATTTCTTTGGTTATTTATTTATTTTATTTTGTTGTAATGTGATGTGATAGAGGTAGATGTACTATTTTGTGTGTAATCATTATTGATCCCTATGCTGGACAGGGTGGTATTCGATCAACATTGTGTTCATGCGTGCTTATTGTGGACCCCTTGACTGACCTCTGCTGGGTTTTTGTGTTGCAGGCTGGGGGTCTACCTGTCTCCCCCGTCCCGTCACCCCCGCAGCCCTCCTCCCCCTGCTTTGGGCAGGGCTGGGGCAGCCCCAGCAGCCCTGGCAGTGGGCCCTTTGAGGGCAGGGTCGGGGTGGCGTCAGCGGCGAGCGAGTCGTCACTCCTTCAGCAGCGCCTTCAATGCCTGCAGCTCATCCAGCAGCAAGCCACCTCCTCCCCAGTGGTCTCCTCCCCTTCCTCCCCACATTCCATGCCCCTCCCCCCGCTGTCCCCGGTCTCTCAGCGCCCAGACTCTCCCACAGGCCCCTTGCCACACCTCCTGCACTCCCGGCCCTCCCTACAGCGCTCCTCGCCCCCGCCCAACTTTCAGAACCTGTCCGCCATCCGGGAAGACTCGGGAGACCAGCCGGACCCCCCGGACACAGAAATGATGGACGATTTAGACAGAGAGGTTGGGCACCCTTCTCTCCGGCGGACGTCGTCGTCATCGTCCGCAGGGGGTAGTGTGCACGAGGGGGGCCTGCCGCGCCAGCGTAGTTTCTCGGGCAATCCCCAGATTAGCATCACGGACACATCAGGCCACGTGACTGATGTGGACACATCCACTCAGGATGAAACGAGGGATGGTGGGTCTCCATCCTTGCGCGCTGTGTCGTGCTCGGTGGCTGGCGTGTCCATGCCTGTGGGCATAAGCTCATACCCCTTCTCTTTCCTACAGGGCTTCGGCCTTATCAACACCAACCTGGCTAGCATTCCCCCGCTTCCCGTCAACGGCGACAGCAACCACCCCGATCTTTCCTCCATTTATTCCTGGAATGCCATGAGCGGGGCTTGGGGCAGCCCCTCCCACTCCCAACCTCCCAAAGCTCACAGCCATTCCCAACATCATCATCATCATCACCACCACCACCACCACCACCACCAGCAGCAGCAGCAGCAACAACAGCATCGGCCCGCCCCGGCGCACACCGCACGACAGTCTCAGTTCCGGCGCTACAACACGTTCCACGATTCCAAAGACATGAGCATCTACAACGCTCTGCTGGCCAGCACCGTCCCTCTCTCGGACATTGCCTCCTTCCCCCTGGGTGGGCGGGGACGGGGCAGCTTGAGTCAGGGACGGCCCTTTACCTCCGTGTCTTCACCCTCCTCCCCCACCTCCAGAAGCTCCCCGGGGCCTGGGGCTGGAGGGTTGGGAGGGTTCTTCTCCCAGCCCAGCTCTCCCCAGCGCCATCCGTTGGTGCCACATTCCACTTGCGAGGGCAGGGAGCCTGTCTCTTCCCCACCCTTTCCGGGCTTGGTCTTCCCAGTATCCACCTCCTCCGTGTCTCTAGGCCACGTCTACTCCTCCTCTCCTTGCTCCTCCTTGTCCTCCTCCTCCTCCTCCTGCCCTGCACCTCCGCTCCTCCCCACCGCCAGCCATTCCGACTCCAGCCTCTTCCAGCACATGCACCGCTCCCATTCTCCCATCCCTCACACCTACTCCCACTCGCACCAACCCTCTCCCAGCCATTCCCCTCTCTCTCCTCCTTCCCCGCCTGCCTTCCACACGCAGCAGCATAGACAGTGGACCAGCGAGAGCTCCGGCGTGTCGTCGGCAGGGGGTGACGACATGTCCTCCAGGTTACTAGAGCTGGGGCCTTCGGCAGGGCTGCGCACTGTGGAGGACATGGTTCAGTCCATCAAGGAGGCTCTAGACGCGGTCTGCCCCTCCATCGCCTACCAGCACCTGGAGAAGCGGTTCCGCCTGCAGCAGGCCGACCTGGAGATGGAGGTGGAGGTGTGCGACGGGGAAGGGGAAATTCCCCCTGGCTTGCACGTCCGAAAACTGTCAGGAGATCACACGCATTACGCTGCCCTCTGCAACCACCTTCTAGCTTGTGTGAACAACTGACTACTTTGGCCTCTTAGCTCTCTGCTGAATCTTTAATACTGCATTGGTTCTTTGGTGACTGTTTGATACTGTTGAATGTTTGCTGCATGGATTCCTTGGTGACTGGTGAAATGGATGCTGCGTTGGTTCCTTACTGTTAGATTCTGTGGAATATTTTGATAAGTGGTATTGGTCATTTGGTGACTGTTACATTGTGTTAAATGTGTGTTATACTACATTGATTCCCTGGTGACTGTTATATCTTGTTGAATTTTTGATACTGCACTGGTTCTTTTGACGACTGTTAAGATTGGATTTTGGTGAATGCTTGATACCTTTGTTAAACCTCTTGTGGTTTTAGGTCAGTTGACTTGTATGTTTGTTTATTTTGTTTATAAAGTTATGTTTTAAAGATATAGATCTGTTCTGCAAATACCTGAATGATAAAAAAAGAAAGTCTGCAACTAAAGCCAAAGGATAAAATAACAAACCACACGTTTGACCCTAATGATGATAGTTTGACCAAAGACATTAAATCATGCATGTTTGAAGTTCATCAAATACTTCTATGGGTATCTTTGCAACTACTGCAGTTAGTTTTGTTGAAGCTTGTTGTTGATCACATGACAGTAACCCCCGTGGGGGTATAAATAGTATCCCCGCTTTCTGGAAATTTAGTGCTTTAAATTCCCACTGTTGCTGTCTCTCTCCTTTATTCTTTCTCATTCCTACTCTGTTCTATCAATCTATTATACTATCTTCTTCTTCGCTAGACCAGTCACTTACCTTTTTTCTTGAAAACTCTTCCAGGACAAAACTCCTCATTTGTGTGTGAGGTCTGTTGGATCAGCTTGGGAATATTAGATGCTTTCTGCCAAATGGTCACTGGGGCTTCCTATGATGTTGTTGTTTGGCAATGTAGGCATATTATATGTATGTGTTTTGTTAATATTTTATAATGACATTTGTATTCTATTTTGTTTTTGTAACTGGGGGTTCGATAAATTAGAGTATAGCCTCAGTGTCCCCTGCGTGGGATGTCTTTATTGTGAAGTGACCGGCTGGTGGAGTGCCTTCAGTGTTACCACTAGGGTTGTTTTGGCAGATCTTTTATGCTGATCAGGGGCGAGTCCTCTTTCAGCGAAGCTGTGGTCTTGATTTTGTGGTCCTGATTCGGCTCTTTGCAGTCCACTGGACCCTGTAAGCAATGAATAACTAACTAACATGACAGTAACTATTGAAGTAAAAGAAATATTTTGGCTTTCAGTTTTTTTCACATTGAAGAACATTTTTGGCTTAAAATTTTTTCCCCAGTTACTGAGTTTTGGTTATAGTTTTTTAAATGATAACGTTTTGGTTTTTTCCTCTCACTGAGATAAAAGCACGCACACACAAAATCTTTGACCTTCCTTTGCTGGTTGATGTTTGTTTATGTGGAATCGGTGAAAACAAAATCAGTAGCTGAATGTGGTTTGGTAAATTAATGACATTAGAATTAGATTTTATGGAGATTTGTATCGGTATCATTATTCCGAATTCAAGCCTACCAAGGAATTTTTTCAATTGGTGAACTTTTGGAGTCAGCGTGCCTATGTTAAAAGTCTTAAAAGAGCTTTTTGCAATTTTCAATTGTTGGAGTAAAGACTAAACTGAATGACCATACATTTTGAAATGCCGAACAAGCATCTTGTGTCAGTTTTCAGTGTTTGTTTTCTGGTTAAGGATGTACACTCTGCACATTTCACATAAGGAATCAATACTACCGGTAACTCGGTCAGACTTAGAACGAGTTAATGGCAGTATTGTTTCCAGGGTGGCATCATAATTTTCCACAAAATCACACATAATATAACTTCCGACTAAATCTAAATTGTATTTCAACTCACATAATATTTATTCCCCCAAATCTACAAAATCTAAGATTTATTTCAGCCTTGATGTCAAAATAGATGATCCCCATCCATCTCATCCCACACACTCACTTATCCCTCAACAGAGCACACTCTCGACCCAACGCTTCAAAAAAAATATATAAGTAAATAAATGTGTCGTACGTCACAGCGAGAGTTCCTTCCCTTTCCCAGTGTCGTAGCAAACAGGAGTTGCTTCCCTTCCCAGCGTTATTACAAGTTCCCCTTGTCATTTTCAGAACTGAGGAAGGGGATTAAAACTTCTAAACTATTTTCAAACAGTCGGTGTTTGGGGTTATTATTATTATTATTATTTTTTTAAGGAAATAAATAATGTATCATTCTGCATTTTAGAAAACAAGCATTCATAAAACAGTTCTTGATTTTAAAAACTTGTGAATGAGACAAAGCAGATTATGGCTAGCAATGAATCGCATACTGATTGTGGTTGCATGCTCAAGCCAAGAAGAAGAAGATCTATTCTCCTCATTGTTTCTGTGGATACAGTTCAAAGGGTAGGTCTTATTTTTGATAATGTCAAACTCGGAGTTCAAGTCTGTGAGTGCGTGTAGATTTTTCGCTTTTAAAATGTCAATAATGATAACTCAGCGTATGCTACTGACACTGGCATTGGTGCTTTTCTTGCAAACAATTTTAAGAAGGAAACCTGATGCCACTACAACTAAAGCTTGATATGACTTTATAAACCTTGATTTGAGTATACTATAACAGTAAATGTGAAACAAAAACCAAATTATTTTCGTGTTTATATATCTCACAACATTTGAAAAATGATGATAATATTATTACAACAATCAGTGTGGTAAAAGATTTACTGACACTTTAATCACAAGCAATATCACAAGTCAAAGTACTTATAAGGAATGTTTTATGGATTTAATAATGAAAGCTACACTTTAAGGAATATATTCTGAATAAATATATTTAGATTATGTTGAATTGTTTGTGTCCTGTGTTTCCGCATTTGTGCCATTTGGTTGATGTGTCGACTTATTTCATTGGTTGGTTTACACCAGATTCTGTTTGTACCCACCGTTCTCATTGGTCATGGAAATATTGCTGACCTTTGACATTGTAGTTTATTAATTTGTGATACTGTGAAAAAACTCTTCCACCATTTTAGAAATTTTTTATTTACATTTCTTTTATTTGGTAAAAACATCTGTTTGAAGCAAATGATGTTGAGACTACAAGATTTTGATTATATTTTCTTTTTGTTCAGTGTTCAAATAATAATGTTTGAGTTGAGATTCCCTTTGTGTGCATGAGTGTATTGTTGGGGGAAAAAAATGTTGAAATCACATTTAGTTAAAATATTATATACTTTGTAAACTCACCTTCACTCAGCACATTTTTTGGGTTACATGTTTGTATGTGTTCATGCCAACTTGAGCAGACTGATGGTTGGTTTACAAGCTGTACAAATGACATTACCTAGCATGGTGCGGTTTTGAGTCATAGAATCTGCTACACATGTTGTCAGAGGGTTTCGGGCTTTCACTCGTCTTATGATTTTATGTGTAAAAAATGTTGTAACCTGCATGTGATGGAAGACGGTGTCACTGCTGCACTATATACAGATGATAATTAGAGTTTTGTCTGTGCGTTGTTGGGTTGAAGGAAACATTGTTGTGTTGTTGGCCAGTTTTTGTGTTTTGTGTTGTTGTTGTGATTGACCTTTCCTTGCCTTTCTTTTGAGTGTTCTCAGTGATTCTGTGCTTTGAGCTGATTGTTTAGTTTGGAAAAGCGCACTATTAACTGTGCCCTTATTATTACCATTGTATATTTACTATTTACCTTATGAAAATGCGCATTTTCCCACTAGGGTTGTTTCGGCAGATCTTTTATGCGGATTGGGGGTTGTCCGGTCCTGATTTGGCTCGGAGGAGTCCGCTGGACCTAAAGCAAGAATCAATCAATCAATCAATCATGAAAATGCGCTATATAAATTTTAATTAAAATAAGTTGTTAATTATTATTATTATTATTATTATTATTATTATTATTATTATTATTATTATTATTATTATTATTATCATCATCATCATTATTATTATTTTGATTCGTTTTATTCCCTTAGATTTTAAAAGGTTAGAATTTTGGCACGTTTAGATCTTTAAGCGGTGTATTTCAGCCGTGCATGGTCTTCTGTTAAGACCTTATTTCCTCTCTCATTTCAGATGCTTAGAAAAACTATGTTCACCTTATTTTCTAAGAGTGTGTGTGGGGGGGGGGGGGGGGGAGAGAAGGAAGGGGAGCGAGAGGGGGGATTTAAAAGTATATATATATATATATATATATATATATATATATATATATATACTGTATTGAAGTTGCTGACAAAAATGGAAAGTATAATGTTCATTTCAAAAATTGAACATAATCACTTTGTTATTTTTATTTCAAATTTATTTTAGGGATTTAAGATCAGAAATTATTTTTTTGATTTTGGGGGTGGGAAATGGGTGGGTGAGGTGGTAATGGGGTTTTGGGGGTTGGGTGCAGTTTTTTTTGCAAAATGGAACATAATTATTATTTATTTTAATGAAAATTTTCCAAAGACATGAACGTGGTCAAATATTATGGTTTACTGGACTTGCAAGTTATCAGTTTCAAATTAGCAGAAAATGAGCAACTGATACTTTTATAATTTAGCAGAAATATTTTAATTAAAGTGTGTTAATCTGAAAGAAGTTTGAAGTTTGATAGGGTTGTGTAAATTAGGAGAGAGAAAGATTTTTTTTTTCAAGAGAGAGAAAGACTAGAAAAAAAAATTCATTCCAAATATCTGAAGCTTTAAATATAATGTGTGTTTTATTTCCTTTTCTTTTTTTTTTTCCTCCACGAATCATATTTCTTTGTTGTCCCCATGAACATTTACGAGGACATTTCGGTGTCATTCCAGTTTACGACCTGCCTTGACATGATAGCTGAGAATGATCATGATTGTGAATCAACTCGGCCTTAAGACTATTGGAGACTTCCATTGCATCTCCATACTTGCTCCCACATTACATGTTCCATGCTGTTTGTCAAATGCTATTGCTTATCTTTTTATTTATTTAGTTAGTGAGGGGGGTGTTTAGTTTTTTTTAAATTTTGTATTAGATACTAAGATAGTTTGACAGTCAAACTAAAGGCATTCAGAGCCCTTTTAAAGATGCTGTTAGAAGATGAGCTGCCGTTAAAGGTAGGACAAAGGATTATTTTGTTGTTCTCCCAAATTTGTGTGTGTGTGTTGGTATTTAGATTAGTTGGACAAAGTTACAGAAAAATGTTGATAAAGACCCTGCCTTTGAATACACTTTCTTTTCCCTTTTTCTGTGTGAAAGTTAAGTGTTTTTGTTTGTTCTGTTGGTGTGTTTGTATACATGTATTGTTTATGGGTATGCATGTTTGTATTCTAGTACTGTGTGTGTGGGTGTGTGTGTGTGTGTGTGTGTGAGGGCGCGCGTGCATGCCTGCCGCAGTGTGTGTTTGTCATATGCGTGCATGCTTTCATTCACGCATGTTTGCCAGTTCCAACGCATGCTGCTGTTTCATACATGTACGAGCTAGCGCCCGTCTAGGGAGTCAAATCATTGATGTACCTATTTCCATTGATATGATATATATTGTTATAAAGAAATAATGTTCTACTTACTACCTGTGATACCAAAACATCCGCAAATGCCTATAAATAATGGGAGAGCATGAGAGAATGGAAACTTAAAAGAGAAATTTAGCTTCAGCTGTACATTTCTGCCTTTTCAGTTTGTGTCGGTCACAGTGTGATCTTTGATACATCTAGGAAGAACGTGTTGCAGTAGCGATAGACTACACTGATACTACTACATGTTTTATTTCTATAGCTGTCACTCTTGCCAAGAAATTTTTAATGTCTTTTTTTTTTCTTTTTTTTTTAAAAAAATCTGTTTATCTAACCTGGATTATGCATACTATAATATCATGCCTGTTGCAGTATTTCTTTTGTTTAGTTCAGACTTTGGTGTTACTACTGTGGTTATCATACATTGTATTGTGTCTTGGGCAAGAAAGACCTGGCGGGGGGGAGAGGGAGCCAAATGCTGTTGGCCACAGCCGAAATCCATGGGTACAGTGTGGTTCGCCTTTGCACCGAGCGTGTGGTAATTGAACCTATAATAATGTGAGGCAGAAGAAGAGGGAGACAGAAAAAAGAGGTAGTAGGACAACATTTAAGAATGGACTGTCCTGACACTGAGCGAAGCCATCAGGGTTGCTGAGGACAGAGAAAGATGGAGTACGCTGGTTAAACGATCATCTGTGGTGCCCCTACGACCTTTGAGTTACGGGATAGGATAGGACTGTGGTGTCTGTGCAGGGAACAGGAACCTTGTGACATTTGATTATTCCCCTTGACAGAAGTGTTAATACTCTTCAGGTCTTTTACTCATATATGTATGTTGAGAACTGCCGTTCTTAGTATTCTGCCTCTTAAAAACAATCAGAACGCTTTATCCATAAAGATAATCTAGATGCAACAATGAAGATTTATGCAGAACTATGAATTAGGGTGGTGGAAACACATTGCTTTGAATACCTAGAATGTTGCCAGAAACATTTAGTAGATCATAGTGATGATGATGATGATGACGATGATACCCTTAGAACTGTGATGCTGTGTAACTTACAAGTTGATGAAATATACTTTCTACATATGTACAACCTATCAGATTTTATTTTCAGAGTTTTGGACTTAGCATTGTATTATACTGGCATGATAATAACTTTTTAAGGTAATTTTAAAAAAATGTCATTACTACAGCGCTTAGCTTTTTCCTGGTATGTTTGCTACGGTATTGCCAATTAAATTATATATAGTGCCTAATAACGAGTACCATCAAGAACAGTATATTAAGTAATGAAAAGTAAAGTTGTCTGATCTGGATGTGGTTAGGATACATAGTATGTCCTTGTTTTCATATTTTATCATCACCGTCATCATAATCTCACAGTCATTGCTTCCATCAGATTTTTATCAGGGGGTTAATTAATTATGTAAATGTCGTGGTCATCTCCGATTATCACCACCATCATCGCCATCAGCGTCATGACCTCAATATCATCATCCTCTCCATCTCACAGCATGGGTCAGCGAGTCTGATAAATGCTTATGGCTAAGCGGTCACTGATTATTTGTGTTCATTCATGTCTGAAGTTGGCAATGTTGTTCATGTACAGTACAACAGATACTAAACACATTTTGTACGAAATATTTTTTTGTGTGTCCATTGGCTATGGGAAACTTGTGTATGTGATGTACCCTTCTTACATGTACATAGAACACAACACACATAGAGTTTTATATTTATGATGTATACAGCATATGGTATTGTGACTTACGTTTGTGATATGCTTACAGAGAATGATTGTCACAGATTTTTTGGGATTTTTTTCTCTAGTTTTTTTTTTAAATCTTTCCGCCCCACGTTTTGCGATAAAATGAAGAATCAAAAGCTGTGAAAATATCTTTGATAATTAGCATATTGTCTCTTTTTGGTGAGTTTAGAGTGCTGTGTTGGGTTTTTTGTTTGGTACCAAGGAGAGTAATATTAAATTTTTGTTGCTGATTTTCACTTACGTGTATATTTTTGTTCTAGAGCATTTTAAAAAAATTGTTTTGTATTTATTTATTTTTTTTTTTTTTGTATTTATTTTTTTATGTGTGGGGTGAGGTGTAGGGGGTTGAGGGAGGTATATTTCTTATGGTTTATGAAAAAATAATTGTTTGGGTGAAAGTTGTTGTACCTTTCCTAAAATGAAAATGTTAACCTTTTTCTTTGTTTGCTTGAAATTTTTTTTTTTTTTTTTTTTTTTGAAAATGGTGGTCGGTTTTTGATGAAAATTCTGGTCTGTGTGTTCATTGGAAAATAGAATTTAAAATAACAAATTATGTCTGAGGATTTGTTGAATTGTATAGTTTCCATGGAAAATTTCCACATGTGTGCACATTCGTCTTTCCAAACGTTGAATAGATTTTGTTCTTTTCAGCGGCAGACAGTCCTTTCTTGCAATCATCTGCTCACGGCCAAAAGATTATATCTGATCTGATGTTTTACAAGCTACATGTGTTTAATATGAAGCAATGTTTTGTCGAGTGGTTGAAAATTTAAGGAAGATTTTTTTTTATTGTTTTATGCTGTTGGTTATTTATTCATTTTTGTATGTTAGGTTTGTTTTTTCAATTGAGGGTTTAATTTTTTTTCAGATGTCTTTTATGTTTTGTTATTTTATTTTATTTTCCTTAGTATATATTATGTATATATTTTTGTTAATGTCATTTTTTTACTCTATATATTATTTTAATATAATGTTATACATTTGTTTATCCAATTACAACATCAACAAAAAGTTAGTATAATGGCAAAATTTTCACAATTGCCTATTTTGTGGTTAACTGTATTTGACTTTATTGTTTTAGTTGGAAGGCTGACTAGCAGAAATGTAATTAGTGGTCGCTAGAATATTATTTATTCAAAAAACTCCTCACATTTTTTTTCATTTATTCTTAAAATATAATTATGCGTAAAAGTTTTTTTTTTTTTTTATACATACCACCAACAAAAAGACCAAAAAAAAATAAAATCTTCTGTTATGCTTGTAGTGTTTTCTGCAAAGGGTTTTTATTCTGTTGTAGGGATTTTTGAAATCAGTTCGTTAGCACTTTATTCTATGTTTAGGTTTTTCTTCTTTAAAACTTGATAACACTGGCACTTTTTATTGAGATATATTTGTTTATTTACTTAGTTTTAATTTATATCTTTTTATTTGTTTATTTTCCTGTCATGGACCCAGTCATTGACACTTTAAATGTACTGTTCATTTGTACCCTCGGATCATGATTGTTTTTGCTTATTGTTTGTTTGATTTGCAGTCGTTGAAGTTCCGTTCGTTGGATTTTTGACTGACACTGCAGTGCAGTATGGGAGTCTTGTTCATTCAGTGTTAATTCTCATTGTATTTTAGTTCTCTTTTATTATTTTTGATATTGTAGTTCTTTGGTTATGTTTATTTGATTTTGTGTTTTGTGTGCGCGTTTTTTTTAAATCCTCGTTTTAAGGAAAATGTATATTTTCATTTTCGCACGACAGTGTAGGTTTGTATGAAATGGTTTGTTATTTTACAATTTATCATCGATCATTGAAAACTTGTCAAAAATGTCAGTGAGTCAGTGGCTACATGAGAAGGATTGTTGTGTATGTGAAGAATACCCAGTCTTGCTAATTCATGATTAAAATTAAACTATTAATTCAGGACTTATACGTTGACCCCGGTCTCTCGGACTGCTGTTTACTGGTAATGATGACTTTGCCAGGAAATTAAAATTGTGTATAAAATACTCCTTGTGTGTAATGGTTTTGATGTTTTCTTTCTTTCTTTCTTTGTATATTTATTGGGGTATGATGGCGGTCTTGTGTGTGTAGGGGGGGGGAGGGTGTGTGTGTATAAAACCTTGCCATTTCTGTGTGTGTCTGTCTTTTACACACACACACATCCTAATCATTGTCTATGACTGTGCTTTCTTTCTTCCCTGATAATAACACCTCTCTTCTGTCTTTATGACTCTCTCTCTCTCTCTCTCTCTCTCTCTCTCTCTCTCTCTCTTTCTTTCTTTCTTTTAACGGAATTTCCATCACACAATGAACTTCTACAAAAGTGTGTGTTTGTTATATAATATGTGTGTTATATAATATGATACAATACAATAGAAAGCAACACAATGCATACTGTACTATCTCCTGTTCTGTTCACTCTGTACACCAACGATTGCACCGGCTCTGAAAATACACCTCTCATTAAGTACTCAGATGACTCTGCCCTTCAAGACCTCTCCAACTCTGCAACTGTTTATCTAAAAGAAGTGCACAAGATTATTGCATGGTGCAAAGAGAATTTTTTTAAATATAAATGTGAAGAAAACTAAAGAACTGATTATTGATTTTAGAAAAAACCCATCTGCTGTGCCTGACTTAGTGATTGATGGAGAAAAGGTGGAGAGAGTCTCGGAATACAAATATCTGGGAACAATACTTGACCATAAGCTTACCTTTGATTCCAACACTACTTCCATCCATAAGAAATGTCAGTCAAGAATATATTGCCTCCAGAAATTGCGCTCTCTGAAAGTCAACAAGTCTGTTTTATGTAACTTTTACAGCTGTTTTATCCAATCGGTGCTGACCTTTGGTTTTCTTTGCTGGTTTGGAGGTCTCAGTGAGAGGAGTAAGAATGTGTTGGATAGAATTGTGAAGGTGTGTGGGAAAGTGGTGGGTGGAAAGCAGGAGAGTTTGTGTGTGTTGTACGAAAGTCAAGTAAGAAAGAAAGCGAGCATGATTGTAAGAGACTCCACTCACATCCTAGCCCAGCACTACCAGCTCCTTCCTTCTGGTCGCCGTTTCAGAGTGCCAAAGGTTTCTACAGTTAGAGCTAGGAACAGTTTTGTACCCAAATCAGTACAAATTCTTAATAAGCGTTGACTGAATGAGTTGGGTGCGAGTGGTTTATGGGAGTACTAGAGATGAATTTTATAATATGCAGTAATTTTTCAACTATTCAGTATGTAAGTTAACTAATGCATAAGTTTTAAAATCTGTGATTGTCAGTGTTAGAATGATATGCAGAGTATGATGATTGTATATTTTTAAAGATGCTTTTAAAGATGCTTTATAACGTTTATAATTTTGGTGTAATATAATATAATGTCTAACCCATGTGTGTGTGTGTGTGGGTGTGTGTGTTGTGGGTAGGTGTTTTATTTATTTATGTTGAAGTGCAATAAGGACATGTAGTGTGATATGTATTTTAAGTTTTACAATGTGTCGGAAATGTTCTTGTTAATATGTACATAAGCGTGAGTACACGTACATGTTTACATGTTTATAGTACTGTTACATTTTATTACCTTTTGCTGACAGCAAATCCATGTTAGAATTTCTCCTTGGAGATAATAAAGTTTTCTGAATCTGAATCTGACATCCTTATTTTCAAACTTTCGCATTGCATACCCTGTGGGTTCGGGCACTGAATAGAATAGACCCAACGTTTCCCGGCGTGTCGTAAGAGGCGACTAACAGGGGTGATGTCGGCACGGCATCACTGGGCGAAAGTCTTCTACACAGAATTCACCGGCCAGAACGGAGGAACCTCTCGTTACTACAGGTTCAACGACCACGTGCTCAGAGCCAAGGCGAGCCACACTGTATTCGTGTATATCGGCATTGGCCAACAGCCTGGAGAGGATTGGCCCCTGTCAGGTCTTTCTTGCCCAAGAAGTATGATGAAAAGAACCTCTCACTCCATACCGGCTCGGTCGTCGTCCGGGCCACGAAGGACCGCGCCTTCCGTTGGCCACCAGGACGGAGGTGATAAGTGTGCTACTGATGGACAACTTAGCAAGATCCGCACCAGAAACAACTTCGTCATAGGAACCTGGAATGTCAGCACCCTAAGTACGGAGGGAAAATTAGAAGAACTGGCCCACGAGCTGGACCACTGTCGATGGAACCTTTTAGGTATCAGCGAACTGCGCTGGAAAGGCCTAGGTGAAACAATGACAGACAAAGGCCACAAGCTTTATTTCAGGGGTAGAGATGACAGGCATGAACACGGCGTTGGATTCTAGGGCCACAAAAACATTCTAGCCACTGTCATGAGTTGCCGCCCAGTCTCCAGTAGACTCATTACCGTCCGTCTGAGAGCAGCCCCTTTCAACATCACCATCATTCAGGCCTATGCCCCAACATCAGACTATGACCACAGCGAAGTGGAGGTTTTCTATGAAAATCTACAGGTTGTCCTTGACCAAGTGCCGAAGAAGGACATAGTCATAGTGCAAGGCGACTGGAATACCAAGGTTGGACAAGATGCGCACCACAACTGGGGAGACACATGTGGACCCAACTGCAACATCTAAACAAATTACAGGGATCTGAGACTATTGGAGTTTGCCAGATACAACAACCTGATACTGGCAAACACGCTTCGTCTCCACACACAAAAAAAAATCCAGACGATGGACATGGCACCGGAAACTGGTTCAGAACAACAATTAGTGTGCGTCGAGGATGCCTACTCTTTCCAACATTCTTCAACATCTTCCTAAAGCGCATCATGTCAGATGCCCTTGCAGATCACGAAGGCACAATCTGCATAGGTGGTAGAGCAATCTCCAACCTTTGCTTTGCGGATGACATTGGTGGATTGGCTGGAGAGGAACAAGAACTTGAACAGCTGGTACAGAGGTTTGACACCACCTCCAGAGCCTATGGGATGGAAATAAGCGCAGAGAAGACCAAAATGATGAGCAATAACACCAATGGCATCAACATGGACATCAAAGTCCAAGGCCAATCCCTCAACACAGTGCATAGCTTCAAATATTTAGAAGCCATGGAATCAGACAATGGGTCCCGACAGGAAGTCCTCTCCAGGATCGCACAAACAACTGCTGCCCTGGCAAGGTTGAAGCTCATTTGGAAAGACAAGACCATCGGTCTACATTCCAAGGTAAGGCTGCTGCGCTCCCTTGTCATCTCCATCTTCATATACGCTTTCGAAACATGGGCCCTCACAGCAGATCTACAACGAAGAATACAAAGCATGGAGATGAGGTGCTACAGAAGACTTCTGGGCATTTCCTATACCCAGCACATCACCAACGACGAAGTCCGACAGACCATCACACAAGCCATTGGACAACACGATGACCTGCTCACAGTGGTGAAGAAACGGAAACTCCGATGGTATGGCCACGTCACCAGATCATCAGGCCTTGCAAAGACCATCCTGCAAGGAGGTAGAAGAAGAGGGAGACCGAAAAAGAGGTGGGAGGACAACATTCGAGAATGGACTGGCTTGACACTGAGCGTAACCATCAGGGTTGCTGAGGACAGGGAAAGATGGTGCACTCTGGTTTAAACGAGCATCGCCTTAATCTTTACAGTGGCCTTGATCTCATTGTCTCTTTAGTGTAGTCAGTTGACGCACTGTCCATGACGAAGTATCAAATACGCTCTGCATGCTAAATTGTTATTTTTAAAAAATTATTCGTTCTTATATAGCGCTTTTTCAGCTCAAGAGCTGCTCAAGGCGCCGGCCATACAGTAGCTAACTCAACCCGTTCGAGGCGCCCACTTGCAACCTTTTGGCGCATGGTCTGGCGCCCAGACTACTGATCGAGGATGGTGAGAAGGGACCTAATGCGTGCGATGGAATGCACAGACTAGTCCTCGGTCTATACTCCATCAAAAGAGTAAAACTTAAAATCTGCCATTCATGACTCATTCGGACGAGAGTATATACCGAGGTCTAGTCTGTGCGCACCCGCATTACATCGCACGGACTTTAAAGACCCTGACGCCCATGCGCCTAGACAATGAGTGCTGGCTTCACAAATACGCCCACCACGCACTAGGTCCTTTCTCACCCCATCCCCGGTCGCCCAGGATTGTGCTCAGTCGTCTGGGCGTCAGACTTCGCACCTAAAGGCTGGAAGGGGGGCGCCTCGAGTTTAGATCTTGTATCGGCCCAGCGCTTTGAGCAGCTCTTGATCCGGAAAAGCGCTAAAGACGAACGATGAAATTTACCTGCGTGTGCAATGAGTAGGGTGGCAATTGGACGTCCTATGAACGTTGAACACTAATGGAGGTCCAGGTGAATTTTCCAAAATGTTGAGCAATCATTCTATAGATTCGGGATCTCAGAACCTTGTAAAATGGTTCGTAAACCTCCACGAACCTTCCAACTAAGACAGGCCCACGAACCTTCCAACTAAGACAGGCCCACGAACCTTCCAACTAAGACAGGCCCACGAACCTTCCAACTAAGACAGGCCATGATGTCCACACAATGGTACGAGCACGGACCAACAAACCAAGTTGATTTGTTGGTCCGTGGTAGTGGTAGGATTTAATACCTGAAGAGAGAGAGAGAGAGAGAGAGAGAGAGAGAGAGAGAGAGAGAGAGAGAGAGAGAGAGAGAGAGAGAGAGAGAGAGTAATGGGGAGTGGGGGGGGGGGGAGAGGGGAGAGGCAACGGCAGCCGAAACCGACCAGTAAGCTTAGTTTGGACGGGAGGTAGACCTATTCTGCAAAAGTTTAACAACTAATGTAGCCAGAGCCACGGTTAGCTAAGCTAGCTCGTACCATTGCTTAGACCTTAATCTTGCTTCTGTAGACGTATTATATTCACGTCGTTCCCAAACTTCACTCACTTTGTCAGCTTATCGTTGTTAAAGGTGTTTATTCTAGCACTTTCCGCAGGGTTAACTGCAAGTTATTTAAACACAGAGAACCTTTGATCTTTAACGATAGGAACTGCAGTTGCCTGTTGTTCTCTTGTGGTTTCTAAGGAAGAGTCAATCGTTTCCTTCTATCTGTGGGTTATGTTCAGTTCCATTTTGTGTTCTTCGCTTTGAGGTCACGACAGGAATTTATATGGGACGTATTGGCCTATTTTTAGGATGAGGAGGTGGGAAGGGTATAGAGGTCGATGTCTATATAATCTCCCTTTCCCCCGTGGGGGTGTCGGGGGTATTCACAACTTTCCGGCACCTCTCATAAAAACTCGTGGGTATCGCCATTATAAATTAAAACGAGGTTATATGAAACCAAGTTCCGGTTTGGCTTGTTTTGCTTTTATCAAAGCTTGATGCGTGACTTTTAACTATGGCAAATTGCCGAAATCGACGATTGTTAGAGCCAGAAAACGAGTGGGATAAGTATAAAAACGGTGGAGGAAGTACATGCTCAGTGAAAGAATGCAAAAAACAATCGTAGAGGCCTGTGTTTGTGGCGACTTCGGAGGTGCGTCGATCATCGACAGAAAGTGAAACAGGACCTGAAGACTCTTGTAGTTTTCCATAGCTTCGCCGTCGCAACCTTCACAAAACACGAAGTAGTTGACTCTGTTAGGCGAGCGTTGTGGCCATGTGGGCTAAGGCGGGACTAACTTGCCTTGTCCACAAGTCAGAAACCAATGGCGCCTGACAGGTGTGGGTTCGAGCCAGCAACTGGGCGTTATGTTTTTTCGAATATTTTTCAAAAATTCACAAATAATGTTAGGTTGGTAGGGTTTAGGCGCCCCACTGGCGATAGAAAGGGATAATAAACTGCAGCAAAAAAAAAAATATGTGAGGGTACGATACTGGTGGCCAGTGACACATGTTATTATTCTTGAATATTTGGAAATAACTCACTAAAACACGCGGAGAAAGAAACCGGAAGTATGTTTCATAGAGGGGATTCCCGTTGGTGCATAGGATAGCAGAAAAGTGTGAATAGTATCCCCACTATCTGGAAATTTAGTGTTTTAAATTCCCACTGTCGCTGTCTTTCTCAGTTGTTCTTTCTCATTCGTACTCTGTTCTATCAATCTACTATACTATCTTCTTCTTCGCTAGACGAGTCATCTACCTTTTTTCTTGAAAACTCTTCCGGGACAAAACTCCTCATTTGTGTGTGAGGTCTGTTGTATCAGCTTGGGAATATTGGACGCTTTCTGGCAAATCCTTTGATATTATTATTTAGCAATGTAAGCATTTTATATACATTTGTTTTGTTGATATTTTATTATGATGTTTGTATTTTATTTTGTTTTTGTCAACGGGGGTTCGATAAATTAGAGTATAGCTTCAGCGTCTTCTGCGTGGGATGCCTTTATTTTAAATGTGACAGGCTGATGGAGTGTTATCACTGGGGTTGTTTTAGCAGATCTTTTATGCGGATCAGTGGTGAGTCCTCTTTCATCCAAGTTGTGGTCTTGTATTTGTGGTCCTGATTCGGCTCTTTGCAGTCCGCTGGACCCTGTACGCAATGAATAACTAACTAACTCACCCCACAAAATCTTGGCTAATAGCTCAAAATGTATTGATATTATACTAATTTATAGTCAATGATCATCCCAAACCCACACACACAAAAGCACCATTTTAGCTCAACGATAGTCCCCACTACCCCCCTCCCCCAACCCAAGGTCGCACATTTTAGCTTTTCACATCATTTTCAAATTCACAGTGAGTGTTGACCTACCAAAAAAAATAAGATTCAGCTTTAAAAAAAAAAGCACTAATTCAAAACTACTGGTTTGATAATTGTAAATCGACAAATTCATGTGTTTTATGTGTTGTTAATATACTCAAGACTCGCTTTTAAGATACTATAAAAAAATTATCCTTCAATTAACACAATAAATCAATCAGAATCTAATTTTAACGATATTGAACAAAATGGATAGGGGGAGCGAACTTTAGTCCACTATGCCACAACGCTCTCGCTAGCGGTTGCACGGGCTCTGCGTGCAGTGACGTCAGCCGCACGTGCCCTTGCCCTCGCTGATCGCTGCAACCTGTCTACTGACGTAACGATGACGTGGATTGTCAGGGAAACGAATGGGTTGAACGGGATAAGGGAGACACAGAAAGAGAGAGGGTTAAGTGGCTTCAGCTCGGAGTATCCAGGGGCCCTCTGAGGCAATTATCCTGCGTTTGCGTTTGATAAATTTAAAGTCCCCGACACATCAGCGTAATGGAGACTACGTTGTTTTATTATCCTGCATTTCTGTCATAATTTTATATAAGCCGCCAGTGCTCGGAACGCTATCTGACCTCAATCCAGAACTTATTTCAGTCATAATTTTAAAATTCACACTTTAAGTGTTGCACATAACAAATGGAGTTTAAAAAAACAACAACACATTAATAAAACAACAATGAATAATCTGCAATGCTAGCAGTCAAATAATTGTGATGAAGTTCAACAATGTTTGCATTATATTGTTCAAGTTTTATCTTGTCCTAATAATGATCAATCTTTAACTTAGTTTATTTATTAATTAAACGCTTCAATTTTATTTTATTTTATTTTTTTTTTAATGTGCACCTGAACCAAGTGTAGTATTTAATATGGTGTTGTTTTTTCCCCCCATTCATTGTTATTATGTATTGTTAATTTCGGTGTTAATTTCTGTTTTTGTTGTTGCTGTTGTTGTTGTTGCTGCTGCAATGTCTTAGTGTTTTTATAAGCTTGGAGCAGATAATGTTGTCTGATGTGTGCGCGCTTTACAAAATAAATTATTATTATTAATATTATTATTATTAATATTATTATTATTATTATTATTAATATTATTATTATTATTATTATTATTATTATTTTTATTATTATTATTATTTTGTTATTGCTGTTTTTATTATTATTATTATTATTATTATTATTATTATTATTATTATTATTATTATTATTATTATTATCGCTATTATCATTATTATTATTATTGTTATTATTATCATTATTAATATTATTATTTTATTGTTGCTATTATTGTTATTATTATTATTATTATTATTTTGTTATTGCTGTTTTTAATAATAATAATAATAATAATAATAATAATAATAATAATAATAATAATAATAATAATATTATTATTATTATTATTATCGCTATTATTATTATTATTATTATTATTATTATTATTATTATTATTATTATTATTATTTTATTGTTGCTATTATTATTGTTATTATTATTATTATTATTATTATTATTATTATTATTATTATTATTATTATGATCATCATCATCATCATCTTCATCATCATCAATTTGTTTCTCATCGTAAGTGTATTATTGCATTGATATATTATATTCAATCATATTTGTTCCTCATCGTTGCGGGAAAGGGACAACAGTGTGGAGACACTCAGCATTGTTGAAGGCGTATGCAGCGAGAGCGGCATGATGTTGATGTTGATGGAGAGTGTGGGATGGAGAGTGTGGGGTGGAGAGGGTGGGGTGGAGAGTGTGGGATGGGGAGTGTGGGATGGGGAGTGTGGGATGGGGAGTGTGGGGTGGAGAGTGTGGTTTGTTTTAATTGATTGATTGATTGTTGCTTTAGGTCCAGCAGACTCTTCCGAGCCAAATCAGGACCGGACAACCCCCGACCCGCATAAAAGATCTGATGAAACAACCCTAGTGGGAAAATTGAATGCCCTCCACCGGCCAGTCACTTTACAATAAAGACATCCCACGCAGGGGACGGCTGAGGCTTTACCCCAACTACTCGAACCCCCGGTTACAAAAACAAAATAGAATACAAACATCATTATAAATTATCAACAAAACATATACATATAAAATGCCTATATTGCTAAATAATAACATCATAGGAAGCCCTAGTGACCACCCGGCAGAAAGCGTCCAACACTCCCAAGCTGATCCAACAGACCTCATACACAAACAAGGAGTCTTGTCCAGGAAGAGTTTTCAAGAAAAAAGGTAGGTCATTGATCTAGCGAAGAAGAAGATAGTATAGCAGAGTGATAGGACAGAGCAAGAGTAAATGAGGCAGCGACAGTGGGAATTTAAAGCACTAAATTTCCAGAAAGTGGGGATAATATTTATACTGAAACCCCCGGCACCCCAACGGGGGGAGTGTGGGGTGGAGAGTGTGGGGTGGAGAGTGTGGGATGGAGAGTGTGGGGCGTAGGAAGGAAGAGGGACGGGGAAGAGGAGAAGGGCGATTTGAAGGGTCACTCACCTTTAGTACTCTGTGTGCGTGTGTGTGTGTGTGCGTACGTGCGTAAGTAGAGTAGCGTGGGGCTAAACGCCCCCCTTAAGCAAGAAATGCTCTCTGTCTTCTGAAGTACGCTCTAAAGAGCCACAATTGCATGTATAGGTAGGGATGTAGTAAAGGTTTGTATACACAAACATTCTTTCTGATAACGATGAAAAAACAAACACAGTGAATGAAAGAAATAAAAAATTTATTTTGCCATTTTGCCCCACTTGGGGGGTCAAACGCCCTGGAGGGTGGGGCTAAATGCCGAGACTGGGCGTTTTACCCCACCTTGACAGGCGTTTTGTCCCATGACCTGAAAAGTTAGAAAACAAATAGAACAGAAGCTTTCTGTCTACAAACATTCGAAATGTCCAATGTCCGTTGTAACTGTGTTCCAAGTTTATTGTAGGAAAGGCGGATTCGTGTCATTTTAGGCATGTCTATTCCGACTCTGCCTCAGATTCACAGTTAGGACAGATGAAGTAGGGAAGCCCTGGGGTGCACTCGTCATGTGCCCACAGTAAACATATTTGACACTGGACCCATGTCTCACGAGATCTGGAGTTGCAGAATAGTTTGGCACATACCAAACAAGGCCATTCCTCATTTTCATCACTTGACTCCTCATCAGATTCTGGACGTCTCCTTTTACCTTTTCTATCTTTGAATTTGCTACTCCCAGCCTTTGGTTTGTCCCTTGATTCTGTGTCTTTCTTGTTTGTTTCTGCCATTTTTTTATTTTCTTTAGCCGCTTTTTTCTTTTCTTCTGTTGCTTTTTTCTTGGCTTGCCTTTCCACGAGTTTGGCCTTGTAAGGAGATGAGGTCAGCACTTCTGCCACCTCTCTCTTTCTTCCAGCTGATTTTCTTTTAGGCTGCATCTTTGGAATAGGAGACAGATTAGTGATCATCTCCCTGATGCTGTCATTGGGATTGGAGCTGATGCTGCTTGTCTCGGTAGTTGCAGTGTTTTTAATAATACAGTCGTAGTGACCAACCTCCTCACCGACACTTGTAAATCGCACGATTAAGGAACTGTTCTCTCCTTGGCCATAGCGCTGGATCACTACATTGTTGCTGTTGATCACAATGATCTGTTTTGTCAGAACCTTGCTAGTGGCACAGATTTCTAGCTCGCATGGGAAAGATTTTGGTTCTGTCATTGCTGCAATGCGTTCCTCAACTGTTGAGAAGTGGATCCATTGTGGTAGATCTGCATTCAATGTGTCTTCATCTAGATCTGCGTAATCACTGAAGTGACTACACATGTATGAGACAACCTGCGCCCGAAGCCCATCAGCCTGGCTTGTTTCATTGATCTTCATGACCGCTGATGTTAGCTCCCCATGCTCATCCCGCACTGCATTTTGGAGGCTTGCATCAAGACCAGTGACAAGGCTCCTGAAGAAACATCTGCCATCCCCAGATGTCTTAATGACTCTCATGTCATACATGCATTCTGCAGCTGTTGAAGATGGGCTGCAGGATGCCTGTTCTTCCAATGTCCTAGGTTGATCTGATGAATCAACGCGGGGCGGTATGCAGAATGGCATGGGTTCATTTTGCGCTTGGTGAACTTCTGTTTCATCTTGCAGGGTTGCCTCTCTGGCATCTGGAGATCCTCCATCTCCTGCAGGCATCCCATCAGTAGAGGTCAATAGATTTACGTCTCTTGGTTCATCCATCTCCAGAACCCCTTCAAAGTCAGCGTCCGTGAACACGTTGGGATCAAAGGGTTCCAGACCACAGGTCTTAAAGCCATTCACAGCTTTTTCTGGAAGTGCTGTCCTGAGGAAAGCTTTCCCTGAGAGGGCAGCCATGTTGTGCACAGTGATCCGCTGACCTGGGTTTGAAACCATCCAGTTGTCTGCTTCGGCATTGAAACTGGCTTTCAAGGCTTTGAAATACGTCCGGTCAAGTGGCTGCAGTTTGTGGGTACAGTGGGGAGGAAACGATATAAGTTCAATGCCTTTTTCGCGGCAAAATTGGACAGCTTAAAAAGTTTTATGGCTGTGATGGCCATCCAGTAATATCAGCTGGGGGTTGTCTGGAGAGGCATTCGTGAAGTCCGCGAAGTGTGCAAGCCACTTGATGAACAGCTGTGCATCAGTCCAGCCACTTGGACTAGCATAGCCTACTGATTGTGGTGGAGCTCCATTCATCAAGGACTCTACCATCCTCTTGCGTGGAAAGATGAACATTGGCGCCAAGAAGACACCGGCTGCACTGCAGGCGCAAACTACAGTCACAAGTGTACCCCTTTCAGCACTCGTAGCTTTACCCAACAGTCTTGCCCCCTTTTCAGCCAAAATCCTTCCTGGTTTTTGGACAGTAGACAGACCTGTCTCATCCATGTTCCAAAGCCTTGCTGGAGTGTAGGATTTGGACACCAAACTATCCTTGAATATCTCAAAGAAACGTTGAACTTGGTTCCTATTGAACCCAGAAAAACGTGCTATGCTTGTGGATACAGGCTGCCGGATAGTCAGATTATGGCGAGCTATAAAGTTCCGGACCCAGTCCTTTCCTGCCATCTTGGTTTCCTTGTTGAAGGGGTGACTAATTTTAGCTTTTTCACAGAGATCAAAGGCCAGGCGTCTGAGGTCCAGAAAACGCAATCCATAAAACCGCCTCTGCATATTGATCACATGTTCTTTCAAGTGAAGTTCAATGTCAGACGGCAGAAATGATTTGCCTCGTCCGAATCTTTGCACGCCTGGATGAACAACTTGTTTGTCCCTGTGTCTTCTCAAGGTCCTCTGAGGAACACCAAACTCTTTACTCGCACGGTTAATCGAATGCCCGTTGTTAATGGCCCGCAAAGCATCTGCCAAGTTTGTTGCGCCATAGCTGCCCCTGTCAGTCTTCCTTTTGTACACACGCACCATTATCTGTTGAAAAGAAATAATAACAAGAAGAGTCAATGTAATGTCATGTAAAAGTAGATCTAAACAGACAGTCAATAAAGCAAATAGTTCAGTGGTGGGGCTAAACGCCCTTGAATGGGGCAAAACGCCCGGTGTGGGCATTTAGCCCCACCAGTGCGGTGGCATTTAGCCCCACACTACCCACTTTACAAGCACGTTGTTGTACAAGACCACTCAAGGGAAATCACCCAGTCAATCATGTATCACTGTTTGCGCACTTTATCCTTGTAACAAAAAATGCAGGCATTGATTTGATTCGTCTGTGTTTAGCGTAGTAGCACTAAATAAATGGACACCCTAAATTTACAATTATTTGGTTAAAATTTAAAAAGTATGACAGTTTACTTACTGCAAGCTTGAGAGAGCTACGACTTCGCGTCAACGAAGGCCGCCGCTTACATCGTCATGCAAAAGCACTCTGGGAAGCTGACACCACGTGTGTGCTAAGAACAATGGGAGGGCGTTTTACCCGACCTTGCCGTTTAGCCCCACGCTACTCTACACGCGCGTGCGCTCGATGTACTTGTGTGTGGGTGTGTGTGTGTTTAGGTAGGTGTGTGTGTGTGTGTGTGTGTTTCTACGCTGCACCATCCTTCACATTATTTTTACTGGAATGCATTTTGGAATCTTTTTATGTTAAAGAAGAAGAAGAAGATTGGATTGCATTACATCAAACAAATCAGTGCGCTATAGAAAGACAAAGAAAAACATCCTGCAATTAAACAAACAACAACTTCAACACAAATGTCTTCTTCTTTTGAAGTTCTTCTCTGTTCTGTTGGAAACAACCATTTAAAACTACTAGGCCTACTACTTCTTCTTCTTCCTTATGTTATTGTAAGCTTATATAACGACACAGTATTTATTTTCTAAAATTCGGCTTTAAGACGTCCATTACCAGCAATTCCGTTCTAACTTCACGTTTATTAGGCAAAACGCATGAGCGTCAGGACCTTTAAAGTTCGTGCGAGGGAATGCGAGCGGGCTCAGACTCTACCCCTTGGGGTCATAAGCAATCTTGCCACTGTAGATTGTTCTAACCTATAAAGGGAACAGTGAAAGCCCCAGTTGAAAACCTGTCTTGCCTTTGTAGGCATGACAGATTCACTGCGGCAACAGTACCCCCGTTGGAGTGCCGGGGGTTTCAGTATAAATAGTATCCCCACTTTATGGAAATTTAGTGCTTTAAATTCCCACTGTCGCTGTCTTCATCATTTGCTCTTTCCCATTCCTGCTCTGTCCTATCACTCTGCTATACTATCTTCTTCTTCGCTAGATCAATGACCTACCTTTTTTCTTGAACACTCTTCCTGGACAAGACTCCTTGTTTGTGTATGAGGTCTGTTGGATCAGCTTGGGAGTGTTGGACGCTTTCTGCTGGGTGGTCACTAGGGCTTCCTATGATGTTAGTATTTAGCAATATAGGCATTTTATATGTATATGTTTCGTTGATGATTTGTAATGATGGTTGTATTCTATTTTGTTTTTGTAACCGGGGGTTCGCGTAGTTGAGGTAAACCCTCAGCCGTCCCCCGCGTGGGATGTCTTTATTGTAAAGTGACTGGCCGGTGGAGGGCGTTCAATCTTCCCACTAGGGTTGTTTCAGCAGATCTTTTATGCGGATCGGGGGTTGTCCGGTCCTGATTTGGCTCGGAGGAGTCCGCTGGACCTAAAGCAACAATCAATCAATCAATCAATCAGACTAGACCTCGGTTTAGGCTTTTCATCGGATGGAACAGGGGCGCAGTGTCTGTGGGTCGTTTGTTTAGTTTGGTTTGTTCTGCACGCCTCCAACGTTGTTTGAACCACGGCCTATGCAGGCTGCACATGCAATATTGTCGCCTGACAATCGACGCTTTATTGGTTTGTTTATGCTTTGAGTGACCGCTGAACCGCTGGGAGGCACTGTGGTCTATTGGTAGTGCTTCGGCTTGCAGATCGGAAGGTCCCGGGTTCGTGCCCTGGCCGGGCCATTGTGTTGTGTCCCTGGGAAAGACACTTTACTCCTGTTTTCCTACTCCTTCGGATGAGAGTATAAACCGAGGTCTAGTCTGTGTCGCATACATTCCATCATAACGGACTTTAAAGATCCTGACGCTCATGTCCTAGACGGGTGAGTGCCGGTGACAAGAAAACACCCAGCATGCACCTAGGGCCTTCTCCCCCATCCCTGGCTGCCCAGGATTGTGCTCAGTTGTCCGTGCTTCAGACCATGCGCCCAAAGGCTGCGGATGGGCGTCTCGGGCGTCTTGAGTTAGATCCTGTATCGGCCAGCGCCTTGAGCAGCTCTTGAGCTGGAAAAGCGCTATATAAGAACGATTAAATAAATAAAAATAAATAAACCAATCTGTGCCCCATAGCCCTGTCATTGCTGTTTCAGCACTCCTAGCCGTAAACGGGCTTTTGAACCAACTGCCTATACGGTCTGCCATGTGATCGCTTGACATTCTATACTTCAATTGTTTTGGCCGTTGCGTACACACCACTGAGCCAACGGCGCTCTGAATGACTTCAATGCACCTCACCTAACTAGTAACATTTGGTGTTGTTATGTTAAAATAATTTATAACGGCTTCACGCTTTATAAAAGAAATAATACAGAAATATTTTTCAAATGCGGTTTTTAACGACATTAAAACCAATAATAATGCAAGGTTTGACGTCCAACTCTTGGTCTCTTTTAATTGTAATTAATTAATTATTGTATTTATTTATTTAATTTCTAAACGTTATTATTTTTTAAAAAAATAATCTTTTTTTTTCTTTTTTTTTACAGTAATATACTTTGCACTTAACATTGAATACTGTTCTCAATAACAGAAAAAGACTGTCAGAACGCAAAAAACGTCGCTGTTTTCGTATTTTTTCTGAAGTGACTTTCCACACAAAATGCCGTAGGCTACTTACTTGAATCTGCAAGATGTAATAACTTACCGATGTCGCTCTGGCACGAAATGCGGGTTTCCAAAAACGGCCTGAACAGCTTCCTTATTCTCAAATAAAACAGTCGATAGTTTGGTTTCCCCCTGACGTCAAAAGTGACACATGATACCAGACGTTACGTCATTTTACCTTTTTGAACTTTCCATCCGAGGCTGTGTGTGAGAGAAGATGGGGGACGGGAGGGTAACGGTTAGGTAGGTGATAGTGTGCGTGTGGATGTGTGATGAGTGTGAGGGTGAATTTGTGTGTACATGCATGTGTGTGCGTGTGTGTGGGCGTGCGCGTGTGTGTGTGTGTAAAACTATGTGAACTTGTTAGATAACACTTAGATAACACGTATTATGATTATGGTGATGGAGTTGCGTGTGTGTGCGTGTGCGCCTGTGTGTGAGTGCGTGTTGGTACTATTGTTAAGGCTTTCTGATAGCGATGTCTGCAATGCATCGAAACAAAATATAATTGTGGTCTTGCCTTTTTTTACATAAAAAATAAACTTAAACAAAATTAGCTTTTTAGATGCTGAACAGAGATAGAGAGAAATATATATTTTTTTTAATTAACCAGACGCGGCAAAACAGATGAAATGAAGACAGAGGAGAAGAAGAAGAAAGTAAATAACATGGCTCGTCTATAAGGCGAGAGAGAGAGAGAGAGAGAGAGAGAGAGAGAGAGAGAGAGAGAGAGAGAGAGAGAGAGAGAGAGAGAGAGAGAGAGAGAGAGAGACGGGCAGACAGAGAGAATATATCCTTACAGTCAAACAAAATCAAACACCAAATTTAAATCTATGGCAGAGACCTTTGGCCCCTGAACTTTATTACATCATGTTGTCATGGTGACTAGAGACTGCACACACAACATGAACCCATCGTAACAAGGTCAAGGTTAACAGGGACTATTTTTAGTTACCAAGGTCAAAGGTGAAAGGCGTTACAAGCAAAACAAAAACAATACCGGGCACGAGCTGACCTCATGAATATTAACCACCGTTCATTAATATTCATCACCTTGAATTGATAACAAATCGCCTTGAATATTAGTAAAAAGGTCAACAAACAAGGAACAGTACCACGATCACCTTTTTTCCTCGGACTATGCACATGTGCTTTGTTCAATAACAATCAGGTCTGTACAAATCATTGTATATTATACATTTATACATAATACACTACAGATTTGCAAATAGGTTACAATACATTCCTAAGACCAACGCTCTTCCAAGAGAGCAGCATGAGTTCATCAATGACACCAAACTAACAACGACAACTTTAGTATTATTAAGGTTCTACCCATCAACAAAAGCGCTTCGCAGGACCAACGCACAATGAGTCCATTTTGCTAATGTTAGATAATAGTCCTATTAACAACGTAATTGTTATTGAAAGGTTACAACATTAGTCTCATGGTTAGATTATAACATATTAGTCGGGTACTGTAAGGCTGTAGCGTTACCTGCTAGGCTACATCAATGTCACGGGTAGCGGATGACCTACAGGCTCATACAATGTTTGAAGATCATACCGCCGATAACTCTTCTATAAGATTATTTGACAGTTATGTTATCTGTCAACAAATAACGTAATTGTCATTTTGTATATTAACACTTTGTTCCTCTGTAAAGTCAATATAAAACAATTATATTATCGTAAGATTATTTCAATCGAGTTATCTTTAAGACTAAATAATAATGACAATAATAATAATAATAATAATAATAATAATAATAATAATAATAATAATAATAATAATAATAGTTAGTTAGTTATTCATTGCTTACCGGGTCCAGCAGACTGCAAAGAGTTGAATCAGGACTACAAAATCAGGACCAAAACTTCGCTGAAAGAACTCACCCTTGATCCGCATAAAAGATCTGCTGAAACAACCCTAGTGGTAACACTGAAGGCACTCCACCAGCCGGTCACTTTACAATAAAGACATACCACGCAGGGGACGCTGAGTCTATACTCTAATTTATGGAACCCCGTTTACAAAAACAAAATAGAATACAAACATCAATAATAATAATAATAACAATAATAATAATAATAATAATAATAATAATAATAATAATAATAATAATAATAATAATAATAAATAAATAAATAAATAAATAAATAAAAATTTTTAAAGCTCTCTCCTAAAACAAGTCACTTAAATCATACCAGAACTATAATATTTGGAGTCCGACAATTACACTGCTGTTAGTTATTCTCCAGAGAAAATAACAAACATTCACATTAATTATGTTATTTGCACGACTATAACAATGTGAGGGTATCCTAGACCTAACGGTAAGATTATGAGACATAGCGGTAAGATTATCACTAACATGAAACTGTGATGGCTTCTTACCACTACTAACACATGTTTCGCCAAAAATATATCCACAGCAAAGACGATGACAGGTTTTGTTCACGACATACCGCACAGAACTGTACGCTATCACATTTTTAATTTGTACACAACGCGGGGTAGGGCAGTATATAAACAGAAAGCAATGAATTCAATTCGCTGGCGACATTTTTTGATTCTACAAGCTTGGAAAATCGTATTTACAACAACAACAACAACAACAATGCTGTTCAAATGAACAATGCCTGTTGTGTAGGCAACATCCTTCCCACGTGACAAATGGCAACCAATCATAACAGTCGGAGGGACGGGTTCAAAGTTCAAAAACGTGTTCGTTACTATGTCAACAGTCAAAGTTTTTTTTTTGTTTTTTTTTTGTTGTTATGGAGCTTTTTTATTTATTTATTTTTTTTGATAGGCTGCGAACACCACTCTTTATTTATTACATTAGCAAAAGACGACAACAAATTATTCATTTTGTTTATTAAATTGTATGATCTCAGACAATTGCGATTGCTAAAGTAATGCATATTTATAGACTACAAAACAGCAAGCTTAAAACTTTATTTTGTTTTATTTGTACGGCTTATCACATTTATTCAATGTTGAGATTTAACCATAAAATAAAACTAGTCTCCATCACTCCTCATCCTTCTTAGCGAGCGCTGTGGATGGCCAAGTGGGCTAAGGCGGGACTAACTTGTCCACAAGCCAGAAACCAATGGCGCCTGACAGGTGTTGGTTCGATCCAGCATCTGGGCGTTATGTTTCTCCGAATATTATTTACTTTCGACTCGGGCAACGTCTCGGGGGTTTTCTCTGGGTACTCCGGTTTGCTCCCCCAGCAAAATTTCAAAAATCACAACTACTGCTAGGTAGGTTGGGTTTGGGCGCGCCACAGGCTGCGACTACGCTTTCCCCAGGGGAGGCGGCCCAGAATTTCCCTATGGAAAAAGGGACACTAAGGTAAATAAAATAAATTTAAAAAAAGTACGCTCTCCCTCACGTTGCTGTGTAATAGTTTGATGTTCCTATGTTTGCGCTTATGTACCCATTTGTCCCAAGCGCTGGGATCTCACTCCTCCCCTCCCCCCCATCCCCCCCACACTTCCTGTCAACAGGCTCAGACGATCTTCATGATGCACTCATATACTCGCACTGTAGCAATTGGACTGATGACTGAGGTTTGATGACTGAGGTACCAAAAGATACCATGTTCAGCACACACATGTGGTTAGTTAGTCATTGTTTATAGGATCTAGCGGACTGCAAAGAGAGGAATCAGGACCACAACTTGATTGAAAGAGGACTCACCATTGATCCGTATAAAAGATCTGCTGAAACTACCCTAGTGGTAACACTGAAGGCATTCCACCAGCCGGTCACTTTACAGTCTCTTACAGTAAAGGCATCTTATGTAGGGGACGCTGAGGCTGTACTCTAATTTATCGAACCATTTACAAAAACAAAATAGAAATATAAACGTCAATATAAAATATTAACAATACGCGCGCGCACGCACACACCCACACGCACACATATCTATATATAGATACATACATATACACATACATATACGGGACCGGACCCAGGAGGGGGGGGGGGGGTTACCTGGGTTCCGGACCCCTCCAAACTATTTTTAAAAAAATCGATTTTTTTAGTGCAAAGAGTTTCAATTTTTTAACAATTGTTTTTAAAACATTGCAGTTTTTAGTCACTTTTGGTCCAAGGAACAAATAGTTATTTATAGACAATTCAAAGGAAATCCACTTCAAGGGATCCGTTGAAACATCCAAAGCGTTTTCCCGTTGAAACGACCAAGTAACCCAACCCCTAAGCCTAAATTAGTAAATGCAGCCATATTTTCTTGTGCTGGCCGCAAGCCTCTTCCAGCACCTTCACCTTGATACTGCCCTAATCCCCCAAAAACGACTTTTTAGAAATATTAATTAAGATGCTAAGTTGATAATTATGACAATTCGTTGTAACGAACATCCGTTGAAACGGCCATCGCTGAATCGTCCAAAAACATCGTTGGAATGGATTTCCGTTGAATCGACCAGGTACCCAAAAGAGCTGCTCTCCTTCAGTGCACTTCTTTCCGAGAAAGATCAGTGTAAAGACGTCTGATGTTCAAAAAGCTAAAAGTCCCAGACCATCACAAATGGCTTTTTCAAGGTTCAGATTGCACCATTTTGCATCCGTGAAAAAAAAAATTCCGGGGGTGTATGCCCCCGGATCCCCCTAGAAGGCTCGGCGCTTCGCGCAATCTGTAAGCCCCCTCTCGACTTTTCCCAGGTCCGGCCCTGCATATATGCCTACATTGCTAAAAAATAATGCCATAAAAGCCCTCGTGACCATTTGGCAGAAAGCGTTCAAAATCCCCAACCTGATCCAACAGACCCTATACACAATGAGGAGTTTGGTGAGAGTTTACCATTAAAAAAAGGTAGGTGACCGGTCTAGCGAAGAAGATAGTAGATTAATAGAACAGATTAGGAATGAGAAAGAATAAATGAGAATGACAGAAACAGTAGTAATTTAAAGCCTATTCTAACATATCCTATCCCGTAAATCGGAAGTCGTTGGGGCACCACAGACGATCGCTTAACCAGTGTACGCCATCTTTCTCTGTTCTCAACAACTCTCATGGCTTCGCTCAGTGTCAAGCCAGTCATTCTGCAATGTTGTCGTCTATGGCGGCCTACTAGCGCCAAAACCGAGGGCTACCAGTATCCCTAGATAAATGAAATTAACACGTGTTCTGTGTAATTTGCAGAGCTACAGGTATTCCACAGTGTTAATTAATATTTATCAGTATTTGCCACGCCTTCCTGTTAACTACAAATATTATGAGATAATTACAAATATCACGGAATAATTACAATTATCAAGGGATAATTACAATTATCATTGGAAAATTACAACCATCTTCGCGTGATCATGTTTAAATTTTAGTTTTGGCTCTAGCAATCCGTCTGGAAATGAGCCCAAACTGAAAATTGTAATTTTCATTTCATAATTAAAATATTTACGTGTTAATTGTAAATATGTCGTTGATATTTGTTATTCCTCCATGATATTTGTAATTATTAGGTTTTGGCGAGGGTAGGTCGTCATATATATGTGAATTACACAGAACACGTGTTAATTACCATTATCACTGATACTTGTAACTGTAAGTTTTGGCGCTAGTAAGCCCCATTAGCCAGAAATTAGCATGATCACGTAAAAATTGTAATTATCAAGTAATAATTGTAATTATTATGCGATCGTTAAAATTTTTGGTTTTGGCGCATTTCCAGGCAGATTGGTAGAGCCAAAACTGACAGATGATCACGCGAAGATATTTGTAATTTTTCAATGATAATTGTAATTATCAACTGATAATTGTAATTATCCCTCAATATATGTAATTATCTCATAGTATTTGTAATTATGAGGTTTTGGCGCTAGTAGGCCGTCATTGCCTTTCCACCTCTTTTTCTGTCTTCATCTTCTTCTGCCTCTTTGCACCGTGCCTTGCGGGAGGGCCTTTGCAAGGGCTGATGCTCTCTTGACATGGCCATCCTATAGGAGTTTCCGTTTCTTGACCAATCGTGTTGTCCAATGCCTTGTGTGATGGTCTGTCGGACTTCGTCGTTGGGTATGTGCTGGGTATAGGAAATGCCCAGAAGTCTTCTGTAGCACCTCATCTCCATGCATTGTATTGGTCGTTGTAGGTCTGCAGTGAGGGTACATGTTTCGCAAGAGTATAGGAAGATGGAGATGACAAGGAAGCGCAGCAACCTTACCTTGGAGTGTGGACTGACGGTCCTGTATTTTCAAATGGGCTTCGACCTTGTATCGGCAGCAGCAGTTTGTGCTATCCTGGAAGTGCTTCCTGTCTGGACCCATTGATAAAATTGCTCCTAAATATTTGAAGCTTTTCACCATGTTGAAGGATTTTACTTGGAATTTGATGTCCGTGTTGATGCCATTGGTGTTGTTGGTCATCATTTTGGTCTTCTCCAAAGAACTAAATTTCCACAAAGTGGGGATACTATTTATACAGAAACCCCCGGTACTCCCCTCCACCCCCACCCTCACCCTTGGGGAATTTTTCATGAGATAGTCAACCAAAAATTAACCATATGATTGTGGAGATAGTCAACCAAAAAATTAACCATATGATTTTGGTAACACTCTTCTACCTAAAATACTATAAGATAAGATAAGAATACTTTATCATCTCAAATTACAAGAGATTTACATTATATTCATCAATACCAAAGCTATGGAGACTTATAACACCATTATTATTATTATTATTATTATTATTATTATTATTATATTATCATCATCATCATCATCATTATGAAACACATAAACACATTCTATCTATAAAAAACACTCCAAACAATTCATTACAATTATTCATTTCAAAATAATCACCGCCATCTCAACAACGACAAAGGTGATGATGAATCAGGACGGTGATGGTGGAACAAGCAACAAGACAACCGTACAACAGTGATATAGGCTCATATTGTAGTTTTGCTTCGCTGACACCGGGCGGATTAAACTGTTCATGTCTTCCATGTTAACCCTCATGGCACAGTAACTAATATTACTAACCTTTTCATGTGAAAAAATATATATATAAACAGAATCAACGATTTTGGTGAGCTGAAAAGCTTAAACATTTTCTGTTTGCAGCATTAACATTTCACTGGAAAGATGTGATATATCTGACACATTTTCAAATGTAGCATCATCATTTCACTAAAAGATGTGATATATTTGACCACTTTTCAAATGTAGTATCACCATTTCACTGAAAGGATGTGATATATCTGACACATTTTCAAATATAGCATCAACATTTCATTGAAAAGATTTGATTATCTGACAAAATTTCAAATGTAGCATTAACATTTTACTTAAAATATGTTATAAATATATAAACGGACAAACTTCAGGTGTTGCATTAATATTTCACCCAAATAGATTAAAATATAACGGAAAAGAAGATAAACCTTATGCAAAATTTTCTCCCTGCAGCATTAAGTAACATACGTTTATTTAAAATATGCGCATTAACTAAATACATTATAATATTTATCTTTATATTTTTTCCATATTATCTATCTACCTATGATAGTTGATAGATAAACAGACAGACAGACAGACAGACAGATAGATAGATAGATAGATAGATAGATAGATAGATAGATAGATAGATAGATAGATAGATAGATAGATAGATAGATAGATAGCATTTCACTTGAAAAATGTGATGATATAGTTGAATAAACAAAAACATAATTATTCTGTTGGATAAATTTTAACATCAAAAAGTGAAATACTTGAATAATAATATTTATGTAACTTTTCTGGGGGGAGGGGGAGGGGGGAGTGGCAATCAAAATGAAAAATAATTGAACACACAATAATAATATTTCTCTGATATTTTCCCCTTTGGTAGTATGGTACAAATCATTCTGCTGGAGTATATCTTACGTGAACATGTGGCAAACAAGCTTGCAACTTCACAAATTGTTATTGCTGTAATGCGAGAGATAGTTAGTTCGTCATTGCTTATAGGGTCCAGTGGACTTGCAAAGAGCCAAATCATGACCATAATTTGGTTGAAAGAGTTTAGTTAGTCATTGTTTACAGGGTCCAGCGGATTGCGAAGATCCGAATCAGGACCACAAAATAGGTGAAAGAGGGCTCACCCCTGATCCGTATTACCAAAGAAAGCCCTAGTGACCATTTGGCATAAAGTGTCAAATAGCCCCAACCTCACCCGACAGACTACATACACAAATAAGGAGTTTTGAGAGTTTCCAAGAAAAAAGGTAGGTGTGACTACAAATAACCAAATAATAACATCATAGGAAGCCCCAGTGACCACCTGGCAGAAAGCATCCAATATTCCCAAGCTGATACAACAGACCTCACACACAAATGAAGAGTTTTATCCCGGAAGAGTTTTCAAGAAAAAAGGTAGGTGACTGGTCTAGCGAAGAAGAAGATAGTATAGTAGGTTGACAGAACAGAGTAGGAATGAGAAAGAACAAAGGAGAAAGACAGCGACAGCGGGAATATAAAGCACTAAATTTCCAGAAAGTGGGGATACTATTTATACTGAAACCCCTGGCACCCTCACGGAGGAGACCATGCAGGGCACGCTGAAGCTGTGCTCACAAAGTTGGGATACTAAGGCATCGAAATAAAGACAGGGTATTTTCATTTTATTTTGCCTTGTAGTCGTCCCCTATACCTTATGTGTCCGGGGACGTTAATCTATTTTAACTAACTAACTTTATTTTGCCATCATAATTTATGCATAAAACAAATGTTGATTTTCATATGCAGATTTACAATGCACACACATCTCTCCTTGTGAAGGTTTCTGAGGACAATGGAGGATCCTGGACTCTGGTATGTTAGCTGATGACTTATAAAACATGTACTGCTAAACAAACAAACAAATGACTTGGACATTGTTTATTAGCTGTACAACTGAAGACAATACAGGGTGTTCCAAAAGTCTTGGGCACATTTTGACATTGAATATTTCCGAAACTATAAAGGATATAAAAACGCATCTGGTAAATTCAGAAAGCTTGTAATCTCAAGTTTTACATGGAATGTTCAAAGATGTTCAATGTGAGCACCATTGGTCACACGACACACATCAAGCCGATAGTCAAATTCTAGCCAAACGCGTCCCTACATTTTCTGTTTGAGTGAACGCCATTAATGGGTCTGAAAAGAAATTAAAAAATCAACAGCTTTACAAAAAACTTAATGTAATTAGCTTTAAAATGGCACAACTGTTATCTTACTACCATTCATAGTTATTGTGATATGGGGACTTCAAATGTGCCCAAGACTTTTGGAACACCCTGTATTATGAATGTAAAAAAATTAATAAAATATTTAATATATATTGTGTGTTCATATGCCCTAAAAACAAGAAAGAATAGTTTGTTTGTTTGTTTTTTTAAATCCCTACATGTTCACAGATTTACAACAAATTTACATGCTCTGCATGACAGGGGAAAAACAATACTAGACTCCACTGTTAACTGTGACAAAAATTTTATGACATTTGTCAAACATGTATAGCTATTTTAACATCTCAAAAGTTTTGAGATTTTATTCTGATATTGAAGAAAAACACACAATTGAAATCTAAGCTCTTTCGGCACAAATGAAACATGCTTAAAATGCAATTTCTTTCCAAATCACACCATGTCGGTACCAACATTATATCAAAACATAATGATATACACATGACGCATAATCATAACAAAATACCATAAAGAATACAAAATGGGAACCTTTACTATTTCATAAGTGAAGCAGGTGAAAGTACCAACAGTTTAGTTTTTTTAAATGATTATATAGTTATAAAGCCTACTTATTTTTATTATAAATATGAAACCGATAAACAAATGTATACAAACAAATCAACAAGATATACAAAATAATTGAATGAAATAAAAAATATATTTGTTAAATTTTAAATAGTAAAACAATATCATGAATCGAATCGTTTAGTTTTGCATGTCAAAAATAAAATCTGGATTTAAACAACAAAAAAATTTGAGCAAAAATATAGTAGCTCCTTTGGACATTAATATCTTTAAAAGCTATCCTATAACATAGCAATAATGCTCACACCATGTCATTTTAACTTGTAAAAGATTATAGTTAACATTGTGCAAACTAAAATATTGTATTCATGGTAATTATGATATGCAATCCAAATTGTGATCTTATTATTTTTCCCTGCCTGGCCAATTCTGCTAATAATTTGCTAAAATGCATAGCATGTAATTGTTAAATTTGACTCAAATACTGGCCATATTACTGTATCATTGTAATCAATGCAATAGTTTGGTAAGGACAATGTAAACCATATGATATATATTTAGAGAAAAGCAGCATTGGCACTGAATGCTCAGATAAATGATTTTGATATTTTTTGAAACAAATTATCTCAAGTTTATGCATTGTTTGTAGATTCTATTTTAGGTCTAAAATAAATTCTATTCCAATGAAACCGAAATATATAATTCATCAAATAATGTATGTTATTAATTATTACAATAATCTCATAATAATTCAAATAATTTGGTGCAATTTAAAGAGTCTAGATTTAATATTAAGAAATTGTGTACTGTCTCCTTGAATTCAAACCAGTTTGTTCACACTTTAACTAAAAGGATGTGTGCCGCTTCCACTGTGCCAAGTAACTGCATAAATTAAATAATACTTGCACAAAGCATATAATTATATTAAATTCTTACACAGCACTGACCCAGCATTAGTGAAAGACTTTCAGTAAACCACAATGAACACGGTTCACGATGATACATAAACTCACAGATTGAAAAGTAGTGCATACTCAAGTGATCATATTGACTTGAAACCTGTCAGTGTCACATACACAGTGATAGAAAATAAAATCCCGCAAATAATTGTTGGGTATGACTGTTGAGTTGTTCAAGTGAAACCTTTTAAAAAGAGGAACGAAATAAAGGACTTGTAGAGAAGTTCAATTTTAACATTGACGAATATGAGTGTGCCTGGAACTTGAACATTCTTGGATGAGTGTCTAAATTCAAATGCAATTATTATTATTATTATTATTATTATTATTATTATTATTATTATTATTATTATTATCATTATTATTAATGCACTCAGCTTTTCTAACTTCAAAATAGCGTTATCTAAGTTTTTTCGTATTAAAACCAGCACACATGCGATAACAAACTGATAAAATTACAAAATTGCTTGAAAGACGTATGTCAACAATCTATGAAAAACTGTTAAGAAACGGTACTTTGTAAACTTAGATTCTGCACACAAAGAGCCATCCGTGTTATATTTATAAATGAAAACCAAATGAACTGATGGCGAGCAACATTTTGTTACCATTTTTAATGGTAAAATATTTGATTAGCATTCTGCAACAAAACAAATCACAGAACAACAGTAAGATGTTTGGGATGAAACAAAAGCTATCACTCAAATGTTGTTACAAACATTTAAAACCGCTGCACAAAAACCTTGAAAAATTACAATAGCCAAAAGGTGAACAAAATTGAGGATGTCAAAAATAAAACTTCAACAGTTCAAACTTCAAACAATTTATTAGCATCTAAAATGATGAAAACAAATACACATCAAACAACTTGACAATTATTATATGAATCCGTAATATTTAAATAACAGTATTTGCATTCCCTAAATTAAACCTGCATGGTAAACAACTATGCTGAACAAATGTTTATTAACTGAATAATTAAGTTTCAACCATTTTAGTCCAGTGTGAACAAAATGTAACATTTTTCTTCAAGATTTGCTAAAATACTTTAATACAAAACAAAACTATGTCAAGATGTAATTTTTCTATGTTCACAATGTTTTTGGTCTAACTTGAAGAGGCAACATCTGTGAAGAAGCTTAAAAATTGTTCTTTGACTCCCAAAAAGAGTCAACCATCCAAACCCAACCCAGAGACCGCCTTCAAATTTCAATGAATAGATTGGCACAATTTATGACCTGTCATTTACTTAGTACAACTAAAACTTAACAAGTGAAGCCTTTTTTTAAACAAACCTTTCTGCACTATTCAAAGGGGTCAAATAAACTTCAATTTACAACTCGGAAGAAGTTAAGTACTTCCATAATTTTTTTTTAAAGTATTTAAAAAAACCTCAACAGCTAGGAAAATATATATGATATAATGGAACTTCGAGAACAAATTCACAACAACTTGCATATCAGGTCTAGTTTAGTAGTCACTGTTGTTAGCTGTTGGTTGAACCTTGTTCTGTCAGGATACCACAAACAAAAATAATGGTCCCTCAGGGCTACTCTGTCATCATCAGTTCCCTTTTTTCATGCCACACACTCACGCCCATTGTGACCACACACTAATACATATATATATTAAATCAATCTGATCACCTCCACTCTGAGTTGACCCTTATGATAATGCAAAACTATCAACGTTAACAAAATATATTTACAAAAAAATGTCAACAAAGTTATGCCAGGTCATAGTTGGTATATCCTATCCTATCCTATCCTGTCCCATAACCCGAAGGTCGTAGGGGCACCACAGATGATCGCTTAACCAGCATACTCCATCTTTCTCTGTCCTCAGCAGCCCTCATGGCTTCGCTCAGTGTCAAACCAGTCCATTCTCGAATGTTGTCCTCCCACCTCTTTTTCGGTCTCCCCCTTCTTCTACCTCCTTGCACTGTGCCTTGCAGAATGGTCTTTGCAAGGCCTGATGATCTGGTGACGTGGCCATACCATCGGAGTTTCCGTTTCTTCACCACTGTGAGCAGGTCATCGTGTTGTCCAATGGCTTGTGTGATGGTCTGTCGGACTTCAACGTTGGTGATGTGTTGGGTATAGGAAATGCACAGAAGTCTTCTGTAGCACCTCATCTCCATGCTTTGTATTCTTCGTTGGAGATCTGCTGTGAGGGTCCATGCTTCGCAAGCATATAGGAAGATGGAGATGACCAGAGATCGCAGCAGTCTTACTTTGGAATGTAGACTGATGGTTCTGTCTTTCCAAATGGGCTTCAACCTTGTCAGGGCAGCAGTTGTTTGTGCGATCCTGGAGAGGACTTCCTGTCGAGACCCATTGTCTGACACAATGGCTCCTAAATATTTGAAGCTGTGCACTGTGTTGAGGGATTGGCCTTGTACTTTGATGTCCGTGTTGATGCCATTGGTGTTGTTGGTCATCATTTTGGTCTTCTCTGCACTTATTTCCATTCCATAAGCTCTGGAGGTGGTGTCAAGCCTCTGTACAAGCTGTTCAAGTTCTTGTTCCTCTCCAGCCAATCCATCAATATCATCCGCAAAACGAAGATTGGAGATTGCTCTGCCCCCTATGCTGACTGTGCCTTCGTGATCTGCAAGAGCATCTGACATGATGCGCTCTAGGAAGATGTTGAAGAGTGTTGGAGAGAGTAGGCATCCTTGACGCACACCGATTGTTGTTCTGAACCAGTTCCCGATGACGCTGTTATGGAGGACTGCACTGGTAGCCTTGTCATACAGGCTTTTGATGACTTCTATGATTTTAGGGCTGATGTTGTACACTTTCATGGTTGCCCATAGAGCTGCATGCCAGACTCGGTCAAATGCCTTCTTGAAGTCTATGAACACATGATATAGATGTTGTTGGTGCTGTAGGTATTTCTCACAGATTATTCTGAGGTTGAAAATCTGTTCAGTGGTACTTCGCCCTGCCATGAATCCTGCTTGTTCTTCAGCTATGATTTGTTCAGCTTGTGGTTTCAACCTGTTGAGTATTATTTTCAGGAGGACCTTGCTGGGATGGCTGATGAGGCTGATGGTGCGGTAATTTTCACACTCCTGAAGGTTACCTTTTTTAGGAAGAGTGATGACAAGCGACTGGGTCCATGGTGTAGGCCATTCCCCACTCTGCCAGATCTTGTTACAGATAGTGGTGAGAGCATCAGTCATCGCTTCTCCTCCTGCTTGTAGCAGTTCCGCTGGTATGTTGTCCACTCCCGCTGACTTCCCTTTCTTCAGCGATTGCACTGCTGCCTCAACTTCTTCCCGGAGAATTGGGAGGATTTCTTCTTCTTCTCTGCTCTCGGGACATGCTAGAACTGATGGGTCTCCATTTGGTGTATGGTTGTAAAGGTCAGAGCAGTACTCTGTCCATCTGTCCAAGACTTCTTGTTCTTCTGTAAGGCAAATGCCAGACTTGCTTTGGATAGTGGAGACTTTGGGCTGTTTAACACTTGTCAGCCGCTTCACAGTCTGGTAGGCCTTCTTGCTGTTGTTCTTGTTCAGATTGTTCTCTATTTCCTGGCATTGATCTTCTATCCAGTTCTCCTTTGCTGTGCGCATGCCTTTTCGGATGTCATTGTTGATTTTTCGGTAGACATCAGCTCCCTGTGAGGTGTTCTTTTTCTTTTTTAACTCTCTTCGTTTATCACACAGATCCAAAAGTTCAGGTGTGATCCACGGCTTCTTCTTTGGTCGGTGCTTGCCAAGGATCTCAGTGGCGGCATCTGTTACAGCTGAGTTGAAGGTATTGGTCATGGTGTTGACATCTACTTCGCCTGCCCCCAAAATAAGCAGTGGTGCAAATTTCCCTCCAATTGTGGCCTGAAATATTTTTGCCACCTCCGGGTCTTGCAGTTTGTCCAGGTCGAACTTCAGCCTAGTGCACTTTGCTGTATTTACTCTCTTCAAATGGAGCCGGAAAGACATCATCACGAGATCGTGGTCACTTCCAATGTCTGCTCCTGGAAAAGTGCGTGTCCTGCCAATGTTGATGCTTGATCTGAAGCGTTTCTTGACCATGATGTAGTCGATCTGGTTATGATGTTCCCCGCCGGGACTGTGCCATGTCCATCGTCTGGATTTTTTGTGGAGACCAAGCGTGTTTGCCAGTACCAGATTGTTGTATCTGGCAAACTCCAATAGCCTGAGACCCCTGTCATTTGTCTCGTTGTTGCAGTGGGGTCCGCATGTGTCTCCCCAGTTGCGGTGCGCATCTTGGCCAACCTTGGCATTCCAGTCGCCTTGCACTATGACTATGTCCTTCTTCGGCACTTGGTCAAGGACCGCCTGTATATTTTCATAAAAATCCTCCACTTCGCTGTCTTCATAGTCTGAAGTTGGGGCATAGGCCTGGATGATGGTAATGTTGAAAGGGGTTGCTCTCAGACGGATGGTAATGAGTCTACTGGAGACTGGGCGGCATAATAGTTGGTATAACCCAAAGTTTTCTTATACAAAAGTTTTCGCTCAGAGTGTCAATATAATCCCCCCGTTTCAAATCCAGTCAAGCCACTTTTAACTAAAACCTGCCAGTATGATCTCCAGTCAAATAAGATTTTTATCCAGTTTTCAATGCAAGCATTCACCTTTAACCTGCCTTCCAACCACAATCTTTATTAACATTTCAAATTCACACAACAATGCTTCAAACACAAAAAAGGCGCAAATATAGTGCACTGTTGTTTCGACTTTTATCTTGTACACCTTGAAAATATTTTCTTCAAGTTTATGCAGTAGGTATGTTTTTAAGCTTTACACTCTGTACTTTGAAAATACTTCACCTAACACTCATCGTCATTATAAACCGTTTAAGTCATCTGCCACACTGTAAAATTTTCTGCAACTCTTCACATTTGCTGCAACATGTTTGCATACACAAAACAAAACAAGACTGTCTAATCCACAGCAAGCAAAGTTCAGATTCTTTCACAAAACCAAATTGTAATCAAACCCGTCTAGTGGTTCATGAAACATCCATGTGCTCAGCACTTTGTTCGTCGGAAGTTTGCGTATGAGTGTTGACGTTTTGTAAGTTAGCGGAGGCATTGTTGTTGCATGGAAAGCCTAGGAGAGAGAAGTTGCCCTGCAGTGAGGGCTGAGTGCTGTGGACAGCAAAACCCATCAGGCCCACAGGCCCCAAGCCCGATTTGATGCCTTGTAAGGAGCGCATGGGGGGTGCAGAAAAGTCAGAACTCACGCCACCCAACTGTAACATGGGAGCGAATGTCATTGGCAACCCCACACCCTGAGGCCCGCTCAGGGTTACCGGCACTCCACCACCACGGGGACCCGGCAGTGTAGAGAAAGTCGGGGCAGTCTGCGCGTTGAATGGCAGGGCTGAATTGTCTAATGGAGCTGAAGTCACGGCTAAGTCTGGCTGGAAAGCAGCCGTCACTGGCTGCTGCTGAAAGCTGGCCCCCAGCTGTTGGCTAAGCTGATAATTTGTGTTCACTACGTCCAGATTGGGCTGAAAGGTGGGCATGGGCTGAGCGCCGAACAATGAGGTGCTGGTCTGTCCGCACTGCAGCATCGCGCTAGTGGCGGCGCTGTTGGGTTGGCACAGGGGCGGGCTGAAGATGTCCGACTGCCCGCCATCATAGGGCACAACAGCCTGGGACTGCCCTGCGGGAAATAACCTGTTCGAGGTTGTCGGGGTGAAGACATTGCTGTCCTGGAAAGGGTGCACCGCCATAAACACTCCTGTACGCCTCTGCCATTGGTGGGTGGGCGTGGTCTGCGTTGACCCTGACGACTCCTCTGATTTAACCTGCGCTCCTTCGTTGGCTTCCACGTAAAAAGGAGATCTGAAAGAAGTGTCCGCATCCCCTCCCCCCATGGCCAGCTGATCCAGGAAGCTTTCTGCTGTGCTGGTGACAGGAGCAGTGGTAGTGGAAGGTGTCACAGAGCTGTAAGAGTAGGGAGTAGTGTAAACGTCACCGCTGCCAGAAGTCAGGTGTGGGTAGAACTGCTGGCAGGTAGTGGCCTGAGGCATGAAGGCTTCGCTGGACTGAAGCACAGCTGGAGAGGGGTCAGAAGTCGTGGGGTGGGCGGCGAGGACGGTGTAGGCGGGGCCAAAGTCGATGCGGGGCAGGTTGTTGGGGTGGATCTGCAGCTGCTGCATCTGGGAGCTGAGCTGCTGGGGCAAGGGGAGGTAGTTGTTGTTTTGTACCTGGCAGTGAGGGGGGTGAGGGTGTGTAGGGTGGTGGTGTTTGAACACCTGTCGCTTCTGCTGCAAGCGGTGTGCCAGGAGCTGCTGTTGCAGGGACTTGCCACCGCCCCCACCGCTGCCGTAATCATAATTGGGCACGGGCGGAGACGACTGCACTGAAAAAGGCAGGGGCGGGGCCTGTGGAGGAGTGGGCAGAGGCTGAGATGTTGTGGGAGGGGTGAGGATGTTCTCTTGCGACCCCCGAGCAGGAGAACCTCCACCACCACCACTTTCGCCACCACCACCGCTGGCCATGTCCAACTGCTGCTGCAGATGCAGGGACTGTTTCAGCGCTAACAGCCGATGAGGCTGAATGTCAAATGACTCTGAAGGCAACGACATCCTCTTCATCAACGGCCGGTGTCGACCGGCTTGCCCCCCATGTCCACCCCCTGACGTAGGCTCGTCCAGGCTCCATTGTCTGATGGAGTGCTGAGGGGCGGAGAGCTTCCTGTGCGGGATACAGGTTGGAGTGGGGAGGGACAACTAAAGGGGGAGAGGAGGGAGGAGAAGGGTTAGCAGGGGACTGCTCTGCCATATTCTCACTCTCCTCATTCGGGGGGTTGTGTATGACCCCTGATTCCTGACCTCCGCCTCCGAAGTTGCTGCTGTTGCTGTTGTGTAGCGACGCCAGTAGGTGGTGGTGCTCCTGCCGCAGTTCCACCATGCCTCTGGCTCGCATGCACTCTCGCAACCGCTGGCGGAAGGCGATGATGCCTTGTGCCACCAGACCGTCCGAGGCTCTCCTACCCTCGCGGAAGTTGACGGGAGATCGAGTCTGCGCGCGGTCCTGCAGCATTTCATCCACCCTGATGCCATCGGTGTCAAAGCCATCCTCTCCCTGTCGGCCGGGTGTCAGCGTTGTCCCTGATGCGGCTGTAGAGTGGCTGAACCCTGGGGACCGCACCTGTTTGGGTAAAATAACACGTTGTCAAATATTCTACAAAAAGACCACCACAAAAAAAATAATAATAAAAGAAGAAAGAATTGAGTTAGGCGACTTATTTTGTTTCCATCGTCCTCCTGGTAACATACTGATTTAAAGAACACTGGTATTTTCTAGCTGATACTACAGCGCTTGTGCGCATCGTGTATCATCCGTCATTCAATAATGGTAACAATAACTGGCGTGATAAAATGACTATGTTGAATATAATACTAATAGATAAAATCTGTAATTCCAAACAAATTCTTTTGCGTGTGATTTTTTGACAGGTAAATATTTACAAAAACTCTCTCGAACAGGCAGTTTGCTGTTGTTGGGCTGCACTGAAATCATACTATCTTTAAGGGGCTTGCAGACCCTCTGACCCGAAAGCGATGCTGACCCATATACAAATGTTAGAGGCCGTTGAGGTCCACACCTACACAGCTAGTCAACTGTTTAGTGGAAACTGGCCCATTGGCTAAGAACAAGTTGTTGACAAGCACAAAGCTGCCAGGCAAAAAGATATAAAAAGGACACTGACCTGAAGATAAGGAGAGGTGCCAGGCGTGAGAGAGTTCCTGTGGGACCCATGGTAAGCCCCCGCACCTCTAGGGGACGGCATCAGCTCTGGCCGACTTGTGTTGGTGTGACCACTGTCGCCAACAGACCCTACTACGTCCACTTCCAAGGAGGAGTCAAAGCTGGTAAATGGGGAGAGGTTGTTGCAGAGCCCTGAGGCGTTGAGAGAGGAACTGCTGTTGGCGCTGGACAGGCTCTGTCTGTGTGTCATGCTGTTGTAGCCGTAGCTGTATTCCGGCAGAAGCCCCAACCCGTACGGGTCTCGCTGCAAGGCGGCAAAACGGCTAGAGTGGGACGCCAGTTCTTCAGCTGAGTCTTTATCACCTATGTAATCCACCTCTACTCCTTCGTCGATGGAGGTGGTGATCACGTTTTGGTTCATGGCTGGCTGGGGAGGTGCCCTCGGGGGCAGCATGTCTGACATGCAGTGTAAGACGGTCGGGGTTGGGGGCATCATGAGTTCTGACTCGGCCCCTCCCAGCATGCAGTGGGGCATGGCCTGGGCTCCCTGGCTGCAGGCCCCATCTAGGCCCCGCGCCAGCCGCTGCTGTTGTTGCTGTAGCGAGAGCTGAGGGCGAGGGATTCCACCCATGGCTGCCTGTTGCAAGCGAAACAAAGGTACAACTAGAGTTTCATTCTGATTAACAAACACATCTTCCATTGCGTACAGCTTGCGTCTTATCATCTATGGCCTAGTCTTAACACAGACATAAGAACTGAATGATCTGTGGTGGTGAAAGAACAGCTGGAATCTTATTCTTTCCAGTCTATGCACAACACATAAGACGTAAAGTACACAAGTATTACAATGTTGATGGTGATGCTGGTCACTGGCATCAGCGCCAACATTCACACTACACTATCACATACCTATGAAACTAGATCCCAAGCTAAATAAATAGAAATTAGAAACCTCTGTGACCTAAGATAACATTAACTATTAAGTATTATAAAGCTGACCATGATTGCAATGAACAGAAATGTTCAGAACTGTGTCCCTTAGAACCCACGATTGACCCGACATAATTAGTACAGATTTCGGCACAGCTCAAAATTTACAGCATTCACTACAAGATAACAATACTGTATACAAATAAAACAATTGCTACAAGGTAGCCAAGCACAGGGGGAAAAAAAAAGGACATGCATCAGAATCAGGATCTTCATTGACCAACAAAAAACAAAAAACGCCACGCAGAAATTGACAAAATCGCACCATTAGCTACCAGTGATAACGGAAACTACTTAGTAAAGCAATCCACCAAACAAACATGAGTGAGCACTATTTTGAAAGGGAGATAATTCTGTCAAAGTTTGGCCCCTGATGTATGTACGAGGTACAAACAAAGGGGGAGTAGGCGTAACTGCAGCAAATTCGACCAGGGCTAAGCCACAGTTTAGACAGGAGGTAATCCTTTCAACTCCACCTCTACTCTAGTTGACCCTAAATATCAAAACAAGAGATTTTAAAGGAATTAAATTACATTAGCATTATTTTTTATATTTATTTATTTCTTGTTTGTTGTTAAATGGTGTTCCAACCTGTGAAGGCAGCATGTGTAGCATGGCTTGCTCCGCGATGGTGGAAGGTCGCCTACGCCGAGCGTCGATGCGTGTGTCGGAGGGGAAGCTGCTGCGATGCTGCCGATAGCGGTCCAACAGTAAGTAGTATATGGCCGTCAAGTGGTCGTAGGCATCTTTCTGTAGAGACTGCAACAGAGAAAATAGCATGAATATTATTTTGTAAAATTAATGTCTCCTTTTACTGTATATCTATTGTATTTTGAACAATCTTCAAAAGTTCTGCAATGAAAAAAACAAAAATGAAAATGTTTTGTTTTTAAAAAGAATTTTTTATAACAAACTTTTTTATTTTCCAAAACATGCATGAAAATAAATTTTTTCCATTCTTAAAGACTGGAGGGGAAAAGGACATAAAAAAGAGAATATTACAATACAGAACCAAGGATTCCCAATTCCTTATGTAAAATACATGTTGTTCAGACAAAATCATGCACTTCGGATTTGTACATCGATAAATTGGAGTATAGCCTCAGCGCCCCCTGCGTGGGGTGTCTTTATTGTAAAGTGACCGGCTGGTGGAGTGCCTTTAGTGTTACCACTAGGGTTGTTTCAGCAGATCTTTAATGCGGATCAGGGGTGAGTCCTCTTTCAGCGAGTTGTGGTCTTGATTTTGTGGTCCTGATTCGGCTCTTGGCAGTCCGCTGGACCCTGTAAGCAATGAATAACTAACCGCCAACCCTTAAACCTGCTCTCAACCTATTCTTTCAAATAACTACTACCATGACAGAAGCAGTATGCTTGCCAGCATTGTCAGTTTCATTTTGCCTTCCTAGGCCAAGTTTGCCTGCATTATCCATGTTTTTATATAGAATTTTGCATGCAAAAACTGATGGTTAAAGGAATGTAAAAGCTACCTTTCTTGCAGTGTTTGCAGGGCAGTTTTTAACTTTTGTGGCAACCCTAATCTAAAATACTGCCGACTTTTATTTTTAGAGAATTTGCTTCGGGGAGGGCGGAGGTGGTGAAAGACTTTAAAAGCGGTGTAATGCCAGGTTTCGGCACAGAAAACCAGTGTCTGTCAGCCTAGCTTACATGCGAACTTTTGGTACCCCTAATCTGAGGGACTGGAATACACCCAATGGTAGCGGACTGCGCAATGTATGCAGGATCTACATACTTCTAACGTCTTTTGCTGGTCAATGCCCAGGCTCTGCATGATGCGTAGGATTTGTTCGTTGTACTGGCCCACGTTTTTGGGCTGCACGGTGGGCGAAGGGGGGCAGGACCGGATGCCGGCGCCGTCCATCAGCATCCACTCGTGCTCCTTGATCTTGGCGATGGAGTAGCGCCGCGACGGCTCCAGCACCAGCATCCGCCGTATCAAGTTCTCACAGTCTGTATGAACACACATAAACACTTGAAAGCACACTGAAGAGATATATTCTTACCACGAGCCCTTCAATCCATACAGTAATACAAATACGACCACATAACCTTGTATCATCTCAACAGACAAATCTCACTGTGGTACCAACATAGCACACACGATTGGTAAAAAAAAACAATGTTGACATAATACACATAAACACACAGAAACTACAAAGACTCGTGTCTGCCCTGATAGGCATAACCGGGAGTTTAATAATGCATGTTGGGTCGTCTGGATCGACCACATTAATTACCGTGCGGTGAGACTTCACATTTCATTTTTGTCTTATTTTAAGTCGTTTTGATAAAAAGTTACACAGATCATTAAAACAAAATCTAGGCCATCAGTCTTCACACTAGTTAAGACTTCAGTGAAACTCAAAAGCTAAATCATGCGGCTTCTCACATGGTTGACAAATACAAAACTTCTTCAATGTTCCTCTTCTTCGTCTTTGTCATTGGGGGAAGAGGGCGGGGAAGGGGAGGGAGGTGTGGGGGTGGGAGGGAAGAACACATCAAGGGTACAACTATGGCAACAAAAACCCCCCCATTAAAATCCCTTACGAGGTCCTGCACAGCCACAGACGATTTCCAACCCTTGCACTGGCAAGGTGGGCTATATCTAGGCTAGGCTTGCTGTATATAGTTTCCTGCGAATGTGAAGACCTGAGTCAATCAGGCCCAAATCACATTCTATGCAAATAAATAAATATTTACATTGAACCAACCTACCACTAGACATGAAGTAAGGTATCCTGAAGCGGCCCGTCACTACCCGGTCCCTTAGTTCTGGTAATGTGGGCCCGTCGAAAGGAAGAGCTCCACATACCAATACATACAGCACCACACCCAGACTCTGAAACACAGACAATCATAACAACAACAACAACAACAACAATAATAACAACAACAACAACAATAATAATAATAATAATAATAATAATAATAATAATAATAATAATAATAATAATAATAATAATAAATAAATAAATACATTTTACAAAGTGCAAAATTCAAAACAAGAGTTACAAACAAACTACAAGCCGAATATTATGAAAATCCAAATACTATAACAACTCACCCATATATCAACCTGGGGACCTGTGTATTTCTTGCCCTCAAAGACCTCCGGGGCAGCATAAGGGGGACTACCACACCAGGTGGCCAGTTGCTCCCCTTCTTTGAAGAAATTCCCAAACCCAAAGTCGGCAATTTTGATGTTCATGTTGGCGTCCAGTAACAGATTTTCCGCCTGTAACAAAGATAACACTTCTGATTTTTAAAAAAAAATTAAAAAAAAGTGTGTAAACTATAACCGAAACTTAAGAACAAACATCATAAGTGACATCCATGACATAGGTCCCTACCTCAACAGTAAGCTGTGGGGAGGGAACAGCAATATATTATTTATTTGACAGCTCTTATTTAGTGGTTTATCCAGCTCAAGAGCTGCTCAAGGCACTGACCTATACAGACTTGTGCAAAGAGCCCATTCACGTGCTTAGATGAGACGGGACGGGGCGGTATGTGAGGGGCGGAGGGGGGGGCAGTTTTGTCAACAGTAGATGGTGCAATGACTGTTCACACTCTAAGTGGCATACTGGGTCACACTGCGTAGCAGAGAATGGCAAAGCTTACGTCGCCACGGTGTAGTGTGCTACTGGGTCTGACCCTCTGCACTATTTGTGAATGCCGGCGTATTGTACATTTTATAAGACTTTTCTGTTTTTATTTTATTGTATTTTATTTTATAAAGTTGTACACTAGCCAGATAAATAATAATCTTCCATTTCAGTATGTACACAAAAAAGTAGTTTGTAGCTAGAGAGCAAGCGCAATAAATGTTTTCGTTTTTACTATCCCGAAACCCACTTGTGACTATCAAATCCTTCAGCACCTCTATGACCTAGAAAGTGGGCTATATATATATATATATATATATATATTTTTTTTAAATTGATGTGGGTTGGTTGTGGAGACGGTTTGGGGTGAGGATGGTGGTGGTGGTGTTGTATTAGAAAGTGGTTGGAAGATGGGTGTGTGTATATATCTATCTATGTAGCATTAATCTTAAAACAGCCAACGTTACAAACTAGTTCTGCAAGGCTGTGTATTTCCTGTCAGATAACACAAGGATGTTAAGCTCAACCCTTGTTTTTGTGTTAGTGTGATCAATGAATACGGCAAAGCAAAAACATACAACCCATAAACATTTTTTTTTAAAACACCTTAAACAAAACAACAACACTACATACCTGATTAAAAAAAACAAAACAATGTTTACTCACGAAAATGACAGTTTCTAGTTTCACGTAACATAACACGCAGCTAGATTCTTAAGTTTTAATAATATAACTGCAATGTGAAAACATACAACCAATACACATTAAAAACGCATTACAAACAATCACTTTATGTAATCTACACACACACCCACCCACACACACACACACACACACGCACACATACACACGCACCAGACACACACACATACAAATATGTTTAACCGCAAATCCGAATGTTTCTAGTTTCGACAACAGCCTTTGTGTGTCCGGTCTGATGTTTGCCTGATTTACGTTTTGAAACGAAGTAAAATGGACTATGTGCAGCATATGCTCATTTTGTGTGTGTGTGTGGGTGGGGTGTAATGGGGCGAGGATGGGGATGGGAGAACAAAGGAAAAACAGCGGCTGGCTGACGTCATTCAAGTGAAAAAGTCCACAAACACGGAATGTCACCCTGGTTTCTCACGCCTCGTCAACTCAAGCGTATCTGCCATTTTGACGTGCACATTGACAACGCCTGTTAGATAAAAGTTTTCATCAACATCATCCTCATCATACTCTCCCTCTACATCATCCTACTCTCTCTCTCTCTCTCTCTCTCTCTCTCTCTCTCTCTCTCTCTCTCTCTCTCTCTCTCTCTCTCGTTTCCACCTGCACCCTCCATCTCAATTCTCTCCACCCACCCCCACCCACCCTCACTCTCTCCCATGTACGCGACCAACAGTTATGCAACAACGGGGGAGATTTCAATGTCATTATGTCATTCCACTCCAGTCATACCTTCCAAGGTCATGCGGTTTTAATATCTCTTTCTCTCCTCCTCCACCTCCCCCCTCCCTCCCCCAAGCTCCTCTCGGCATCTGCCCATAAACATTTTCCCTGACAACATTGTTATTGACGATTGCTATTGAAACACAGTGAAGAATAAAAGGTCGTATTACAGTCCACTCTTTCCACCACTTCTCCCCTCTCTCTCCCACCCTGTGTGCAATCCAGGCATCTGCCTCTACGTTTCAAACGACAACAATGTTACCCTTAGGTGACGAACGTGTGAAGCCTCCTACATTGACATCTGCCCTACAAACTTTATGATACAACATCCCCCCCCCCCCCACCCTATGTTAAAAGTCCCCTGCCTGCTCTCTCAATCTCGGTCTCCTCTTACACCCCATCCTCATTCCCTCCTCACTCTCTCTCCACTCCCCTGCTCTCAAATCTTGTGACAAATGTTTACTCTCTCTCTCCTCCTCCACCCCCCCCCCCCCCATCCAATTTCCCAACCCGGAACTTGAGTCTGTTCCTCAAAATTGTAAACTGTAAAAGGTAATAAAAATATATACTGGAATACCTACATTCTGTTTGTGTGTGCGTGTGTGTATGTGTGTGCGCGCGCGTGCGTATATGTGGCTGTGTGTGTCTGTGTGTGCCTGTATGTTTATGTTGTGCACGCATGCAATTGTTGGTCATTGTGTTGGGGTTTACATGCATAAGTCATTCTACATTTGCGTGCGCGTGTGTGTTTGTGTGCGAGGGGGATGGGTGTGCCTGTGTGTGTGGGAGTTGTATATCTCTGCAGGCGCCCCTTGCCCTAATAAAGGGGGAAGCCAACAACAAATCTAGCGACGATGCATTCAAGATGTGATGCGTTGAAGTCATCTTGTTTGGCCTTATCACGAAACGGGATCGTCCCACAGCCTAGCTGAAACTAAGCAAGGTCTACTCCCTCTGGGGTACCTTAAATGTAATTACCAGTTAACACGCTTTTCACTGTGAAAACTCTGTGTCCATGCCATTTGTTTGTCACCTCTCCCCTCCGAAATCCCCTCTCCCAATTTCCCACTACCCCTCCCCCCCCCCTTCCCGCACGCAGACACACTCCCAATTACTATTACTAGTCGGAGAGCAAAGGCACTCGTTTGATCGTGCTCAATATGACTGCTTCTCTCAATTCCTCTATATCCACCACCTCGCTTTCTGTAGCAGGACACCGTTCCGTTTCCTTGCATTTTAAATATCAGTTCTATTCAAACAGCAAAATTAAAAAAAATAAAAACAATGTGTTGTTCAATGAAGCGTTGTTTAGTTTTCGTTAAATAACTAATTAGCCGTAACAAAAAAGAAGAAAAAAGTATAAACAGGACAAACAGAATATTGTTTTCACATCTTACGGTTAGCCTTCGTCAGTTCTGTGAGCCCGCTACATAAGAAAATTGAGCGACTGTTCTATAGCTTTGGCATATAAACTGAACGAAACCAGAAAAGGCAGCGATGAAAATAGTCCAGCAGTGGGAAGTGCAGGGATTAAGGAGGGGAAGAGGTGGGAACTGCCTTGAAGGAGGATCTTCTTCTTCGGCTCTTCCTCCTTTTTTCTCCTCATACTCATCCTTCGCAACAAAAAAAACCAACTTAGCGACGATGCGGTTAAGTCTGCCAAGGTAAGCCAAACATTCCAAATAAGAGCACATCGGGAGCAGAGCCAAAGAAAATAACGCCGAAAATCTCCGAAGTATATATATATATATATATACATACATATAAGTACTATACTGACATAATATATATTATCCAAAGTGTTTTTCCACATAGAAATGGCAACAACCGCCATACTGCATTACAAAGTATAAAATACAATATCTCAATTTTCCAAAAAAAAAAAAAAGAAAAAAAAAAGAATTCTATTCAGCTATATCTTGTGAATGTTCTGTACTTGTGCAATACAAAAACCAAAGATGTCAAATCCTATCGTTGTAATCAAGTGATATAAATGGCAGGTTACGTAGTACGAACCGGTTGCACTGAGGCGACACCGATTAACAGTACAGCACTGACGCAGGCGGGTAGTATTCGTTCGTTCGTTTGTTAGATTAAAGTCCTCGGACACTTGCGCATATATGGGACTTGCGGGTAGTATGTTTGTTTGTAGATTATAGTCACACGACACTTTCGCATATAGGTGACTACTGGACCGATTTATACTGACACCAGCGGGCCAGTTGTTGGTAAAGGGGAAAATAATATGATCACACGTTGACCAATCCTGGATTCGAACCAGCTACCTTTCGGTTACTAGCAAGACGCTCTTACCAACTGAGCTACCCGGCCCCGCTCTGCGGGTAGTATGTTTGTATGTAGATTATAGTCACACGACACTTTCGCATATAGGTGACTACTGGACCGATTTATACTGACACCAGCGGGCCAGTTGTTGGTAAAGGGGAAAATAATATGATCACACGTTGACCAATCCGGGATTCGAACCAGCGACCTTTCGGTTACTAGCAAGACGCTCTTACCAACTGAGCTACCCGGCCCCTGCGGGTAGTATGCTTACCGCTGTGTTTTTATAGGCAATCAGGGGCCGGAGGGGGGTGGCAATGGGCTGAAGATGAGAGCACAGGCGCGTGTATCTGGACACGCGAGCGCCTATGCCTATGACTTTTTAAAAAAAAAAGGCGCTTGTATATGGACACGCGAGCGCCAATGCCTATGACGCGTCTCCCTTTGGTTATCTTTACGTCACAGGCACTACATTACATTACATTACATTGTTATTGCTTTAGGTCCAGCGGATACTTCCGAGCCAAATCAGGACCAAAAAATCAAGACCACAACTCCGCTGAAAGAGGACTCGTCCCTGGTCCGCATAAGAGATCTGCCCAAACAACCCTAGTGGTAATACTGAAAGCACTCCACCAGTCGGTCACTTTACAATAAAGACATCCCACGCAGGGGACGCTGAGGCCATTCTCTAATTTATCGAACCCCCGTTTACAAAAATCAAAATAGAATACGAACATCATTATAAAATACCAACAAAACACATACATATAAAATGACTACATTGCCAAATAAAAACATCATAGGAAGCCCCAGTGACCACCTGGTAGAAAGCGTCCAATACTCCCAAGCTGATCCAACAGATCTCACACACAAATGAGAAGTTTCGTTCCCGAAGAGTTTTGAAGAAAAAAGGTAGATAACTGGTCTGGAGGACTGGAAGAAGGAGATAGTATAGCAGATTGATAGAACAGAGCAGGAATGAGAAAGAGCAAATGAGAAAGACAGCGACAGTGGGAATTTAAAGCACTAAATTTCCAGAAAGTGGGGATACTATTTATACTGAAAAAAAAGTCCTCTCAGTATTCCCATATACATTTTTATCAATCAATAACCTGCACCCTACCACCTTACCAGTGCCCTCATTGGCCCTCCTTCACTCCCTCCTTCACTCCCTCCTCGGCCTGTCCTCGACGACCCTCCTGGCACCCTTGCTTCACCTGCTGCTGCTTCATGCGCTCCACGTCACCGCCATTTGTACCACTTCTCCCATCTGATACATCGCATTTCCTTCATCCGAAAGTCGCAGCAGCGTTGTGCGCTCTTTTTTCTTTTAAGTGACATCTGTTCAGTTCAGTTCAGTACGTAGATTAACGTCCCCGGACACAGTGCGTATAGGGGACAAGGTTGTGACATCTTACTGCAAAACGCCTTCTTATATCAACGGCCCTCACTAATCCCAAGTCCCCTATAGGCTACTGTGTCCGGGGACGTTAATCTATCTGAACGAACGAACCCCCACGGGGGTCACAGGTATGGGCGCTCGCATGTCCACATACAAGCGCCTGTGGACGAGAGAGACAGAGTGAGAGAGAGAGAGAGAGAGAGAGAGAGAGAGAGAGAGAGAGGGATGTGAGGAGGGCGAGAGGGAAAGAGGTGGAGGGGGCGAGGCAGTTCAACGAGGTTATTGGATTAAGAAGAAGGTGATGATGATGATGACAACGACGATCATGATGATAATGAAGAGAGAGAGAGAGAGAGAGAGAGAGAGAGAGGGTTTGGAAACAAGACATACAAGTGTGATTAACTGAATGACATAACAACAAAACATAAAAACCAAGCATACACTGTGTGCTTTAGTGCGCTGATACGCATCTTGCGCAAAAGTCAAAACAACCCAAATACCTGGTTTTTTGTTGTTGTTTTTTTTGGTGGGGGAAGGGTGGGGCCTTTATTTATTTATTATTATTTTTACAAATACTTTTTTAACGGAGGAAGCGAAAAGCTATTAGGGTTTGGCACAGAGTACCTTGAGGTCTAAACGCTGCCTGCATTCTTACTACGCAGGGTATCTGAGGGTGCTGATGTCTAAATCTAAGAGGGGTTTTGCGGTTTATATTTGTAACCTTTTCACATGGAAGTTAGTTGCCTTCCTGTTAAAAGTATAAACTAAAGATTGGAAACGGAAGAATGGACATTTTGAAGAACGGAAGCGAAACGCCCAAGTAAATCAGTATATATATATATATATAAATCCCGGCTCCATGACGTTTCTTTGCCGTTTTGCATAATTTTTCGTAGCTTTTCCGCTTTCGTTCTACAAAATGAAGTTTTATCTGTATAACTGCAGTCGTTAACTGCTTGACAGGGAGACCTGAGCGAGAGCTCTGGAGGCGGACCAACTGAAACCAATATACCCGACTGTTATACATTACTGGCGGTATAAAGAGGAAAGTTCCTTATTAATGATGCGTCGACATGGAAACTCTGGCTGTAAAATAACACTAGCTATCCTCCAGCTTCTGATGGGGATGCTGCATTTAGCCCGCCGCTGTTAAAGAAATAAACTTCGCCCGAGAAAAGGTTACAAATATAAGCCGAACAACCAAAGAAAAGTTGCGGAATAAATGTATTATACAACAGAACAACACACACAGACAAACACACACACACACACACACACGCGCGCGCGCTCGCGCACACACACACAAAAGAAACTAGATCACTTTTGGTGGCTGCCAATCATGGTTAAGCAGGAGGAGGAGCAGAAGGGAGAAAGAGGAGATGTAGAAGGACAAAAAACAAGAAGAAAGAAAAAAAGAAAGAGAAGGAGAACGAAGAAAAGAAAGAAAGAAAGAAGGAAAGAAAGAAAGAAAGAAAGAAAAGAAGAAGAAGAAGAAGAAGAAGAAGAAGAAGAAGAAGAAGAAGAAGAAGAAGAAGAAGAAGAAGAAGAAGAAGAAGAAGAAGAAGAAGGGCTCATGATACCTTTTCTCGGGCGAAGTTTATTTCTGTAACAGACGGGCTAAATGCAGCATCCGCATCAGAAGCTGGAAGAGAGTTGGCGTTATTTTACAAACCAGAGTTTATATTTTACTAGTAAATATTCTTTTTTTTGGGGTTGTTTTTTTTGTTTGTTTGCATAATCTATTACTAGTGTCTTGTTTTTGTTTCACTTCTTTTCGTATGTATTTCGATGCTAACTTTAAGTATAAACGCTTGAGAACTGCGCTTTGAACTGATGTCATTAGGAAAAGGCGTTATATAAATATCCTTAGTAGTAGTAGTAGTAGTAGTAGTAGTAGTAGTAGTAGTAGTAGTAGTAGTATTAGTAGTAGTAGTAGTAGTAGTAGTAGTAGTAGTAGTAGTGGTAGTAGTATATATAAATGATATAACACACATACATACACGCACGCACGCACACCCCACACACACCCCACACACACACACACGCACGATTAACAGGTAAAAACAAATCGCAAGGTATTGGTTCGCAACGTGCAAAACAAGACGAGGTAGGCCAACGGAACGGGACCTTGCGGCTAAATGCGGCGCGGGCCGGGTTAAATCTGGCACCAGCGGGCTAAATATGAAACAAGGAGTGCTTGCGTAAAACCATCACACACGGGCATGACTGACGACTCAAACAGCCAGCCAGCCGTTTCTAGCATCTTCCATGCTATGTTGTGCTATACGTTGCCTAAAAGAAAAGATGGAAGGCAGGAAAAAACGAGGCAAGACAAAGAGAAAAGGGGGAGGGGGGGGGAAGAAGAATATATATAAGAAAAAGAAGAAGGCTAGTAAAACTACAGAAATGAAAAAACAAATTAAAAAAAAAAGATCTAAGAAGTCAAAAATGGAGTCATGACTTCGCTATACTTACAGCCAGAGAGTCATTTTCAGCGTTTGATTATTGGCTATTTTGAGCTACAGTGCCAGCTTCACAACAACAACACAGAGAAATCAACCAGCATTATTGTTTTCTGACGTTTTCTCTATTAGTCATCTTGAGCTTTGCTCCCTGTGCAGCTGGTAAACACGGAAACAAGTTTTTCGATAGCAGCAGCCTACTTGTTAAACTCAAAGACGAGAATAGCTGCAGCGTGTTTAATCTTCTTCTTTTCTTCCTTCCCCCCCCCCCTCCTCCTCCTCTGCCACAACTTCTTTTGGAGAAGGGGTGGGGGGAGAGTGTTAGGGTAAGGAAAGAGGATAAGGTAAAACAATTGGGAAGGAAATGGGGGGGGGGGATGGGGAAGAAGCCATCACATAAGATCAATTAGCCAGATTGTTTCTATCTGTACGTCTTTCATCTCACGCCAGAACTGTATTTGCCCGTGGGGAGAGAGGGGGAGGGGGAGGGAGAGAGAGATGATGATGATAATGGATGCTAAACGCGCCTTACTCCTACATCTGTATTTTATTGGAATTTAAGGTTGCTGCTGTGCCATTAGAAATGAATGTTTCTCTGCTGGTTGTGTATATAAAATGAATATATTGCATGCTTCTTGCGGACGATGAGCCAAAGACAAATTCTGTATGTGATGAACATCAAACAATAAAGTTATATTGTATTGTATTGTATTGTATTGTATTGTATTAAATTGTATTGTATTGTATTGTATCGTATTGTATTGTATTGTACAATACACAACAAACACACATCTATCACTCAAACGTGTGGTTTAAAGGCAAATCGCTATTAGAAGACGAAAGGGAAATCGAAATTTTATTTGTGAAATGTTATATTGACTGCATCCAGTAACATTATTGAAGGGAGGGAGGAAACCGGAGTGCCCGCAGATAACCCCCGGTGACCTCAATAGTCTCGTACCTAAGTCACATACGTTTGCCCCTTGCGGGAATGGAACCCACGACTTTTGGCATAAGAAACCGGCGACTAATCCACTGCGCCACGAGGTCACCTTCAAAAGAGAGGGAGAAGGGGGGGGGAGAGAGAGAGAGAGGGGGGGGGAGTAAGATAGGGAGAGACAGCAAAGGGAGGGAGGTAGGAGAGGAGGAAATGTGTTTGCGTATGTGTAGTCTGATTCCAGATTATGTCACAGTGATGGAGATCACGTACAATCGTACGTGTTTCAGGTTCTGAGTTGGGAAATCACGTAACGAAAATGTAATGAAAGGGTATAAACACGCACAAAGTCAGTGCCAAAGGGGTATGAAAACGTAAAGCTAAGTTGCTGGGAAGTATCATCAGGTACAACTATTTCGGTCGTGCGTACAGCTTTCGCTCGATTTGGATCGTGTGCCTGTGCGTCCTGCGCGGTCGCCTACCACCCTCTCTCCCCCTCCTATGCATTCTGTCGCTTCCGAGAAACAGCCAATCATATGCACGATAATATTCACTATTTTTTCTCGACGCTTTTGATTGGCTATATAAGACTGACAACAACCCAACATTAAACATGGCTGACAGGCAGCGATCTGAGGGGAAGCCGAAGAAAAGGAAAAATAAAGCAGACAAAACTAATTGCTCAAAAAAATTAAAACAAGATGAAGGAAAAGAAGTCAGCCTTTGGCTTTGAGTGCTCGGTAAGAGAAGAAAAAGGTGAGCCGCAGCCGGGCCGGGCTGAAGAAACTCAAACCGATGAAAAGACTTTCCAGGAGAAATGGCTCCTGGAATTTCCGTGGTTAACACTGAAAGAAAATGTTGGTGTACCCCCTAAAAAATGAAAGGGGGTATGAAAACCCCCACATGTTTTGGTTGAGGGTATAAATACCCCTAGCTTAAAAACTTTCTCCATCACTGATGTCAGTCGAATGAAGCTTGTTAAATAGATAGATAGATAGATAAATAAATACATCACTAAATTGAAAGCAAACGCTTACGGCCACCTGTTGGATAAAAAAAAAAACAACAACAAAACAAACATATCAGTCTCGGACAACGGATTAAGTTAGTTCGCTTATATTCCGCGTCTGCACACCAAGAACAGAGTCCACGGCCAAGTGTTTTATCCTTCTATTTTCCGGTCTCCTCTGCCTCACCTCACCCCCCTCCTATCTCTCTCAAACTTTCTTTCTCTTTCTCTCTCCTTCACTTCCTTTCTTTCTACCCTCCTCCCTCCCCCCCCCCTCCGACTCATTTCTCCCAAGCCAAGCATTTCTCTTCCGGTCTCTAATAATAGTAAATTCTTCTGGGTGAAACAACAACTATTGCAACAACAGCAACCACAACAGCAACTACTAGTACTAGTATTAACAACAACAACTACAACTACAACTACTACTACTACCACTTTTCGTCATAAAACCTCCGTGGTTTGTTGTCCCAAAGTCAGCCGAGTCAACGAGAAGGTGCAAAACTGTAAGATAAGACCAATGCACACCACAGCGAAAGCAATCAATCCTCAATGCCCAATGAACGGTGCTTTATTTTTAGAATTATCAGGGTATCATATTCTTCTTCCGACATCCAAGACAACCATCTCCCCTCACCCTTTTCTCCCTCTCTCTCCTTCCCCCTCCCTCCCCACTCTCACACTTTCAACCACCCACCTCGTCTTCAGATTTCAAATGCCACACGTCGTGTGATGTCTTGCAACCCACACGCATGAACTGGATAGTGTTTAAACGAATACCGCTTCGCCTTGGTGCACGTTCTTTTCGTTCACATAATTTTTCTGGTCGTATAGAGTTTAAACAAACTTGAATTCACGAGACAAGCAAAAGCAAAAACAACTCAGATCATTCTGGCCCTGAATAACTGGTTAGGTTTGCTGCAAATTCAGAATGGAGGGGGCTGCTCTCTCTCTCTCTCACCACCCCCCCCCCCCAGTCTCAGATGCGCTGTATGAAGTCTATAGTACTGCCACACAAGGTGCAAACAACGAAAGGCCGTCCTAAGTCTTGGCCAGTCTCCGCTACGCACTGTACCGCACTGCTAAAGCCGACCGAGGTTGCTTATCTTTGTTCAAGTGTAAATTGATAGTTCGCTGCCCTTACCTTAGCTGTGGTCAAATGTTTCTTATCTTCTTCAACTAACTTTTTCCCTTTCGCTGCATGCGTTCTCTACGCTGTCAACTAATTATATTGAGAAATCACCGGCACTCTGGGTAGTGCGTGTTGTACATACAAAACAGTTCCCCCTACACACACACACACACACACACCCTCGCTCACCACCTCCACACACACATCCTTCCTCCCACCCACCCCTTCCCCTGTCCTCTGCTTCCGCCATCACCACTTCACAACCTCTTTCCTAAACACACCATGACATTCACCGCCAACCACCACCATCCTGCCCACAGACATATGCCCAAACACTTCAACTCATCTCCCTCCCACCTACCCCCTCCCACTTCTCTCTCTCATGCCCAAACCTTTCTCTCTCTCTCCACCTTGTTACACATACACCTGTTGCTCCATTCTCACACTACCTTCCCCCCCCCATCCACCCTCTCACTTTCCTCACCTTTGACCCCTCCCTCACCCTGGGGCACATACTTCGATCACCTCATCACCTCCCCTTTCCCACATTTTCTCCCTCCCTTCCCGCACGGGACCCCACACCCACCCTCCTTCCCCTGTAAAGTGCGCACGCGCCAATCAATCCACCCCTACCTTACACCTCCCTGATTTGCTAGAGGGATACGAGCGACCTGGCGGGGACGTGTTTGTTAGAAGAATGCCAAGGAGAAGTCTCCGAGAGCACGGCAATGACGACAGAGAGCAGGAATGCCGTGTTTTTGTCAGGTGCAACTTGTTGGCACCAGAACGCCCTTTCTGCAAAGGGTTGTACCCGCGATTTCTGTCAAGACAACCACTGCTAGGCTTGCCAATACATCGCAAAATATAACCCTTCTGCTTGCTTCTTTTTTTTCTCCCCTCCCTCCCTCCCCCTCCCCCCCCCAAAGCTTTCTGAATCAGAACGGGGTTCTGCAAGGAGAGGTGGGGGGGGGGAGTGGGGGGATGGGGGTGTAGGGTAGGGTTGACAAGCGAATTTCTTCTATAAGGCAATCACCGCTTAATGTTATGATGCATTATATACATTTGCCAAATGTACCTCTATTGCTGGACTCTGTAAACAATGACTAATTATTGCTTGCCTTTTAAAGTTTATCGGCATCAAAAGGAATTTCTCTAACACTAGAAAACTCTTCCTGGACAAGACTCCTTGTTTGTGTATGAGGTCTGTTGGATCAGCTTGGGAGTGTTGGACGCTTTCTGCTGGGTGGTCACTAGGGCTTCCTATGATGTTAGTATTTAGCAATATAGGCATTTTATATGTATATGTTTCGTTGACGATTTGTAATGATGGTTGTATTCTATTTTGTTTTTGTAACCGGGGGTTCGCGTAGTTGAGGTAAACCCTCAGCCGTCCCCCGCGTGGGATGTCTTTATTGTAAAGTGACTGGCCGGTGTAGGGCGTTCAATTTTGAGGGCGTTCAATTTTCCCACTAGGGTTGTTTCAGCAGATCTTTTATGCGGATCGGGGGTTGTCCGGTCCTGATTTGGCTCGGAGGAGTCCGCTGGACCTAAAGCAACAATAAATCAATGTAAAAAAAACTCTAACACTATTACTGCCATCCTGCAATGCAGCGCCAAGCATATCTCCCTATTACTTGCATGTTCAAGATTTCAGCACCAGAACGCAAAGCAGGTTCTAGTAAGACAATCGCTGCTACGCTGCAATACAGTTCAAAACGTCACCCCGCCCAACCCTATGACCTCTACTTTCCAGCTTTTAACGCCAGCAGACACACTAGCTTACAAACAATTTCTAAAAATAAAAGACAATCACTGCTATACCCTGCTGACCGTAGTCCGGCGGCGTATTAGTACTCGTTCCTTTTAAGCTTAAAACTTGGTGTGAGCCAAAGACAGTCTACACCACTATACAAAATCTATGAACACCTCATGGCGTTTAGATATATTGTCCAGCTTTTTGCGGAAGAACCTGGAATTTAAACGTTTGCCTTGCCCTGCCTTGCCTTGCCTTGCATTGCATTGCATTACCTTGTCTTGCCTTACCTTGCCGTGGGAGGCTTCCAGAACCTATGGCTTCAAAAGTGTTGATTTCACGGTACAGCCTTTGGGATAAGGATGCAAATCAAGGTGAGGTTGGTCGGTGGTAGATGTATAGCGCTGAGCTCAGCTGCAGTAATTTCTTTGAGAAAGCCACCCCAGTTTCAAATGGTCGACTGTAGCTGCAGATATTCCTTCTACTAACGGTGGCGCTGGCTACCTAAGGGAGTGTATTGGTAACAAGACTTTGGCAGGATTATCTCCCGTCCAAAAATCGCTTATTTTTCCATTACATTTTGTGGGACAACTTTTCTCTCTCTCTCTCTCTCTCTCTCTCTCTCTCTCTCTCTCTCTCTCTCTCTCTCTCTCTCTCTCTCTCTCCCTCCCTCCCTCCCTCTCTCTCTCTCCATACAAATAAACACACTGTAAACCCTAGGAAACGAAAAATGCTGCGTACAAAAGACGCATTGATCACGACTTGTCTAATATTATAGAGGACGAGTCTAACACACACACCACACACACACATACAAAGAACTCTACCACCGATGACGCACTTCTTCAATTCTTCTTATTATTGTTTCTCTATCCCAACATCTTCCGAGTTCCGGTGGTAACCCATAACCCCCCTCCACCCAATCCAATCCAACCCAACTCAACCCAACCCAACCCAACCCAACCCAATCCAACCCCATTCAACCCAATCCGTTCGTCAGTGTGACTCTCTTCATACCTACTGTGGTAGGCCTAAATAAGGAAAAAGACAAGAGTACACCGCACAAAAGCTGCACTGATCCACACAACGCAGCGGAGACTAACGTTTCCCTTCCACTAGCAAGTGAGACGCGAGAGCACCGTCATACTAATGAGAGGTAAGCGCATGACCTTCGGCGAGTCTCGGCTAACCCCTTGTGCGGCATTGATCATGACGTCGTGCGGAATATTACAGAGGAAGAAACCGCTACCACTGATGACGCACAGCAATCCCCACTGTTTATTCGTCCTGCCTTTTATCTTGTCTCAACATCTTTTGTCTTTTTTCTCCCGTCCAACCCATCTCTCTTACCTCCTACCCCCCTCTCCCCCCCCCTGTTTTGTCTCCCCACCCGTCTTCTACTCCTCCTCCCTCTCCCTTCCCCTTTCCCGTCTGCCTCCTTCTGTCTATATCTCAAAATGATCTCTCGCTGCATCCTTCTTTTTCTCGTGTGTTTTTATTTGTCTGTCCGTCATCATGTCTGCTCTGCCTTCCTGCCTGTATTGTCTTTCTGTCTGTCTGTCTGTCTGTCTCCCCATTCCTTCATCTCCTTATATTCTATGTTTGACACTGCTCCTCGAAATAATTATATACTTTATCTCTCATTCTCTCTCTCTCTCTCCCTCTCTCTTTCTCTCTCTCCCTCTCTCTCTTTTAATCTGCCACTTTCATTCTCTCTCCCATCTCTCTATATTGGTATTTGGATGCAGTCAATCAAAAGTGTCAAAATATATAAATTCGGTTTCCTTCCACAATTTGGTTGAAAGAGGACTCACCCTTGATCCGCATAAAAGATCTGCTAAAACAACCCCAGTGGTAACACTGGAGGCACTCCACCAGCCGGTCACTTTACAATAAAGGCATCCCACGGAGGGGATGCTGAGACAATACTCTAGTTTATCGAACCCCCGTTTACAAAAACAAAACAGAATACAAACATCATTATAAAATATCAACAAAACACATACATGCCTACATTGCTAAATAATATCATAGGAAACCCTAGTGACCATTTGGCAGAAAGCGTCCAAAATATTCCCAAACTAATACAACAGACCTCTCACACAACTGAGGAGTTTTATCCCGGAAGAGTTTTCAAGAAAAAAGGTAGGTTTACGTGACTGGTCTAGCGAAGAAAAAGATAGTTAAGTAGACTGACAGAACAGAGTGGGAATGAGAAAGACTGCGACAGTGGGAATTAAAGCACTAAATCTATATGTTTGTTGAGTAGATTAGTGTCCCCGGACACACTGAACATATAGGGGACGTGAAATCTATAGAAAGTGGAGATACTATTTATACAGAAACCCCCGGCACCCCTACGGGGAGTGCTAGATGTGTGCTTGTTGTGTGCGTGAGAGTGAATGAAACATGTGAGCGTGCATGTTGGTACAGAATCGCCGCGCTTTGAGCCTGAGGAAAAAGCGAGTATATAGCATTCCTTATTATTCTCTCTCTCTCTCTCTCTCTCTCTCTCTCTCTCTCTCTCTCTCTCTCTCTCTCTCTCTCTCTCTCTCTCTCTCTCTCTCTCTCTCTCTCTCTCTCACCATAGAACCAAACCCTTAACCTCAAACTGACGATAACCCCACACAGGAAACGTGTCCACTTCGTGGCTGAAAGGTGGCAGTAACCTAGGTGATAACGATAACGATACTGACTGACCTACCCTTGCCACAGGGCTAAATTTACGTTGGTGCTTTTTCAAGTTTTCACATACAGCTGGCGAGTTCAATAGTTGTCTCCCTTGATTATAAGTTAAAATACTGTTAGTGCTACTATATAATTATGCAAGCAGCGGGTCACACCTCATCGTTGATCAAAATATGAGAGAAAAGAAAAGGCGTGCAGGCCGGATCTGGGGGGGGGGGGGGGGGTCCTGGGTTCGGAACCCCCCCCCCCCCCCCCTGGCCATTCGATGTACCTCACTCAGTCAGAAAAAAAAATATATATATGGAGTTTTTTCAAAGCTCTTAATTTAGTTGACACTGGTGGTAAGTAAAACGTTCCTCATTCTACTCAAGTTCCTCGAGCGGACACGTTTTTGTCACCCCTAACCCCTTAAAAAATTTTTGGAACCCCCCCCCCCCCCCTCCAAGAGTAATTGATCCGGCCCTGGCGTGAACACCCCATTTAAAAAAACTCTATTATAGTCCTGACGCACTACAAACTACACCCTATCCCAGCTCCAGTTGGCAAATCCCTCAATAACTGTAGCGTAGAGGCTTACTCGGCGGACGTCGATGTCTACGTCAGTCGGTGTGTCGGGGTGGGTACGCTGAATGGAGTACCGACCTACAGCCCTGGCTGGGTCAATCGCACACAGCGTATCAGAGACTACTGAAGTCTGCTAGCTGTCTCTTCTTTCCGGTCACCAAAGAGGGCGAGCAGGCACGGCGCGGCCTGTGGGCAGTCCCAGCACCGCTGCATGGCCTTCATTGACGTCAGAAAGGCCACTCGCACATCCAGTGCGCAGGGATTAAATACTGAAGAATTTGTAGTGTGGCAGTCCTTTTTTTTTTTTTTTGAAACACCTGGATAGTAAATCCAATATAGGCGGCAAACAGAGCTTATAGTAAAAACTTAGTAGTAGAAGAGACTGTTAAGTCAAACACTCACGTCAGCGTTGTGCCGGCTTAAAAAAAAAATCAGTATCAACCTGTGTACTAGAGTTCTATATAATAAAACATTAGACTACTAATAGAGAGGATGTACGTCAAAACGTCAATGCTGTCTGAGTTTAAACTAATCTGTCCAATGAGGGCTGGTAAGGCACAGATTAAAGGTCTGGGGTTAAAGGTTATAGGCTATAGTGACCAGCAGGTGTACACTGTCCACATCTACAAACACACCACTACACACGCGAGCACTTACACACGTGTAAACACAAACATAATGAATACATTTACGTACGCGCGCGCGCACATACACACACACATACAAAATACAACATTATCAGCCAAGATTCACTCTTCCAAGAAAACCCGAGCACGACTACTCCGCATAGCAATGACTTTATCAGCAGGGCTATTCTGGATGGCGGGTTGACGTCATAGAGGAAAGAGCAAGACGGATGGCCGTTTATCACAGCGTGAAATTGCAACGGTCCGTCCGCCCTGTCACATATTGCTGTAAACTTGCTAATACCGAGTTCTCCGTATTAGGCTTAGGTCCTTTTCCTCTACGAGGGTGGTGAAAGTATATGACAGAGGGTGGTGAAGTATGCAGCGTGAATTTACTTGACTTCAGTCTTCATACTTTCAAGAGAGAGAGAGAGAGAGAGAGAGAGAGAGAGAGAGAGAGAGAGAGAGAGAGAGAGAGAGAGAGAGAGAGAGAGAGAGAGAGAGAGAGAGAGAGAGAACATATGACCACTGACCGACTTATCTTTAATGACCCACTTCCCCCTTGTAATTAGCACTTTTTGAGTACCTCACTCCCACTTTCACTCTCTCCCTTACTCTATTTCTTTTAAAAATTCTATGCTATTTTAATGCGTTTTAAATCCTGTTTTGAATCAAGCTTTCCTTCTTATAATATATTTATTTATTTTTACCAATTACCTCCTCACCCAGCAAGCTTTCCTTAAATAAAAAGCATTTCAATAACTTTAGTGTTCAATTATCGGCTATGTAAATACAAAGACGCTTTTTTTTTAAACATAGCTGGAAAGAGTATAGTCATTGGTATTATTTGTACTGCCAGCTTAGCCTGTATAATTATGCTTGTGTGTAATAAACACCTCAAGGTACCAACTCATGAATGAACATTGAGGTTTAACGTCTACACCCACCATTGGCGATATGGCAGACGGGGATAACCATCCCAGGGAAAGAGGGGTAGGGACCTGAATCAACACTGAACCACCAAAGCAATCATACTGTCTGTACCAACTCAAAGGGGTCAGGTAGCACAGTTGGTAGAGCGGCTTACTAGTAAAGGTTCCTGGTTCAAATCCCGGATTGACCAAATTGTTCCCCCTTGGTTCAGAATAATGTGACCAGTATGCTCCGGTGTGGCGTGACTATAATCAACAATTATTAAGCTACACCCCACTCCCACCCTGCACCACCACAACCCACATTACCACCACCTTTACACACACACAAAATTAGACAATAAAGAAGAATCTAAGCGTCAGAACTTAGCTATGGAGATGTTATCACAAGATCAGGGCAAATATGAGAAAAACAGACTATTGCAGCTCAATTAATACTCAATGGGTTTATAGGTTTTAAAAGACATACATTCGGAATTAAGTAGAGGTACCATATTAAAACCAGTTGACGATATTACAAAGAAACAGACTCTTGCTACTGTGTCAAAGCCAGGTCAGCCAGACCTCACTCTGTTAGACAAAACCGTATGGTATCTTCACCAGCCTGGAGAGATTGCAAATGGCACTAGAAAAAGAGCCACTGACCCTGTGTGATCTTTACGTATTTACAAAGCTGACAGAGAGACAGACAGGGAGAGATGGAGGGGGTGGAATGAAAGAGTGAGAGTAAAAGTGGTGGGGATTGATTGATTGATTGATTGTTGCTTTAGGTCCAGCGGACTCTTCCGAGCCAAATCAGGACCGGACAACCCCCGATCCGCATATAAGATCTGCTGAAACAACCCTAGTGGGAAAATTGAATGCCCTCCACCGGCCAGTCACTTTACAATAAAGACATCCCACGCAAAGGACGGCTGAGGCTTTACCCCAACTACTCGAACCCCCGGTTACAAAAACAAAATAGAATACAAACATCATTATAAATTATCAACAAAACACATACATATAAAATGCCTATATTGCTAAATAATAACATCATAGGAAGCCCTAGTGACCACCCGGCAGAAAGCGTCCAACACTCCCAAGCTGATCCAACAGACCTTCATACACAAACAAGGAGTCTTGTCCAGGAAGAGTTTTCAAGAAAAAAGGTAGGTCATTGATCTAGCAAAGAAGAAGATAGTATAGCAGAGTGATAGGACAGAGCAGGAATGGGAAAGAGCAAATGAGGAAGACAGCGACAGTGGGAATTTAAAGCACTAAATTTCCAGAAAGTGGGGATACTATTTATACTGGAACCCCCCGGCACTGTTGCCGAAGTGAATCTGTCATGCCTATAAAGGAAAGACAGGTTTTCAACTGGGGCTTTCCACTTTTCCCTTTATAGGTTAGAACAATCTACAGTGGCAAGATTGCTCATGACCCCAAGGGGTAAGTGGTGGGGAGGGAATAGAGGCAGACAGAGGAAGCAAATGAGTGGAGGAAAGGCGGATAACACACGTAATGTAATACATCAAATTCCACATTCAACCAAGGTGAACACTAATTTGGCCCCTACAAATGAAACAGTAAAACTCTCCAATGCAAATGACAAATGAATCCAAACACTAACACGCAAGGGCCCATCACACAAACCGTGAAACGCCACAAGGTGAAACATTATATTCTTCCTTTCTCTGGTCTAAATGTCACTGCACACTTCCCTTCTCCCACCCTCTCTCCCCATTCTCACCGCCCCTCTATCTTGCACCCTCCCAGTTTTGTGGATGCCTCACTCAATCAAAACAACAGACATCATCACATCACCAAGTTAACGTATTCATTCGATTTGCACGTCACGCCAATGAGTATTGTGTACTACTCGGCTTCAGTCAAGATCTACCACCAAAACAGAAAAAAAAAAACGTGGAAATGGAGCATAGTTGGAAGGATGGGAAAAGGGGAGGTGGATGTAAGGGGGGTGAAAGTGGGTGAAAGAGAGAGAGAGAGAGAGAGAGAGAGAGTGAGAGTGAGAGTGAGGCCTGAAGGGTAGTGGTTTGGAGAGAAAAAAAGGAAGAAATCAGAAAGAAAAATTAACATCTCACACTGCTCCAAATTGTCATGAGGTGAAAGACAACAAAATTAACTTGTCCATACATAAGGAAGCGTTAAAATGCAACAATTTTAATTAATTAATTAACAAACAAATAAATAAGTATACAATACAATACAAGGTTATTGCTTTAGGTCCAGCGGACTCTTCCGAGCCAAATCAGGACCAAAATAAATAAGTAAGTAAATAAACCCGGGAAGAGTAGAAAGAAATCAATTGTTAGAGAAATAAATTAAATTCCTACATTCTCTCAAGGTGAAATGCATTGTTTTCTCTGTACATAACATCAGCAAGGTAATGTCAACTATTTATTTTTTTAATTTATTTCATGGTTCTTATATAGCGCTTTTCCACCTCAAGAGCTGCTCAAGGCGCTGACCGATACAAAATCTAACTCAAGCTGCCTGAGGCACCAACTTGCAGCCAACTCTCAATACAAATTTTTAAAAATATAGATTCCAGGAAAAAATTAAATTCAGATAAAATGTCATTGATGACATTAAATAAAAATAAGCAGATGTTAAAGATTTCATTCAAATAGGTCTAAAATTACTAGTGTTAACAAGTAAAAACAAATGCAGGTTCAATAAAACAATAAAGAAACAATATACACAACAAACAAACACAAAAAAAATAATAATAGTAATTTATATATATATCTATATATACACCCAGAAAAGAAAAGAAAGAAACCAATTAGATACATCCCAAACAAAAATCCTACATTCTTACAAGGTGAACCAGATTTTTTTCTTTGTACCTAACATTAGTACGACAATGTCAAGGTGTGATTGCAAATAAATAAATCAATAGATAAATAGATAAATAAATAAATATAACCAGAATGAAAAGAAAGAAACCAATTAGAAAAATACATCCCACAAAAGAATCCTGCATTCTGGCAAGGTGAACCAGACTTTTTTTCTGTAACACATTAACCCTGCAATGTCAAGGCGTGATGCAAATAAATAAATAAAATAAATAAACCACACAAAAGCAAAAAAGAAACCAATTAGAGAAATACATCCCACAAAAACAAATCCTACATTTTCTCAAGGTAAACCAGATTTTTCTCTGTACACAACCCATTAGCGATGGAATGTCAAGGAGCAATGCAAATTGCATTTCCTATGACGTACACTGACACACAAAAGGAAAAGAAAATTAGCTGCACAACAAAGAGTTCTTTTTTTTTCTCCTGCATGTCACAATGATGTAGGATAAAAACTGAACTAGTGCTGAAAAGACGAGAGACAAGAGAAGAATGACACGACTTTTGACTTTGACTTTTGCCACTGTTTTATTAGGACTCTGGCACACAGTTTGGGGAAAGGGGTTACAATGAGGTGAAAATAAACAAAAATCAACACACAGACACACACACACACGCACACACATACACACTCACACACAATCAGATCAATTCAATTGCAGAATAAATAAAATGCAAAAATGACTTTCTCACTTCCTATTCTATCCGATTCCGTAACTCAAAGGTCGTTGGGGCACCACAGATTATCGTTTAACCAGCGTACTCCATCTTTTTCTGTTCTCAGCAACCCTCATGGCTTCGTTCAGTGTCAAACCAGTCCATTCTCGAATGTAGTCCTCCCACCCCTTTTCTGTCTCACTCTTCTTCTGCCTCCTTGCATCGTGCCTTGCAAGATGGTTTTTGCAGGGCCCGATGTTCTGGTGACGTGGCCATACCATCGGATATTCCGTTTCTTCACCACTGTGAGCATTTCATCATGTTGTCCAATGGCTTTTTTCCTTTCTTATATTTTTCTTTCCTTTTCTTTCTTTCCCTATTTTTTTTCCTCTTTATTTTTTCTCCCTTGTTCTCCTTTTAAAAAAAAACAAACTTTCCTTTCTCTCACTCTCTGTCTCATATTTCTCTTAAAACATATAGTTATGAAAACACATAGAAATGTTAAAAGCACACTTAGCAATAATGAAACGTCTCTTCCCTTTAGTTACACTCACAGATAGTTAAAAAAAAATCCAAACAAAAACAAAATATTAGAAATACAGATCACTTCAGTCACCATTCTCTTCGTTTTAAGCTGTTTAAAAAAAAATTGTACATGACAAATTTTCTTTCAAATTCCACAGAAGGATTTTGAAGAACAAAAATAGTTTTAACTTCAATAGCAGTTATATATTTATGTCTAATAGAATCATACTTAGGACAGTCGAACAGGAAAATGAACGTCGTCTTCGATGCAGTCTGGACAAAAGGGACAATTACGGTTGACTACATTTCCAGCCTGATACCTTTTGTTTGTTCCCAATTCATTTATTCCTAGACGTAATCTGATCAAAGAATCACTATCCTATCCTATCCCGTAACTCGAAGGTCGTTCGGGCACCACAAATGATCGTGTAACCAGCGAATCACGAAAGCGTTTAATTGTGATTTCGTTTAGGTACAATTCAAATCTGTTTTCCGTTTAAAATATTATGTAGAGTAAGTACCTATCGCTTGAAACCAGTTTCATCTTCCAATCTTGATTAAAATTCTCGATCATTCTATTTCTTTGAGAACCCAAGCATAAATGTTCATTTCGTGTCCCACCTTCTGTCCAGAGGCCAAGGAAGCCGTGTTGTTCCAGACATGTCTTAATTTCACAAAGCCAATTTCCAGCCGAGTTATTTCTGTTCAATGAATTTCTTAACATTATCTTTACTTGTTCGAGGATTCTGGATGTGACATTTTAGACAATTTTAACTAGTAGTGTACACATGAAATATCGGATTCTATATAAAGAAGGCACCGACCCGTTTCCCCGTATACCACGAGTTCGGAGTTTTACTAGATACACTAAGAAGTCTTTTGAAATGAAAGCAAATAAATGCGCTGACATCTAATATACAAGTAGATAAACTCCATTCTTCAGAACCATACAATAACATCTCGTCATCAGAGTGACGAGAGAGATAGAAAGAGAAATTTAGAGAGAGAGAGAGAGAGAGAGAGAGAGAGAGAGAGAGAGAGAGAGAGAGAGAGAGAGAGAGAGAGAGAGAGAGAGAGAGAGGGGAGGACAAATAGAAGAAGAAGAAGAAGAAGAAGAAGAAGAAGAAGAAGAAGAAGAAGAAGAAGAAGAAGAAGAAGAAGAAGAAGAAGAAGAAGAAGAAGGAAAAGAAGGAAAAGAAGAAGCCAGTAAATGTAACTCTTGTTACACGTACACCGCCACGCCGAACAAAACATGTACACCTTATGTTAATTCTTCCCGCATGTCAGACTGATCTACATGGTACCCAATTATAATATAGCTTAATTATGTATAACATGATGCAACGAAGAAGAATAAAGAAAGGGAAAGCAGGAAGAAGAGATAAACAACTGCTTCATGCCCTAAGAGGGCACTGACCAATAAAGGAATATTTGAGAAAACGATGACTAAGCTATAAATATGTCTCCTTCTCTCCTCATCTTTCTGTCTCAGTGTCTGACTGTCTGTCTGTCTGTCTGTCTCTCTCCCTCTTTAGGACAACGACCTGCCCCATAATAATTCTTCCACTCACATAACATCTATATACGCACACATTGTCACTCCCACACACACATACGAGTATACTAGACACATTTACCACAAACATCAACAACGCCGCCAGTTGAGACAGCATCATTGTTTAGAATACAACTCGCATAAAACTATACAAGTGCACATCCTCCCTACCCCAAACTGCCCCTCACCTCCCCCCCCCCCCCACACACACAAATACCGACATTACATAGCATACAAACTACAAAACAAATGATCATAAACATAAAACAAAAAAAGCGGTCCCGCTACTGACCTTGAGATCACGATGGACAACGTGACGGTCGTGACAGTACTCCACGGCAGACAGAATTTGCCAGAACTTGCGTCGGGCGTCTGGTTCGCTCATCCGTCCGTGCCGGGCAATATAGTCTGTAAAGAACATCACCATTATCATTGCCGTCGTCGTCATTCATCATCATCATTCATTAGTCATCATCGTCGTCGTCATCATCATCAATATCGTTACTGTTGTTATCAGCAGCAGTAGCAGTGGCAAAATTAGTATCATGACGATCATCATCATCAATAATCATCAACATCATCATCGTTATAGTTCTTATCATCATCAGCAGCAGAATTAGTACCATGAGGGTCATTATCATCATCATCATCGTCGTCGTCGCCGCCGTCGTCGCCCCCATCATCATCAGTATCCTTACGGTTGTTATCAGCCGCAGCAGCAGCAGAATAAGTAACATGAGGGTCATTATCATCATCTTCCTCGCCATCATTGTCACTATGTTTATGTCATTCATGTTTATCATCATCATCAGCAGCAGCGTCATCATAATCACCAACCGCATCGTCATCATCATCATAATCATCGAACGGTACACTTACAGTTGGAGGAATGGGGGTTAAATAGGTTATAACGCCGCGAGCGTGCGTGTGTGCGGGAATGCATACATGTGCGTATTATGAGACAGCGTGAGTGCGCATCTATGCGTGGAACACTTGCACAAGAGAGAGAGAGAGAGAGAGAGAGAGAGAGAGAGAGAGAGAGAGAGAGAGAGAGAGAGAGAGAGAGAGAGAGAGAGAGAGACAGACAGACAGACAGACACAGACAGAGAGAGAGAGAGAGAGAGAGAGCATAGAGGTTTAACGCCTACACCCACAAAAGACGATCTGGCAGATGGGGACAACCAATTTCCAGGGAGAAAGGGGGGTAGAGACCGACCTAAATCAAAACTGAACCATCAGAGCAATCATTCTGCTAAGCTGGACAGTGAAAAATAGCCGCTTTTATCTTGCTCATCACGGGATTCAAACCTGGCCAGTGGGTCTTCGGGTGTGCCAGGCGAACGCTACGGCGGCAAGAGGAGAAGAAGAAGAAGAAGAAGAAGAAGAAAGGGCACAAAGCACATTCTGGTGCACTTCAAACTTCCGCACTGAACCTTGTTTCCAGCCTTTCTCCGTTTTTAGAATTTTATTTTGCGCCTGGGGGGAAAAAATTCAATTACATTTGCGATTTATAAATTCCAAAATCGACAGATGAACCTAGTGCGTCACAAACGGCTGACAGGATAGAAAATCATCATAATATAAAAAGACAGATGGACAAATACGATTTCAAAGTAAAGACACGTAAAACACGTGAGCGAGAGCGAGAGACAGAGAAATAGAAAGAGACAGAGAGAGAGAGGGGGGGGAGAGAGACAGATAGAGAAAGAGAGAGAGAGAGAGAGGGAGGGAGGGAGAGAGAGAGAGAGAGAGAGGGAGAGAGAGAGAGAGAGAGAGAGAGAGAGAGAGGGAGGGAGAGAGAGAGAGAGAGAGAGAGAGAGAGAGAGAGAGAGAGAGAGAGAGAGGCGAAGCCCGGTGAAGATTTTAATTCCAAAAGTTGACAAACTACATTCGTGAAGTTCTTTTTCCCTTTGTCAAGATAATAAATAACAAAATGTTTCATATATTAAAATATTCTTGTTGTCAGTGTGTGTGCTTGGGGGGGGAAGGGGAGGGTAAGGGGGCGCGGATGCGGATGGAGCGGAGGGCGGGTGAGCAAGTTAACACGAAACAATTAAATGAGTTAGTTAGCCCTTGTTTATACGGGCAACAATTGAATGCATAGTAACAATCCCAGAAAAGGTCTAAGGGAGGTTTTGTTGTAGTGGAATGTTCTAGAGGAAGGGAGAAAAAAGACGAAACGGGTGAACTCGATGGATGAGGGCAAGACGTCGAGAAAATAAAGGGGTATGGAACAGGGGTTGGGTGGGGTGGGTGGTGGGAGGGGAGTGGGGAAAAGATAGGGCTGGTGGGGAATGAGGGAGGGGATGAGAAGAGAGAGGGAGGGAGGGGGAAAAGAGGGTCCATGGACCAGGGCGGGAGCAAAACCTGAGTTCACTGGGGCATGATGTCATTCGTGTCTACGTCAAAAAGCGTTAGGCAGCCAGGCATTTTATAAAAAAAAAATCTCTCCTCCCTCCCCCCCCCTTTCTGTGTGTGTGTGTGTGTGTCTCTCTCTCTCTCTCTCTCTCTCTCTCTCTCTCTCTCTCTCTCTCTCTCTCCCCCTCTCTCTCTGTACATGTATTTTATAAAAACGAAAATATTCGTACCACTCATCATAATCATCATCATCACTATCATCATCACTATCATCATCATCATCATCATCATCATCATCATCATCATCATCATCATCATCATCAATAACCATCCATCGTTCTTTCTTTTTCACATTTTTATTTTATTTTATTTTATTTTACTAAGCCAATTGTTGGCCATAGAATTGAGTTGCTGCATGGAACTCTTTCCCTTTGGAGTGTAAACATTTGCGACACAATATTTTATTTTAAATATAAAATCTGTGGGCCTCTGTTTAATTTATTTTTTGGCCCAAAGAGTGAGGGATGGGAAGAGTAGTTGTCTAATATACTTTTACGATGATGATGATGATGATGATGATGATGATGATGATGATGATGATGATGATGATGACGATGATGATGATGATGATGGTGGTGGTGGTGGGTGTGCGCGCGCGCGTGTGTGTGTGTTTGTGTGTGTGGATGGATGGTATGATTTTTAATTCAATGTTGAAGGTTCTGCATTATTTTAATTTATTAAGGGACAGATATTAGACTTGGCAATTAGTCTATAATCTGTATCCATAATTTATAAAATAAAAAGTTTCTTATAGGTCTCAACTCCCAACTTCCCCTCCCCATACCCCCTAAAAACATTGTATTTTCTTCTTTCTTGCTACTTCTCCTCCTCCGTCTTCGTCAAAGACAACAATGTCACTTACCAAAGATTTCGCCATTAGGAGCATACTCTGAGACGAGGTACAGCATGTTCTTCGTTTCCATCACCTGGTAACAGACAAACAAAGAAAATATTATAATACACCCAAATGTACGAAAACCTTTTATATAAATGTACATATCTAATTTACATCGATACAATTCCAGCTGTGGTTTTTTTTTTGTGTTTTTTTTTTAATCATAAATAAATAAATAAGATCTAAATATAGCCTTTTTTTTCATGTGGTGCCTACATATTTATTTTAATATGATAAAGAAAAATATCGTTCTTTTGAATAGCGTAAATGCGATAATTGTTTTGTTTTGTTTTTGCATATAAATACTTTGTGATCAAGCATTGCATGGAAACCCGACCATGACATCTATTAAGACAGAGAGGAACATGGGTAGAGACAAAGAAGGAGAAGGAGGGAAGGAGGGAGGGAGAGAGTTAGTTATTCATTGCTTACAAGGTCCAGCGAACAGCAAAGAGCCGAATCAGGACCACACAATCAAGACCATAACTTGGTTATAAAGAGGACTCACTCCTGATCCGCATAAAAGATCTGCTGAAACAACCCTAGTGGTAACAATGAAGGCACTCCACCAGCCGGTCACTTTGCAATAAAGGCATCCCACGCAGGGAACGCTGAAGCTATACTCTAATTTATCAATCCCCCGTTTACAACAACAAAATAGATTATAAACGTCATTATGAAATATCACCAAAACACATACATATAAAATGCCTACATTGCTAAATAATAATATCATAGGAAGCCCTAGTGACCATTTGGCAGAAAGCGTCCAAAATTCCCAGGCTGACCCAACAGGCCCCATACACAACTGAGGAGTTTTGGAAGAGTTTTCAAGAAAAAAGGTAGGTGACTGGCCTAGCGAAGAAGATAGTATAGTAGATAGAATAGAGTAGGAATGAATAAGAACAAAGGAAAAAGACAGGGACAGTGGGAATTTAAAGCACTAAATGTCCAGAAAATGGGGATTCTATTTATACAAAAACTCCAGTCACCCCCACTACATTACATTTATGTATTATGTTTGTTATCTTTTTTCATTTTATTGTTTTCATATAGCGCTTTTCCCGCCCAAGAGCGGCTCAAAGCGTGGCCGATACAGGACCTAACTCAAGAATGGTTGACGAGTTCATACGATTATTACTAGACTAATTGTCCTTCGACAACAGAACAAATAAACAGCAATATTCCATTCCAGCATGAAGCGCGGAAGTTATACGGAACAGCGTACAGTATTTTAGTAAGATACGTTCATAGAAATTGTTTCTCAGTCATGGCAGGTAAACGCCGTCATACATCAATTATTATTATATTTTTCCCTGACGCGTCGGCAATCAGAAATTGCTGCTGGCTGTCTTCGATGAAGGCTAGAAGAACAACTGAAAACAATAATTAATAATATTATTCTTAACTATACTTCGGTTTCTCGACAACGGCCAGTACACTAGGTAACACAATCAAGTACTGTATTCTTCCACGGCGGAAAAATACGAATGGCCTTGGTAATACCGCTATTCTTCACACTGGAAGTGTTTCCTTTAGAAGCGAGCCATTTTCATTAAAAGGTAGAATACCTCCCAGGTTATAAGGAGTGAGTACTTTATTAATGAAACTATAGTGTGTGGGTGTTGTTTTTTTTTTGTTGTTTTTTTTTTTTTACGATGAAGGCATGCCAAAACTATTGACAATATTAATATGATAAATTACAGCATTCTTCGACGACAGCTGAAAACTATGAATGGCCGCCTAGGCAATGAATATTCTTCTTAGTTAATGTAGAATGTCCCCAAGATCTAGGGAGGTCTTTCTTCAAACAAGTTGCTACGATCACGTATTACATGTAGAATGAAATTACTGCATTCTTCAACGGCCGAAAACTACGAATGGCCTTGGCAATAAGGTTTTTCGCAGTGGGATCGGGAGTTTTAACAGCGACATCCTGTCTCGAACATGCAGAATGTCCCCAGCCTAAAAGGTCTTTTATTGATGAAATAATTGCGTTTTGCGATGATGACAATGCAAACCTACCCCCCCCCCCCCCCCCAAATCCCAGGTTTTGCAATTAACTTACTGCATTCTCCAACAGCCGAACACTATGGATGACCTCGGCAATCACTATAAGCTTCGCAGCAGGAGTGTTGAGGATCAACCTATTGTCTCGAGCACGTAGAATGTCCCCCAGGGAACTCCGTTATCAGCAATGGTGTTGTGTTTTTTTAAATTAAAGAACTTTAAAAAAAATGTTTGTTGGCCCATTTAACGAACTACTTAGATCCATAGAACAGAGAAAGAGTATCACGTATCACCAAAAGCCGTCTTAAGTTAAAGGGAGTCAAGCCTGTTCCCTCAGCCTGAGTGTTCTATCAACAAGTTTGCATTATTATGTTGTTTTAATAATACTGGGATTGGGAATGTCGGGCACCTCCACCTCACCCCCACACCTCGTCAAGTGCAGTGAACAGTGTTACGGGCTTTATACAAATCAAAAGAGGCAAACTCATTATTAGTATTGGGTACAGTCAATCTAAAATTTCCACAACACCACCACATTCGAGTTCTACTCCTTCTAATAGCGATCTCCATGCCTCTACACCACAGGTTTGAATGATAGGGAACAAAGACCTTGAAAGAACACAAACCAGGGATATTATAGGTCTGGGAGAACAAAAGGCCTGGGGCAACACAGATCTAAGGGAACAAAAAAACAAAAAAACAAACAAAAAACACTCCTTATCGACGCCGAGTTAGGTACAGATAATCTGGTTGTTGACGTCATGGAGTCACATAGCGAAGGCGATAGCGTCGGGTTCAACTGATTGAATTAGCCCTCTGCCTATGCAGGTCTATACACAAACACCTTCTTTGTTCTGCTATTGTAGGCCCTACTTCTTCTCTACTGCAGAGGCAGCGGTTTAATATTGCAAATTAAAAATAATACTTTGTAAAACAATTTATACATATACATATATACATATACATATATACATATATATATATATATATATATATATATATATATATATATATATATATATATATATATATATATATATATATATGAGACAGCTTTCTAGAATAAGCAATAAAAACATAAAAATTTTTTTTTTTTTTTTTTTTTTTTTTTTTGATGTGCGTTACAATAGTAAGAATTCTCTCTCTCTTCTCTCTCTCTCTCTCTCTCTCTCTCTCTCTCTTCTCTCTCTCTCTCTCTCTCTCTCTCTCTCTCTCTCTCTCTCTCTCTCTCTCTCTCTCTCTCTCTCTCTCTCTCTCTCTCTCTCTCTCTCTCTCTCTCTCTCTCTCTCTCTCTCTCTCTCTCTCTCTCTCTACGTCTGTCTGTCTGTCTCTCTCTCCCATCTCTGCTCCCTCACCCATGTCTATCTCTTCTCTTCCTTCTCCTCATCCTCCCTCTCCCTACTACAGCTGTTCGTAGCGCCTACAGTTGATAAAATATGCACCCAAAAAACGTTTAGGCCTTTAAACGAAGGACGTTAACAATGCACGTATGCTGTAAACTAAAGCCTCGTGCGATAACGATGCAGTCTCTTATACTCTGGCTGTTTTTCAATCACAGGTATGACGCAGGAGCCTTGCATGAATCTGTCAGCTATCTGTAGTGCGCCTTGAGCGCTCTAATCTGCCATCTGCGCTAAGCAAACAGCCTCGGGGCGCAGACGTTTTGCATGCGTCTGTGACATAGTCCTAGGGCCTTGAGTCGCTCTTCGGGTGTTCAAAAGCTGCCTTCTGCGCTATACTGACAACCTCAAATGCCTTTAACTGGCTGTGTTTCCATCCCAGGTTTGGGGCAGAATCCTTGCTTGCGTAGGTATGTATGACAGCTAGTTGTAACCTGCGTCACAGGGTGGTTATAATAATTGTGGTCATGGCGCGTGTGATTCCCATCTGAGGTATATAATTATAATCATTCTCAGCAGTTTTGGTGTGGGTTGACTGAGAACGACGATATAGGGACTCACCCTGTACCAGACATAAATAGTACAAACCATCGCTCACTCGTTCACACATTCACTCTCACTCATTCATTCTCACACATTCAATCACACACACACACACACACACACCCACACCTCTCTCTCTCTCTCTCTCTCTCTCTCTCTCTCTCTCTCTCTCTCTTCTCTTCCACACACACACACAAAACGCGCTCTCTCTCTCTCTCTCTCTCTCTCTCTCTCTCTCTCTCTCTCTCTCTCTACACACACACGCACAAACGTACACACACACCTACTTTATGCCTGTGAAAATGACGTTTAATTATCGCCCCAAGCTGCTACCGAAGGAAAATAAAGGTCCACAAGTAGAAAAGAAACAAAAAGTATTAATTAAAAAAACCTTATTGCCATAGATGGAGGTATGGTGAAGTGATAAGATTTTGTTTGTAATGGGTAAAGACAAATTAGGTGAATAAGGGATAGTCTGAACCTATTTGAGCGTCTAGTGTTTAGTCGTTTGGGAAAATGCGCTATAAAAATGCGATTTGTTGGTGGTGGTGGTAGTAGTAGTAGTAGTAGTAGTAGTAGTAGTAGTAGTAGTAGTAGTAGTAGTAGTAGTAGTAGTAGTATAGTAGTAGTAGTAGTAGTAGTAGTAGTAGTAGTAGTAGTAGTAGTAGTAGTAGTAGTAGTAGTAGTAGTAGTAGTATAATTTATAAAACAAACGCTGAATTGCTATTACTCAACGAAGGGGACTGAGGCATGGAGATAAGATTACAAAGTTGCCCTGCAGTTTGTCCCCGCTCAAAAACCTGTAGAGAGCGATGGTACTCTATGTCCAGTCCCAGACTGTTTGTTGTGTCAGTGTATGCATCGCGGTCTCAATCGTTTGTTATCGCCAGCAGGATTGTCTAGTTTTTATATATATCTATGTATTAATATATAGTTTAAAGGTATAAATATATTGGGAAACGACGTCAGTTTTAAAGGTATAACGCTATATGAAGTAGTTGACTTTCAAAAGCACTGTGGGCGAAGAAGAAAAAGAAGAAGAAGAAGAAGAAGAAGAAGAAGAAGAAGAAGAAGAAGAAGAAGAAGAAGAAGAAGAAGAAGGGCGCTGTAAATTGCCCTGGAAAGCATATTGTGCGTGGGTACACTGGCGCTTTGATCACCCTTTCATGTACTTTGAAGAGAAGACTTTGATTTTTCCAGTGACGCACTTTTAGCGCCGACGTTTAAATGTAGCATAGCAATAATGTAGACAGCACGAAGAGGACTCCGATAGATGCAAAACATACGCTGTTCATAGAGAGAATGGAATTTCGATTCAAGCATTTTTCGCGCTTGGGTGAAGCTGTGCGTTGAGGATACCTATACTGATGCATAGTTGACGTGCCAAATGTTGCATAGCATAGTGCAGAAAGAGTGAGGGGACAAGTCTTCGATACAAGCCTGGGCTGGCTATTCATAGAGACAGAATGGAATTGGGATGCAAACATTTTAAGCGCCCAAGTGAAATTTTGATATCAAATTGAGGAAAATTGAACGCCCATACATAAATCCTAGGCATAAATATAGTGCGCCAGACTGTATACAGAACGAGGTCTTACATTGAAGCTTCGGCTATTCATAGAGATAGAACTGAGTTTTTGGATACAAGCATTTCTGGCATTTCGAAGACACTTTTTATATAAGATTGATGCATGTTGATCACCTACGCGTAAGTAAATGCAATGCGTCAGACTGTACCGAAAGAGGTTTTTAACCGAAGACTAAAAATTTCCACATTAGAGATAAAATGGAATTTCCTTACAAGCATTTTGGTTGCTTAGATGGAAACTTTGATTTAAGATTGATGCAATTTGAACCACCTAGTTACAATAAATGAATGCAGAGTGTTGGATTTATTATAGGAGGAATCAGGTCTTCGCTTCAAGTCAAGACTATTCATTGAGAGAACGGAATCCTTGACACACGCTTACTGATGCTTTGATTAAACTGCGATTACCACTAAACGCAGTTTATAGCGCTGAAGACATACAATTGTAACGCGTCTAGATTTATGGGAACGAGATCTTCCACTAAAAGGCCCAGACTATTATTCATATAGAAAGCCAGGATGAAATGTCGTTACCAGCGTAACGCTTATACATAAGCTCTGGTACGAGTTAAGGCATAGTGATCGTGAAGTTAATTGTTGAGATTAATACAATGTTTCAAAACGTGGCAAAGGGTTTTGAAAGAAGTATTCAAGTATTCTTAAACTTCGGTAAAAAGTTAAGACCCATTGATCAGCAGAATGTTATTGTACCGAACCCGTTCTCATATATAATGCACATAATACCACCTCGCAGCGCTGACCGAAAATAATTGTGATCCAATTCACGCGCAAAAGGGATGAAAGACTATTCATATTCGTTATTCCTCTGTCTGTCTGTCTGTCTGTCTGTCTGTCTGTCTGTCTGTCTGTCTGTCTGTCTGTCTGTCTGTCTGTCTGTCTGTCTGTCTGTCTGTCTGTCTGTCTGTCTGTCTGTCTGTCTGTCTGTCTGTCTGTCTGTCTGTCTGTCTGTCTGTCTGTCTGTCTGTCTGTCTGTCTGTCTGTCTGTCTGTCTGTCTGTCTGTCTGTCTGTCTGTCTGTCTGTCTGTCTGTCTGTCTGTCTGTCTGTCTGTCTGTCTGTCTGTCTGTCTGTCTGTCTGTCTGTCTGTCTGTCTGTCTGTCTGTCTGTCTGTCTGTCTGTCTGTCTGTCTGTCTGTCTGTCTGTCTGTCTGTCTGTCTGTCTCTCTGTCTCTCTGTCTGTCTCTCTGTCTCTCTCTCTCTCTCTCTCTCTCTCTCTCTCTCTCTCTCTCTCTCTCTCTCTCTCTCTCTCTCTCTCTCTCTCTCTCTCTCTCTCTCTCTCTCTCTCTCTCTCTCTCTCTCTCTCTCTCTCTCTCTCTCTCTCTCTCTCTCTCTCTCTCTCTCTCTCTCTCTCTCTCTCTCTCTCTCTCTCTCTCTCTCTCTCTCTCTCTCTCTCTCTCTCTCTCTATGAAAAGTAACCGTTTTTATATAGTGAACATTTACCAGCTCACAGAAAAAGCTCAAGGAGCTGGCCAAAATTACGATCCAGTTCAAGCTGCCCAAGAGGTAAACTTGCAGCATCAAGCGCGCACTGTTCAACGCCCTGGACACATGAGCGACACTGATTGAGGCAGATAATTAATTTGTGTAATGGGTAGCCTATTTAAATGTGGAGCCTGTCACCTTGCCCTTTTAACACCACAACCACCAGGCTTTATAATAAGGAGCCATTGCGGTGAGATGTGTGTTTGTGCGTGTGTGGGGAGAGAGAGATTGAGAGAAAGAGAGAGAGAGAGAGAGAGAGAGAGAGAGAGAGAGAGAGAGAGAGAGAGAGAGAGAGAGAGAGAGAGAGAGAGAGAGAGAGAGAGAGAGAGATGTACAGAAAATAATGGCAGAAAGTCGACTCCTGGAAGACTCATCTCCAGCCACCACGGAGAATAGAACCCAGGCACGATTGGCGAGCAACTTACCACTGGACCACTGGCTACTCCAGCAGAGAGACGTCAAACCTTGGGATACAAAGCGGCGCCTATTCACAGACTTGGGTACACGTAAAGGACATTGACAGGTTGACGTCATAGCTCTTAAGTGCTTTAGCGACCCTCGCATCGTTGAAGATTTACAAGCGTTAGACATGGATTTCTGTCAATAGAAACCAGGGTTCTAGTTCATAGATCAGATTAGTAGATCTTGAGTGTTACATTCCAAGCTATGGTTACAAAATGGGGCATTAGGGCTGTGTAATATTTTGTTCAAGGTAGCTTAACATCGGTTTACTTTAACCTGGTCTTCATCGAACATTTTGATTGGTCTACCTCACATACAATATGACAGCTACTGTAGGGTTGTCGGACGCGCAGTGGTTGGAGCACTCGCTACTGTGTCGCAAGTTAAGCACCGTCCAGTGCGGTTAGCACTTGGATGGGTGACCGCAAAACGTGAAGCGACAAATAACAACGCCCCCAGTTGACTCAACTGTGACTGAGTACCTACTCTCTTAAGGGTGGGGAAGGTAAAGCAGCGAGGGAGAGAGATGGGCATCACCCTCATTACGCTGGCCCAAGATAAGTGTGATCTCCAACATCACGCTCCCCTACGGCCACAAGGCTATGGGACCACCTTTACCTTTTCTTCTTTTTCTTTTTTTTTTACTGTAGATTCCACGAAAGCAATTTGTTTGGACAAAGTGTTTGCATTCCTGTTTAAAAAATAAACTTAACTTTTTACCTGAATTTCGTTTACTAAATATTAAATTACTATGTACAGTAAATTCTAAAACAGTCATGTCGTAGCAAGCTGGTTTCTAGGCAGTATATTTGATCGTTTCGTTTTTATATAGCGCTTTTCCAGGTCAAGAGCTGCTCAAGCGTTGGCTGATACAGGATCTACTTCTCAAGCCGCATCAGGTTGTTGTTGTTGTTTGTAGATTATAGTCACACGACACTTTCGCATATAGGTGACTACTGGACCGATTTATACTGACACCAGCGGGCCAGTTGTTGGTAAAGTGGAAAATAATATGATCACACGTTGACCAATCCGGGATTCGAACCAGCGACCTTTCGGTTACTAGCAAGACGCTCTTACCAACTGAGCTACCCGGCCCCACAGTTGCGTCCTCTTGCTGCCTTAAGAGCATCGTCCGACGCCCGCTCTGACAACTGGGCGACCGGGGCGGGAGGGGAGAAGGCACCTAGTGCTTGCTGGGTGGGTTTGTGCATCTGGCACTCCCCTGAGCGTCGTGATTCTTATTTAAGTTCCACCTGCGCCTCAGCATGCCTTATTAAAGTCCCTTTGAAGAAATGCGTGCGTGCACATACTAAAACCTCAGTGTATACTCTCATCCGAAGGAACTAGGCGCATTAAAAAAAATATATTATTCTTAGTCTTATTTGTTAGTCCCAGCGTAACTTGAAGCTGAATATAAATTATGTGTACAGCATGGCTGGACTGTTGTAGATCTACATTGTATACTAGGAAAAAGAAAGTAATTTATCAAAAAAGGGGTTTGTGTGTGTGGGGGGGGGGGATGTGGGTGTGTGTTCTTCTTCTCCCCACGTTTTAACATGAATATGATTTAGCAGTTTACAAACAGAAAGTGAAGTGGGTTTTAGGATTTAGGGGGGTAAGCTTCACTGAGTAAGTTGAGTCAAGTGAGGAATTACTGTTAGGACAAGTATTTGTGTTAGTAGGTTAGACCCTGCTTAGCTAACTGCCTAAACTTGTTTTGCTGGGATATTTGCTATTCAAAATATACTCTTTTCATACAACAAAACAAAGGAAAGCACGACGGAAAAGAAAGAAAGAAAGAAAGAAAGAAAGAAAGAAAGAAAGAAAGAAAGAAAGAAAGAAAGAAAGAAAGAAAGAAAGATATAAAGTAAAAGAAAGGAGAGACAACAACAGAAAGACAGAAAAAAATTAAGACAGGCCGGCGGGCACGAAAGAAGGAAGGAAGGAAGAAAAGAAGAAGAAGAAGAAGAAGAAGAAGAAGAAGAAGAAGAAGAAGAAGAAGAAGAAGAAGAAGAAGAAGAAGAAGAAGAAGAAGCCATACAAAGTCAAGTTTTTATTCTGAAGGCCGGCAGGTAAGAAGGAACGAAGGAAGGAAAGAATTAAAGAAGACAACGAAGAAGAAGAAGAAGAAAAGGACATACACAGTCACGATTTTATTCTCAGGAAAATCCTCCTCCTACTCTGTGTGTGTGGGTGTGTGTGTGGGTGTGCGGTTGTGTGTGTGTGTATGAGTGAGAGGTGGATATATATATATATATATATATATATATATATATATATATATTATATATATATATATAATATATATATATATATATATATATATATATATATATAGTGGGTGGGGATATTATTATTATTGCAAAACTACAGATAGTAACCCCCCCCTCTCTCTCTCTCTCTCTCTCTCTCTCTCTCTCTCTCTGTGCTCTTCTCACCCCAGTCCCCTCAACTCCTTCCATCCAGGACACTACCATTATCTGACCACGACGAGTTCAATCACTACCGAGCTGGGCAATATAACAATGAAGCTGGCATGAAATGAGAATACCGCATCCATTATCCAGCTTCCATAAATGTTTGTAATGGACCCCACACCAAGTCGACCATTTCTTAATTGTCTGATAGCAATTTCCATAAATATTATTATAGATCCAATACCGAAAAGATTTTTCCTCTATTATATAAATTTTCATAGATGTAATTAAAATTAGGGAACCGTCACTACACCGAATTTTCTCCATTTTCTAATATATATCCGTTTCGATAATTATTATTATGGACAAACACACCATCCAAATGGCTATCTCTAAAATTGACACCCCCCCTTGGGGTAGGGGAGGAGAGCTCTGTAAAAATAGTTTCCACAATTTGTAGAAATGTAGTGCTTTAAATTACCACTGTTTCTGTCATTCTCATTTGTTCTTTCTCGTTCCTAATCTGTTCTATCAATCTACCATCTTCTATCTTCTTCGCTTGGCCTACTCATGACCTTTTTTTTCTTGACAACTCTCCCAAAACTCCTCGTCCGTGTATGGGGTCTGATGGGTCAGCTTGTCACTAGGGCTTTCTACGATATTATTATTTAGCAATATAGCCATTTTATATGTATGTGTTTAGTTAATATTTCATTATGATATTTATATTCTATTTTGTTTTTGTAAACGGAGGTTCGATAAATTAGAGTACAGCCTCAGCGTCCTCTGCATGGGATGCCTTTATTGTAGTGACCTGCTGGCGGAGTGCCTTCAGTGTTACCATTAGACTTGTTTCAGTAGATCTTTTATAAGGATCGGGGGTGAGTCCTCTTACAAAAAAGTTGTGGTCGTGATTCGGCTCTTTTGCTAGACCCTATAAACAATGTCTAACTAATTAACTCCAATTTGACTGACAGATCCGTCCTCCTTAGACCTACGCCTGGGAAAGTGCCATCAGCACAACTGCACAAGTTTTCCTACGCAGGTGACAGATGACATAGCATTTCCGATATTTTCCCAGAAGGTGCAAACACGAACGGGTGACCTGTGACGCGTTGTGTGCAAGTGAGGTGTGGGCAAGACGGGTGTGTGTGTGCGTGTGGGTGGGTGTGTGGGTGGGTGGGTGTGTGTGTGAGTTAGAGGACGAGTGAGATTAAGAGAGTTTGTGTGTGTGTTTGTGTGTGTGCGTGCGCGCTTTGTGGATGCTTGCGTACTTGCATGCACGTTTTTGCGTGTCCGCTGTGATAGCATATCCTTTTGATTGACGCAATGTGTATCCAGCGAATTATGTGTGCGCCTAGCTTCTGCTGTCGTCAAACGGAACTAACGCGATAGTTAGCTAGTTTTCGGCCAACGAAGGAGGTGTGACCGTTTTCCTTGTGTATTCTTCCTCCTCTTTCTAATTTCTTCTTTTTTTTTTTTTTTTTTCTTCCCCCTCCCTCACCCCCCGTCTTATCATCTTTGGTGGAAAAGACGTAAATAAAACAACCAACCAACCAACCAACCATCTTCCTCCTCTTCGTCCACCTCCACCTCACCCCCAACACTCACCCTCCACCGCCCATTCACACACACACACACCCACCCACACACACACACTCTCTCTCTCTCTCTCCCATCTCTCCTACCCGCCTCACACAAACACCATCCATGAAAATCCTTTCTATCGGATTCTTCCAGTTTTATCCAAACGCCTGCGTTCACCTTGTAAAATGCCATAGGAGTTTAAAGGACAATGATTGCGTTCAAGGTAGTTAAACCTGGTAACCAACTTGCATGCACGACAGACAGGCAACTTCGGCCAATACAAGGATGGCTACCAGTATCAGCAGGAAGAAGAAATCTTCACCCTAAACGGCGTCCAGGATTTTACTTCAAAAAGCTGTAATAATTTTTTTAAAATAAATAAATAAATATAAAAACATTGTCTTGCTACACCAGTGTTGGCAGTTTAAACTGTGTCATTTAGACTATTTGATACACTTCAAAATGTCATAGTGGTAATAACATCTTTGTTCGACTTATTTTTTTCCCTTTCTTTTCTTTTCTTTTTTCAATTTTTAATGTAAAACAGGCTACATTATGAGCTGTATAAATACAAAGGAACTTCTTTCCTTCTCAATATGCCTAAGGTGTTGGGGGACGTTAATTCAACCAACGAACGAACGAACGATCCTTCTCAACTCTTGTCGACGCGCGACATAGGATGTGACATGTTTGGAGTCTTTCCCTTGTGGCTTCCTTCTGACACTCACATTCCCACCCCTTCACACACACATCCAACAACAACGGATGTGCGTGGACACAATGGGACACATTGAACTAACCGAACGACCAAAGCGGACCAGACTCCATACAGTGTATCAGCGTCTGCTGAGGCAAAGAGTACAGACAGTACATACTATATAGACTCTTTTTAGCACACGCAAAAAACAGATTATAGAGTATAGATGCTCAGTTTGACCACCAGCCTTAACTAGAAAACGAAGTCGCCTTCGAGGAAGAAGTGCCTTTTTTAAGAATGAAGAGAGCAAGTGAGAAGCGAAGATTCGGGAATAACGCTAGACTATGCATCAACTGTTTAGTAGCAGACTCACAGCTTAAGCCTACAACAGCTTCTCGTGTGAAGAACACTCCCTAATAACGCAGTCTACAAGTCTGCGTTCCGGATCCCAAGACATCAGTCAGTAGTCACACTGAAGACCGTCTGTTTACACAACAGGACCTCGGATCATAAACAAAAAGTGAAACTTAGAACTAGGACAACAGCGTGCAGCGTGGCTGAGACGAGCAAAGGTCTTCAGAGAGGAAGGGGGACTCGTCGAGTCTCCCAGCCACGCTTAAGTGTGCAACAGCAGTTACTGTGGTAGTCTATGCGTAATGGTATCCAGCACCATCGAAGGATTCCTTTAGGAAGTTTATAAGAAAGCAGCGTTAATCATGGCCACTGATGGGTTTAGTGCGTTCTTAAAAAGGATGAGGGCGCTGGCCTAATTTTAAAAAAAAAAGTCTCGACTGAATGGGGGTTACATGTTTTATTTTAAAAGCTTTTAGAGATGTTAATGTTACACCGTGTAAAGCGATTCGAATGACGACAATACAATTGCGCACGAAATAAACATTGTGACTCCTGGTGTTAGTAACGTGAGAATAAATGGCCAAGTTTGATCTTTGAAGTTGTTTGTGTGTGTGTGTGTGTGTGTGTGTGTGTGTGTGTGTGTTTGTTGTTGTTGTTGCTGTTGTTGTGTTTTTAAAGAAAGCAATGTCGGTCTTTGTGGATGAGTTAGTGTTTATTTTCAAAGCTGTCCATGGGAGACGCACAATTAACTCAAACGATGACGTGGATTCTACTGGCGCAAGGAACCAACAGGGCGTCAGTAACATACGCATGGGTGGCCAAATATTAGTTCAAAGCGGTTCTTAAACTACGTAGTACGTACTGCAACACCTGCTGACGTACGTACACCTGCTGGCTGACATGCCATGTTGCGGTACAAACAAGTGGTTAATAACTGTAGACTGAGAAGTGTCTTCTTTCTTTCTTTGTCGGTGACACTCTGAGTCCCTGTCTTTACCTCCAACCCCCTAACCACCCTCCTCACCACTATATTTTCGAACTTTGAATAACACATACGAACATGAAACCCGTATAAACACACACACACACACACACACACACAGACATGCACGCACCATTTTTAATCATCGTCAACGTCCAAGTGAAGGTCTACTACTGCTCGACCTCTTAATTAAAAATTGCTCCACGGGTTTCAAAAACAACCAGACAGACAAACAGACATACACACCATACTCCCCCTCCCCAATGCTCCCCCTACACCCAATATTATTATCTCTCACACTCAACCTTCCAGACGCTGCCAGGCGTCTCCAAAAAAGAAATAGTACCACGGTCTTCCAATAAGTGTAAAGTGCACAGCTCAAATACCTCTATACTGTCAACTATACACAACTTACCCTGCCCCACCACCACCACCTTGCCTCTCGCCTTCTTCTCTCTTCTCTCTCTCCCTCCCCCTCCCCCTACACATCCCTCCACCAACACGCCCAACACTCTATTACTACTCGACCTCTTCTCCAGGAATTGGGTCACGACCTTCGAAAGATTTCAAAAGTACGTTGTTACTGTCGACAAAAAACACGCAACTTGAAATGACCCTCGAGTCGGTTGTGCGTCAGCAAACTCTACACCCACCTCCTTTTTACCTCCTCACACACACACACACACACACACACGCACACACACACACGCTGCAAATATATCCCCCATACTCGCATCCCCCCCCGTCCCAATCAACACCCCACTCCTCACACTCCCCACCCTTCCAACCCATTTATATACCCTATTGCACCTCGCCGCGTGTTCCTCCCTACTCTCCCACCCCCTTGTTTTTCTTCACTCTATACATAAATTACTCAGTGTACACCTTTCTTCCCTCTGTCGTTCTCAAATTGTTAAGCGAATACACTTTAGAGTGTGATCTACAGATAAAACCTTAAGACTTACTACTAATAGCAGGGCTCCACTACTTTAGCAAAATGGCGCATTGTGGCCTACTCCTTCCACCCCCACCCTCGCCATTCCCACCCTCCCTAGTACAGACGACTTTGATCATTGTGAAGAGGTTATAACCCTGACGTTCTTTTATAATGTCACTATAGCGATACATTGTAAGCACAGTAATGGCCCCCGCGTTGCATAGATCTACATATATATATATATATATATATATATATATATATATATATATATATATATATATATATATATATATATATATATTATATATATATATATATATATATATATATATATATATATATATATATATAGTAGACTATGCATCCCCGGTGGTGAAGAAACGAAAACTCCGATGGTATGGCCACGTCACCAGATCATCAGGCCTTGCAAGGCACAGTGCAAAGAGGTAGAAGAAGAGGGAGACCGAAAAAGAGGCGGGAGGACAACTTTCGAGAATGGACTGGTTTGACACTGAGGGCTGCTGAGGACAGAGAAAGATGGAGTACGCTGGTTAAACGATCATCTGTGGTGCCCCTACGACCTCCGGGTTACGGGACAGGATAGGATAGGATAGGATGCATCCTATCCTGTCCTGTAACTCGAAGGTCGTTGGGGCACCACAGATGATCGTTTAACTAGGTGTACTCCATCTTTCTCTGTCCATTCTCGACTGTTGTCCTCCCACCTCTTTTTTTTGTCTCCCCTCTTCTCCTGCCTCATTGCGCCGTGCCTTGCAGGATGGTCTTTGCAAGGCCTGACGATATATATATAATAACACTCTGAACCAGCATGTGCATATAATTAGCATAACCTTTCTTTACTTATTACACATTGTATGAATGAATGATCTGGACTATACATACAACGCTAATATAAACTGATAAAATGTTCATGGCATTAAAATAATACTTTGGTAGTTATTCATTGTTTATACAACAGTTACAAATCTCTGCAGAGTTGTTAAATAGTAATATTGCTCAGTAATAGTATTAACAACAGCTTCTTTTTTTTTTTTTTTTTTTTTTTGGTAATAGCACAAAACTCAATACAACCTCTAAATTCAGTACATGTTAAGCCTCATAATAATTCCCCCCGTCCTCCCCCCACCCTCCCTCCCTTCCCCGGCATATTAAACAAAACATCATCAGAATAAATGCATGTTAACATGACATTGTGTTCAGTACAATCATCGAAATCAACTCCCAGAGAGAGAGAGAGAGAGAGAGAGAGAGAGACAGACAGACAGACAGAGAGACAGACAGACATACAGAGGGATACAGACAGACAGAGAGAGAGAGAGAGAGAGAGAGAGAGAGAGAGAGAGAGAGAGAGAGAGAGAGAGAGAGAGAGAGAGAGAGAGAGAGAGAGAGCGTTGCGACTAACCGGCAAACAATGTACAAAAAGGCCAAAAGACCAAATCGAACACATTTTCAGACTGATCCGAGTACACTTTTTCTAATTACAGCCTGTGACATTTTCAATGTAATTAGACGACGTGTTCAATACTGTGAGTGCGACCTTTCCAACATCCTTCAACAACACCTTACTCCCCACCACCCTCCCCATTTACACCCCACTCTCCTCTACCCCATTTAACACACACAAAGATACCTCAAGACATTTCATTGTCTGCAAACTTTCAAACACTCTTCTCCCAATACCACTTCTCATAAGCTCGCAACCCCGACTCCCCCCGGCCACCCATCACTCCTTCCTTACCCTACCCCATCCACTAAACCTTCCCAACACGCCACTCATCTCTCCTAAATAAAATATATTTTAAAAAAATATGATGAATCTCCACAGAAGACAAGTTTGTGTTGCAGACCAAACGTGACAAAGGGAAGCGAGGTTGAAAGCTTGTGACACCAAAATTAGATCGACACAGTATCTCCATGTAAACTTGGCAAACGTCTCTGGCGTCAAATAAATAAAGAGTGTTCCAGAAAGTTTCGTCTTTCCACCTACTGGTGTTGTTGCCTACTAACGTACAGTTTCAGCGACCAAAAGGTCAAGCGGGATGCATCCCTTTCTCTGCCTTGGAGACTGATTAGCCAAGGAAGGCAAGGCAAAACAAGGCAAAACAAGGCAAAACAAGGCAAATCAACAACGTACACCGCGACGATAGATGCTTTTTTATTGTTAAAGTTAGCAGAAAGAAATGAAAAAGCTAACAATAATTATTTATAATACAACACATATCAATCCGGGTATTGCTGCGCTTTGAACCGATGTAAATAATTCATACGCTAAACAAAGCGCTATATAAATATGTATTTCTCCACTACTACACCTCTCTCTCTCTCTCTCTCTCTCTCTCTCTCTCTCTCTCTCTCTCTCTCTCTCTCTCTCTCTCTCTCTCTCTCTCTCTCTCTCTCTCTCTCTCTCTCTCCTTCTTCTTCTTCTTCTTCTTCTTCTTCTTCTTCTTCTTCTTCTTCTTCTTCTTCTTCTTCTTCTTCTTCTTCTTCTTCATGAACTAGTCTTTATCATCGTCATATCTGTCGTCATCATCATTATCCTCCTCTTTCTCATCGTAGTAGATCGGATGTCGAAAGAGGACGCCGATGACAGGCAAATGGCAGAGAAGACCTACATTTAAGACAGAATACAGCAGGAGTCTGTGAATAATCTGACGCTTTTAAAAACTATAGAGAAGGGCCTGGCAGATTTTTGCGATTACATAAGCTTGGGAAAATGTTGGCTGAATAAAAACAATTTTTTTTTAAGTCCATAACAGGTCCAGTGTTGGTGGTGGTGGTGGTGAGGCTAGTGATGAGGAGGAAGGCGGACGATTCGATGATGATGATGGCGGTGGTGGTGGTGGTGGTGGTTATGATGATGATGATGATAATGACGATGATGATGATGGTGATGATTAAGATAAATTATAACGTACACACATTCTCCGCCGACAGCTTGGTTAATACTGGTGATAATGATGATAATGATGATGATGATGATAATGATGATGATCATGATGATGGCGATGACAATAACGATAATGATGATAATCTCGACGATGATGATTATCACGTCGACAACGAGGATGATGTCGTTGCCGACGATGGTGACGTCGACAACGATGATAATGAAGATGAAGACTAGTTCAACAAGCTCCACGCACAAATCTGTTGTTGTTGTTGTTGTTTTTTTTTTTTAGGGTAGCATACTTCAGTGCGCTTAAGTCGCCTATTTTAAAAAAAAAAAAAAAAAAACGGCCCGCGATAAAACTTCTATCAAGCCACTGAGCAACAGTAAACACACCGCATAGAACTGACAATGGTTTCAAACAGTAAAACCGGTCGCGTAAGAGTTGCCATAGATGTCTAAACAAACCTTGGTTACAACGACGTCGTCAACAACAACATCGTCACCAACAACAACAACGCCACCAAATCCTCTTCAAAACGATCAACTTCAAATTATTATTATTATTATTATTATTATTATTATTATTATTATTATTATTATTATTATTATTAAGCGGACAGGCGTTTTTAGTTTTAATACGTTTCACGGTAACGTGACCCAGGTTCGAATCCCGTGGTGGGCGATATAAAATGTGGCCATTTTCACTGTCCATTTTAGCAGTATGATTGCTCTGGTGGTTCAGGATTGATTCAGGTCCCTACCTCTTGTTCCCTGGGATGGTTATCCCCGTCTGCCATATCGCCAATGGTGGGTGTAGACGTTAAACCTCAATGTTCCTTTCACGGTAAATTCTTCCACTCTTCGCCACATCCACGCAAAGACTATCAACAAGAATAACAATTACAACTACAAGAGTGCACCCATCCTTGCATCCCTGAAATAAACAAGCCCAAATCAAAACCAACATGTATTTAAAGGAAAGGAAATTCGGAGGGATAAACAAACAGTTTTGTGTTTATAAGCTACTTGACCTGGAAGATGGTGGGCGGTAATGGACGAGTGGGAGGGAGGTATGGAGAGAGAGAGACAGAGAGAGTGGGGGTGGAGGGTGAGGGGGGTAGACTTCATAAACGTAACTATAAACTCCCACTTCAAATCCAATGTGTTTATAGGCAGACAATAAATTAATAGTGAAAAAAATACATTAATAAATAAAATGTATTAATTATTTTTACAATACATGATTGTGTATTCGAGTGCGTGAATGAGGAAAACCCCGATATTATAATTTTAAAAAAAAACACAACTAAATAAACAAAAGAAGAAGAAGAAGAAGAAGAAGAAGAAGAAGAAGAAGAAGAAGAAGAAGAAGAAGAAGAAGAAGAAGAAGAAGAAGTTAAAATAGTAGTAGTAATAGTAGTAGTAGTAGTAGTAGTAGTAGAAGTAGTAGTAGTAGTAGTAGTAGTAGTAGTAGTAGAACAACAACAAGAACAAGAAGAAGTATGAAGGGGTGGAGAAAGATGAGGAGGAGGAGGAAGAAGAGAAGAAGAAGGCGGAGGAGGAGGAGAAGGAGGAGGAGGATAAAAGACCACACCATGACTGAAAATATCTGTCAGAAACGACGACGCAATTTTATATAATTTTTTATAAAAGCAAGGACAACCCCAGAGAGATCAGGCATTAGGGAAATTCTAGAACAACTGGTAATCGCAGAATACCGCATGCAACCTACCACTTCCTGATTTTGTCATGAAAGCAAGGCAATTGTGATAAACAATGCCGCCTCCTCGATGATAAAAACCATTAGTACGGTAATATATAAATACGATCTATGTACATCTTTAAAAATAAAATAAAATTGTGTCTTTAGTTTTGATTTCAACGAGATAAGAGTTGGGGCGTTTCTCAAGTCGGCCGGCAGCGAGTTCCAGACAGTAGGGACAATGTAATTGAAAGACCGTCCTCCACATCCCTTGAGATTCGTCATGGGTACCTTAAGCAGTTTTTCACGAGAGGATAGCGCACAGACCAGTTCAAAGAGTAGCTTTGGGCGCCTGCCAGGCGCAACCAGGATCAAACTCGGCAGTTTCCGATGAGAAAATGAAAACTTAAACTTTAACTACCAACTCTTCTCAGCAACCAAGTCTCTGTCTCTGTCTCTCTCTCTCGTCCCTCTCTTTTAGGATCACACTGAAGTAGCTCAAAGCGAACTTACTGCGCCATCGCGCGCACTGTCAAAACGCCCAAGCTGTGGAGAGAATTGATACACCTCGATTCATTATATGTGTATTATGTATTTTTCTATTTAAGCCTTTCATCTGTACAGTGGAGCTGAGACAGAATTTACTGCGTTCTTTACCGGGCAAATAACTGTCTATTCTATTCTACTGTATTTTATCCTCTGCAATACGTTATTTTATTCCGTTTTGTTCTATTCTCCTCTCTCTTATCTTCTCTGTTCTCCCCTCTTCTCAGTATCAGATTCAGCCCTAGGTCAGAAATATCCCGCGTGTGTAGATAGAATGACGGATAACTGGGCTAAGTTTAGACTCCCAGATCAGGGGATAAAAATCCCCACAAGGGCATATATATAACAACGATTGCGCTGCATTCATGCAGGTGTACAGAGATCTAGTACTCGCGTGAGAAGTAGCCTATCCATATCAAGACCCCAAATTGCATGATGCCTGGAGCCAAGATAATAATGGAGGGAGGTGTGGGTAGGGGGGGTGGGGAAGCTATTATGATAGCATGAAGATAATGCTTTTTGTTTTAAGTCAATAGGCCCAATCTCCCCTTTACTCGGGCAAGCTCAGCGCTTGAGATCAACCAATGATAGGCGAATACCGACAAGGTATTTAATACTCAAGAGTGGGGTGAATGTGTCGCGTCTCAGGCAAACTGTGCTGGCCTCCTCTGCACGCCAGTACCTTGTCATCTTTGGCCGAACCAGTGCCAAAAGGCCTCAAGAGGATTAAACCAATGCATCCTTCCTTGGCGAGAAGGCATATTTCATTAATTATTCATCGGCGTGAGTCAAGGAGGCCTACTCTATCCAACGCTCTTCAACATCTTCCTGGAACGCATCATGTCAGATGCACTTGCAGATCACGAAGGCACAGTGAGCACAGTTGGGTAGAGGAATCTTCAACCTTGACATTGATGGATTGGCTGGATAGGAACAAGAACTTGAACAGCTGGTACAGAGGCTTGACACCACCTCCAAAGCTTATGGAATGTAAATAAGTGCAGAGAAGACCAAATGGCAAAATGAAGTCCAACAACACCAATGGCATCAACACGGACATCAAAGTTCAAGGCCAATCCCTCAACACGGTGCATAGCTTCAAATATTTAGACACCACTGTATCAGACAACGGGTCCCGACAGGAAGTCCTCTCCAGGATCGCACAAACAACTGCTGCCCTTACAAGGCTGATGCCCATTTAGAAAGACAGGACCATCAGACTCATCCAAGGTAAGACCGCTGCACTCCCCTGTCATCTCCATCTTCCTATACGCTTTCAAAACATGGTCCCTGACAGCAGACCTACGACGAAGAATACAAAGCATGGAGATGAGTTGCTACAGAAGACTTCTGGGCATTTCCTATACCCAGCACATTACCAAAGACGAAGTCCGACAGACCATCACACAAGCCATTGGACAACACGGTGACCTGCTCACAGTGGTGAAGAAACGGAAACTCCGATGGTATGGCTAAGTCACCAGATCATCAGGTCTTGCAAAGACCATCCTACAAGGCACGGTGCAAGGAGGAAGAAGAAAAGGGAGACAGAAAAAGAGATGGGAGGACAACATTTGAGAATGGACCTGGCTTGACGCTGAGCGAAGCCATGAGGGTTGCTGAGGACAGAGAACGATGGAGTACGCTGGTTAAACGATCATTTGTGGTGTCCCAACGACTTCCGAGTTACGGGATCGAAATAGATATAAAAATGGCTAGCACCGTACAGCAGCCACTAAGGAGCAAGGAATAAAATCAGCCAATGGAGGCAAGTTGCTTTAAACATCAAGAAAGATAATTATCCTGCTCTCGAAGGTGAACAGAAAGTGTGACATACTGGCTTTCAATTCCATGTGCTTCTACATGAACTTTAGGAGCTCAAATGCAGGTTTTGATATATATGATTTCTGCACTTTTATCTTGTTGCTCGCGTGTGTGGTATCCATTTCAGGACCCGCTCCAGGAAGTAACTGAGACTCAGACAAGCCATACTCCTAATAACCCGGGAATTTTTTTTTCTATCAAAGTAAAATTTAGTTTGGTAATAGGATTCTATATAGAGTACTGATTTCTGAAGTCAGGGAGCAGACGAGCTGCAACTGAAGCTGTCACAGATTTTTTTTAAGGCGGGATGGAAAAACACACACAAGATTTAGTACACTTTGTATTCTAACAAGTAAGTACGGTTAACACGGCGATAAAGTGTTTCGTGGGCTTTCGATAAAAGTAAATTACGTTCAGTTGTTATTTATTATTGAAAGAAGAAATGTAATAGTATACTTTGGATTTGTTCCATTTTTTCAAGGTTTACTTGGACTCCTCTTTATTTAAAATGTGTTTCCTCACTGTACGTTCGCTGCATTGGCGCCCCTTGTTTTTTTGCCCCCCCCCCCCCTCCCCCCCTCTCTCTCTCACTCCCAAGCTCCATCCCTCCCTCCATTTCTCCTTTCTCATTCTTTTTGGCTACTCATTTTACTTATTACTTGTATTGCCTCTTGCCATCCTCTCTCTCGTTCTTCCCCCCCCCCCCACTCCCCTCTCCACACCAACTCCATTCATCATAGCTTTTCATTAAAACTGCGTCGCGTGATATATAAATGTATTTAAGGTAATAAGCTAATGGGAGATGTCGCGACGAAAGAATTATTTCGTCTCTGTGACTAAACTCGACTTCACCATCAAACAAAAAGTCAGTCAGTCAGTCAGTCAGTGAGTCAGTCAATCAGTCTGTCTCTTTTTCTACTCTACTCTTGTGTCAATTGGATCACAATAGATGCTGTTTTCGGCAAACTACACTTTGTTGTAACATCTACAACTCGTTACAATTATTCGTAAATAGTATCAGTCCATAAGAACAGACGACTGATGTGACTAGAGATACAGCACAAGATAACCTGTGCTATTTAAGGAATCTCAGCCGATAAATTATATTCAGTCATAATCATATAATCAGAAAGTTCAGCGAAGAGTTATTACCAACGTGCAACCCAGAACCGCTGTTCTCTGCACTTTAAATGCGAAAACGGAGATAGCGACAGATCTGGGACTAAAAACAAACAGCTTAACTGAGACTAGACAAGTCTCTCTTTCTCTCTCTCTCTCTCTCTCTCTCTCTCTCTCTCTCTCTCTCTCTCTCTCTCTCTCTCTCTCTCACTCTCTAGTCTCTGCTACGCTTGTATGGGACTAAACCTGGGACTTTTGCTATCGGTTACAGCGCTTTTGCTAACTATTATTTTTATTTAGCGTGTGTTTGAGTGTGTACACTGGTACAACCATTGTCTTTGTCCAGGACAATCTGTTTTGGACCCGCTCCATGCATCCAGTCTCTGTATTTGTATCGGTCATCCACTGCTGCCTGCCTGTCGTATGCAAGCACTTTTGCGACGCTGGAAAGTAGGTTAGGGTTATCACTTATCAGACAAACAATGACAGCATGAATGAATGTTGTGTACACCAACGACGGAAGAAGGAAAGGCTAAGAAAGAAAGAAAGAAAGAAAGAAAAAAAGAAAGAAAGAAAGAAAGAAAGAAAGAAAGAAAAAAAGAAAGAAAGAAAGAAAAAAAGAAAGAGCAGAAATACATGGCACAATATAATCAAAAAACAAAAGACTTAGCAGAGAAACCGACACACACACACACACACCACCACCCACCCACACTCTGCTGGGGTCACTAGTCCGAAGGGCGATTTAACGTTGGGAAGTGGAGTTCAGCTTTGTTGTTGTATCAATTTTTATTCATCAGATTAACGTAAGTTGTATTGGTATCCGAGTTCAGCACCCAGTGCTGGTATTAGTCGAGCCCTCCCTCCCTCTATCAAGCAAGTCTAAGGAGAAGGCCTCGACAAGACTCAGTTACGCTGTATGCACCCAATCTTGATCCCAATCTACCGTGACGTCCCGCTAGCTCCCCAACCTTGGGTTGTTGGGTGGGGCTTTCTTCCCCTCACAAACTTGTGTGTGGCCTACCTGATAAAGCTTGATGATGTGTTGGTGGCTGAGCATTTTGAGTATGGTCACCTCTCTGTACATCTTCTTCAGATTGTTCTCGTCCAGCTGACTCTTGTCAATGATTTTGATGGCTACCTGCAACACACAATAATAGCCCCTCCAAAATAAGATGGCGACGGTAGTTGATGAGGGTGGTGGTGATGTTTATGATGAGGATGATGAGGAGAAGGAGAAGGAGGCGGGCATATATTTAGACGAAATGTTGCTTGATTGATCGCTGGCGTAGATGACCACTGTGAATAAATAACAGGTAGAAGGACTGGTGATGACGATAATGAGGTGGAAAGCGGAGGAGGTGGATATCCGTTGTTTTGAGCGATGTTGTTATTGTTGAAGATGATGATGAGGACGAGGAGGAGGATGAGAAAACAATAGCTGGAAACAGACGCTAGACAAGCACGCACTCACAAAGTTTGCCCGGAGAAGAAAAGAAAAAAAAGGTAGGTCAGTAACACTCCCCACCTTGATTAGCTTTACCATCACAACCAAGAGCCAAAGAATGGCGATAATGAGGCTGCTAAACCGAGGCCGGAAACGGAAGCTAAACAAGCATAGCTGTCTACTGTCAAGCAACGTCCAGCACACAGTCTGGGAGAGCTCACACACACAGGTTACCGAGGGTTTTCTCCCGGTAATTCCGGTTTCTTCCCTCTCTTCAATAATGGTATTGGATGCAGTCTAGCTAACATTTCACAAAAATAAAATTCGATTTTCTTTCCGTCTTCTCATAGCGACTTGCCTTTACACCACATGTTTGAGTGATGAATGTGTGTTGTGTTTGTAGGACAGTCTGCGACATGTGAGCGTGTATGTTGGTTACAGATCGCCGCGCTTTGAGTCTGATTTAGGAATAAGGCTCCCATAGCATCCATTATTATTATTATTATTATTATTATTATTATTATTATTATTATTATTATTATTATTATTATTATCTGTCTCTGTCTCTCTTTCTCTCTCACGCACACAAGTATCCAGTAACACGCACACACGTAAGTATTCAGGCGGAATCAAAGACATTACAATCACAATGATGATGATGATGATGATGATGATGATGATGATGATGATGATGATGATGATGATGATGATGATGACGATGGCAATGTCAATGACTACAATGATTGCTGATTGATTTAACTACTGACAACAACAACGATGCTGCCGCTTTTAGTGATAAAGATATTGTTAATTGGGAATTATCATCATAAATAACACTCACGGAAGAAAAAAGTAAAAGCTTTTAAAAAAAAAATGCCTACAGATGGCAAGGCATGCAAGTAATTAAAGGATCAAAGGACCGTTAGTGCACACTTTCCTGCGGGTGAGGATAAGGGTGCATTGAACATGCCGCGTAGTTGAGCTCGGGTGTGAGGGATGAGAGGGGTGTGTGATGTGTAAGGATAAGACGGCTCTGATTGACGTCATCAGAATCGGTGTCCCTTCCAGCCTATCGATTAGTCTCTCTCTCTCTCTCTCTCTCTCTCTCTCTCTCTCTCTCTCTCTCTCGGTTCTCGCGTGCGTGTGTATGCGTGTGTGCGCGCGTGGATGTGCGTGTGTGTGTGTGTGACAGACTCAATGAACGTATGATATTTACAGTCTGTGGAGATAGGCAAAGGCTCAAGGGATTCAAAGGTTTATTCAGGCTCTAAGCCCAAAGGGGCTTTTTAGCCGACAAGGAAAATCGGGGGATGGGGGAGAGGTGGGGGGTGGGGGGGGGGAAATGGGAAGCCAACGTACAAAATTTAATTTGAACGGCAATACATAATAAATAATTAAGGCAACCCTGTATCAAACGTTCAATGCAAAATATTTACGAAACGTATAGCTTACAAAACAAAGCATGCGCTGTCGAATGTGATAAATAAGATCCAAAATGAAAGATTTTCACAAGAAACAACCAAATTTGAATATGTATGCATACATAATTCCTACAGGCATACAGAATTCATCAAAGAAATTATGTACATAGATCATCACACAAAACCAGATTACACACGTACTAGCAGGCTGCGGTGTGACACAGACCCCGGCAGGTCAGTAACAGAAGGAAAAATAAATTTAAAAAATAGCAAAACTACTATGTTACTTAAAGAGTGATATCACAATACTAATATAACGGCTCAAATTCATCAGTACTTTCTTTGACTTCGAATTCGTTAGCTGATTGAATTAAAATACGTTATGGCGAAATGTAAGGCACCGTGGCAGAGACAGCCAGACAGCCAGACAGCCAGCAGACGCAGACAAACACAGAGGAAAAAGTGAAAGAGGTGGTGCGGTGAAAGAAACGCTAGTAGAAGAAAAAGAAGAAGGGGGACAAATCTGGCGAATCTCGTCTGATGCAGCAAATGCGATGTCAATAATCGTTAGACGTTACCGACGTTACCGTCGGCTTCGATTCGGGCTACGTCCATTTCTTCAAATTAATTACTGAACCTTGTCCCCCTCCCCCTATGTTACGCAGCGCCGCCCCAAACGTAGAGTTAAATTATCGTACATCAGTTCTGTGTCTAGATAAATGGTGGTGATGAAAATGATGATGATGATGATGATGATGATGATGATGATGATGATGATGATGATGATGATGATGATGATGATGATGATGATTATGATGATGATCGATAGTGATGATGATGATAACGTCGACAGCGATGATGATAGATAATGATGATGATGATAACGACAGCGATGATGATAATATTGTTTTTGATGATGATGATGATGATGATGATGATGATGATGATGATGATGATGATAACGATGATGAAAACGATGATGATAATGATGACGAAAATGCATGAATGTTGTAAGGCCAAAAAACTAAAAAAGTCTGTTTACAGTAACATAGAAGGGGAAAAAATAGGGTCGGTAGACAGTTTTTTTTTTAAAACCTTTTCCACGTTGGGTGCGATTTTGTTTTAGCTTTTTTCAATTTTTTTTCAAGACGATCCCAAAAAGCGTTTAGGGTCGGGCCAAAAAATTAAGGCCGGTCGGGATACCGTAAAAAGATTTTTTTGGGGGGGAGGGGGGGGGGGGGGGTAAAGGGATGAGGAGGGGGGGGGGGGCTAATTTATTGGGAGGTAATAAATACATAAATATGTTTTGCATTGCATTGCTTTGTTTTGCATTGTATTGCACATATTGCTGTTAATTAATAATGCCTTACTCCCCTTGCAGAAAGGTGGGGATGGAAGTAGGAGGGGTAGGGCGAGGAAGAGAGTGAGAGGGTGAGGCAGGGAGGGAGAAAAGAAGACAAGTCCTCAGTGGTGAGTGTGTGGGGGTAGGGGAGCGGGCGTGCACCAAACACAATACGAGGCACACCATCTGGTCCTCTACATTCTCTTCAACCTATCACATTTGGCTTGATGCTATAAACAAGCAAGACATTAAAGGGGGCAGTTTTTCTTGACCTTAAAACAGGCATTTGACCTAGTTAACCATAACATTTTTAATGAATAAGCTAAACTTCTAGTGTCAAAATTGTGCATCTGTATTAATTAATTTTTTTTAAATCGTATTTATCCAACAGGCATTATTAATCAGTATACACTAATGGTTCATTTTCGCCTTCTGGAGATGTAACTTATGGAAGAACCTAAAGAATCGATCCTTGATCCTATTTTATTCTGTATATTTATCAATGACATGCCCATTTTTCTCACATAAAATGTTAACTTTGACCTATTTGTTGAGGATTCATCTCTTCATACTCATAATAAAAAATCTACACCAGGTGGAGCAAAGTCTTCAACTAAGAATAAACGAAATTGATAAATGGCGTGACGTCAAAAGAATGAAATTAAATCCTAATAAAAGCAAAAGTATGCTTCTCACTACAAAACTAAAACTTCAAAGTGGATCTTTTTGACTCAATCTATACTTAGGGTCGTATAATATTGATCAAGTTCGTCAAAATAAAGTGCTAAGCATAATCATCGATGATGATTTTAGCTGGCGACCAAAAATATTAACCGTACCTGTAAAAATAAATTATAAAAATCTTTTCCTTATAAATAAACTTAGGCACTTTATTACGATTGATGCATCAAGATCTTTTTTCTATGCCCACTGTATGTGCTACATTAATGATAAAAGTGATGCATTTTGATATAACACAGTCTGTAATGTAATTATTTGTATTATTTATTTATGTATTTATTTATTATTGTTGTTGTTGATATTATTATTATTATTATTATTATTATTATTATTATTATTATTATTATTATTATTATTATTATTATTATTATTATTATTATAAGAGTGATGGATTGGGTGGAGAGCACGAACGGTGGGCGTATAACTTGTTTAAAGATAATGACGAAAATGATGGGTGTGTGAGTGTGTATTTGTGTTTGTGCGAGAGGGAGAGAGAGAGTTATATAATTTTCAAGTTAAATTTAAAGGTTCTTTATTATGTTAATTTGATAAGGAACAAATGAGAAGATTAGACTTTATAATTAGTCTAAAAAATTTTATAACTAATGTTTAAAAAAAATTTTAAATTTCAAAGTTTCCTCCTTCTACTCTTGCTCTCCCAGAATTAATTACAAGTGCATTTGAAAGGTGACGGGCTAATTAACCAACCCAGATTAAGTTTTGTTTTTTTGCATTTCAACATGACAACCGAAGAAAGGCAACAACCACCCTTATGCCCCAAATCTGCAATAAACCAGCCCCAAGAACTCAACTTCAACTAAAAACAACAAGGAAAACTAAGAAGAACAAGGAAAACTTAAGCATATGAGAGTAAATTAACTGTATACAAAGGGCTGGAAGAAGAAGAAGAAGAAGAAGAAGAAGAAGAAGAAGAAGAAGAAGAAGAAGAAGAAGAAGAAGAAGAAGAAGAAGAAGGAGGAGGAGGAGGAGGAGAAGAAGAAGACGAAGAAGGAGAAGGAGGAGGAGAAGAAGAAGAAGAAGAAGAAGAAGAAGAAGAAGAAGAAGAAGAAGAAGAAGGAGAAGAAGAAGAAGAAGAAGAAGAAGAAGAAGAAGAAGAAGAAGAAGAAGAAGAAGAAGAAGAAGAAGAAGAAGAAGAAGAAGAAGAAGAAGAAGAAGAAGAAGAAGAAGAAGAAGAAGAAGAAGGAGGAGAAGGAGGAGGAGGAGGAGGAGGAGGAGAAGAAGAAGAAGAAGAAGAAGAAGAAGAAGAAGAAGAAGAAGAAGAAGAAGAAGAAGAAGAAGAAGAAGAAGAAGAAGAAGAAAAGAAGAAGAAGAAGAAGAAGAAGAAGAAGAAGAAGAAGAAGAAGAAGAAGAAGAAGAAGAAGAAGAAGAAGAAGAAGAAACAGTAGCAAACCAAACATTGAATGAATGTATTTAATCGTTTTAAAAAGCTTTTCCAGCTCAAGAGCTGTTCAAGGCGCTAGTCGGTGCAGGATATATAACGCATGCCGAAGTACATGCAATTCAGGAGTCGACGTAATTGTTATTATACACCGCAAACATCTGCTCAAAGCCAGGCCAAAGTCAGGCTCGAACCCCAGCCCCACCCAAAATCGCCAACGTGTAGTAAAGACTGCGCACTTTCTAAATTCTCGGACCACTGAGCTAACTCGATCGAGCTAGTGGTGCGCTGCTTCCGACTGTCATCTGTACCGGTGAGATAATACAGAACGTTAGATCGACCAGCGACACTTGGTTCGTAGTGATCCCATTCGTTTCCGGTCATGCAATCAGGAAATCCTTCAGATTTTGTCTTCGTGCCTGCTGTTCTTAAGCGGCAGCGCCTTTAGTTGCAGACCAAACTTGTGTTCGTCCTTATCCAGGGGATATAAATGCCATCATAACTCTCTAACTTGCGGAGGTTGTTTTCTTCGAAAATGCACGAGTCTTTAGGTTTGGTTCATCACGGGGTAAAACAGACATTTTTCCTAACGAAAGTTTAGTTGAAGTTTAGGACAGGGCGTTGGAAAATTTTTCTTCTCTCTTTAAAATAAAAAATAAAAAATAAAGCACAATTTAGAAAGCTTCTATAGCCTCAACTTGTGTTCATCGCCTACTAACTAACCCGTTTAGGCCTACGAACCTTATAGTATAGGACTAATCTAAACCAAGGGCTGCTCGTGCACATTCATAACAATACACCAAAAAAGTGAAAATTACACTTTTATCATGCCCATAGGAGACACTTGGAACCTAGATATAATGCAAAACTTATTTTGAACATCTAAATCGGAACCACAAATCCTTCGCCATTTTACATCCGAAAGCAGCGCAAAAACAGCACCCTTTTTCGGAGCAAAGTACGCCTATGCATCAATGACAACAACAAATGGTGAAAAAATACAGTCAAAGCATGTATTCAAGCTTACGTTCATAGCAATTGACCCAATATATGCACACACACACAAAAACAGACATTTATATGATAATCACGATTCGTCAAAATGATGAAAATTCCGCATTTTCACTCAGCGAAGTTTTCTGCATAATGCAAATGAGGAGGTCGTGACCTTCCGGAAGCGCAAAAGTTATGACGTACACGGAGGGAAAAGAAGGGGTGGGGGGGGGGGAGGGAGTCCTACGAAAAAGATCTACGAACTTTGCTTTCTAAAGCTCTCTAATGACGGGGATTCTTTAGGGTGCTGCGGAAGCGACACGCGGACATGTTTCAGATAAATGGAATTCCAAAGGCGTGGTTGTCAATGAAACGACGTCTAGACAACATTATTTCTTTCTTTTTTTTTCTCCAACAACAATTTTAAAAAAAAACTACAAAAAACTACAACAACAATTTAAAAAATTTACAAAATAAAAATAATAATAACAAAACAACGAGTTCCATGCGGAAGAGGGATTTTGGTGGAGAGAGTAAAATGAAAGGAGACGCCATGTCAGGGTCTTTGGTGCAATAAAGATTTATATATGATTATATCAATGGCTACACCTAAAAGAACTGTATAACATAAACAGCGTCTCTCGGAGGCCTAAAATCCGAGATTCTCTCGCTTCTTAACAAGACAATGCCCTCCCTTAATTAACAAATGCACAGACTATTATTTGACGCTCGTTAGGCCAACACAGGACGTGCGGTAAATAAATAACGAAAAATCCTGTGATGATACCAGACGATAATAATGGGTCTGTGATTTCGATTGCACGACTCTCTCAGTCTCTTGTCCGCTTCCTTATAAAACAATGCCCTCCCTTTTAAATTAAGTTCTAAATGTCATTTGATACACGCACAAGGGCAACGAACGTGGCCACAAGGAGCAGAAAAAAAAAAGACAACACCGTGCTGAAAATTCTACAAGCATAATAATGTAAACGTGCATCATCGATGACGTAGTTAACCAGAAATTTGGGCATTGCTTTCTCAAATCGGCGCTTACAGTACGCGTTCCACTGCGTACTTAAGAAATCTGAATTTCTACAAATATCCGGGCCTCTGAACGCCAAGGGATGAGGCGGGATAGTATAGTATAACGCGAGAGAGCTTGTGGAATGAAAACACGACTCCTCCGAAAGCGTTAACTTCAACACTTCTTCACGGAGAATCGAAAGTTGGCAAGGAAACAAGTAGAGCGGTCTTGTAGATCATCTATTTATACGATGTACCTGTCCTAGCGGGTACCTTCTGGCGCGCTCGCACGTACGCGCTCAAGCAAACACACACCTAAATGACAAGCCATACAGTCAAACACAATTACTCTCCGTCCCTCTCCCCAATCACCCAAGGAAAACATACTCCCAAATATCCTACAAATGCACCCTACTGTATTACGTTACGGAGAATTGAAAACAAATATAGAGAGCAATGTTAAGCGTACCCGCGACAAATTACTAATCCTAAAAACTATAACATTTTCACCTCTCTTTCCTCTTTGGGTCTGCATGTCCCTCACCCCTACCCACCCCTCCCATTCACTCCCCTGTCCCAGTTCCTGAAAGTAATATGGGGTTTACCGTTTTAGAAGCTTATGGTGTAACAAGCAACGGCGTCCTTGCGTTCTCCCTTCCCCTTCACACTAACCCCCACACCACTTCCTGAAAATGAATGGTCCATGATCCAAGCCTAAAGTTACATAAGTTTTGGTACGCTTTCGCCCCCCTCTTCCCCCCCTTCACATCCCTCCTTCCTTCCCAACTCTTATCCTTCTCCACCTTCTCCTTAGCGATAGAGCTTAGCCACAGGCGCCTGCATCTGGGACGTGACATAATAATACATACGTACGCCGCTCTCTCTTCGTTTATAAGTGTAATGTTTACGGGCGCCAGTGGATTAAAACCCAATGTGTCGAGAAACGTATTTTGCATTCGTTTTAATTACCCACCACCATCTACACCCCCCTCGATCAGTTCCCACTCACCGCACCCCGCCTTCTGAAAATGATCGGATTGACGCAGAGGTTTACGAAGTATGCATTACTGCTTGCGGTTTGATAAGGCTTCCGGCGAGCACTGCACAATTACCTGCAGCATTTGACTAAAAAGAACGTGTAGTACATCAAAAGAAGAAGAAGAAGAAGAAGAAGAAGAAGAAGAAGAAGAAGAAGAAGAAGAATAAGAAGAAGAAGAAGAAGAAGAAGAAGAAGCGGCTGGCTACGATATCGAACAGACGAATGTCAACAACACATGACCAGCAACGAGGACAAAGAAAACAAAGAAGCCGTTCAAACGGAACTTTCTACAATCTGGTTTCCAAATTTGCCTCTGGCGAAAAACCAAAGACCGATACTAACTTCAATAAGCTACGAACACAGGACCAGCCACGAGGAAAAGTACAGAAACAAATGACAATACAAAAACAAACAAGATGGCAAGCCATTCAAATGTATTTCCAGACACTCACGCGCATCTAAGACATTTTGACGCTGTGGTGGCTGGGTTTTATCCAAAGCGCATGAAAAACATGGAATGATAGGTCACAAGCCAAACATTATGGGAAATCGGCTAAGCCAGTGTTTAGATACAGCGCAAAACGTCTTTAGAAAATGGTGAAGCACGATGCCCTTGACCTCTTAGAAAGTACAAATGTATACGAATGCTAACATGCTTATCAGTCATTAAAAAGTCCGCAAAAAGTTAAAAAAAAATTATGCATTTCGGTTCAGTTATACTTGATATTAAGGAAAACGGTCGGTTCTGAACAACAGAAAAGTGACATTCGGAGCGAAGGGCCGACCGATTGACTGACAAACAGACTACTACTAAAGGATGACACAAAATTTAAAGGGCCTGTATACCAAAACTCAAGAAAATCGCATCAGCCGTTTTTGAGATATTGAAGGCAGAAGAGAAGACAGGTTATGCTTATATTCTTCATACTCATCATTCAGCTTCACTTTCCGCCTAACCTCATTGTCAATATCTTCCATTTTCAACCTGATTCATCTGTGCGTTTGCGTGCGTGCGTGTGTGTGGGTCAGCGTGTGCGCGCGCGTGCGTGTGCGTTTATTTGTTGAATAAACCATTAAAAATCATGAAAAGCATGGGTCAGTTTTCAATACTCCGTAAAGTTGGAAAAAGAAGACGTCAGAAAACGTGGAAGGAAAATTCTACGCTGTATTTTACTTTATGAGACGTTTAATATATTACTATTCGTGCATTGACCTAGTAATTAATGCACATAAAATGTCTTGTGCAGTTTTCAATGCTCTTTTACGTCAAATGTCTAAACGTGGAATGTACTGTAGGTTTATATTATACTTCAGTTATAGACAAAAGGCCAGTTTTTGTGTGTAAACTGTCTGAAGTCAAGATGGTCAAAACGAGCAATAAAAAGTGCAGCATCAACAGTGAAAATGCACTGTGCTCCTAAATATATAAATTAGTATACAAATTTATATACTACACTTCAGTTACAGAAAAAGTCTCGTTTTCAAAACTCTCTGAATATAGCCAATAAGCCAAATGAAAAGTGCAGCATCGTTTTAATTTCGTAACACATTCTGTGTTGGCAAAATTACCATAAAAAAACAGATCAGAAAAGACACTTCACTCCCACAACAAAATATGCATGTAAAAAAGGGTCGTTTACCGAGATGCGTCAATTTCAGATATTATTATATTTTAAAATGCAAGGGATCTATTACAAGACTTCAGGGCATTATGAAAATAGAGCAGACACTTTAACATAGAAATCTTAGAGTGGGTGATTTCCTATCAACATTTTATCATACAAAGAGTGGCATATTTTATGGAATATTTCCATTGAGCATTTGTTGTTTGTACTACCATGTAATTACACTCTACTCAGTTTGTATCTTTAAAACTGCGGCTACTTCAGTAATGGTCCAGAAAGACCAACCACAAAGTTAGATCAACCACAAAGTTAGATCAACCACAAAGTTACGTCATAACATTAGAATCATCAGAGGCAACTTTAACAGAGTTCTTATTCGTTATATTCGAATGATAGTTCAAAATTATAAAACAAATCAAACAAGGCGGAGGATTTTTTTTTCATTTATAAATTAGTCCCCGGCTATACTGAATTGTATCTGTGATCAGCATTTAAATCATTCTTTTTCTTCTGAAGAAAGCAGCACTGACTTATTTATTACTTGTCTCTGGGGCTTTTTTCAGGGTTTGCCATGCAAAATTACGTTTATACAACCATTTAAAACGCCCAACCAAACATAGTCAATGCATAAATAATTGACCCTCTGTCCTATTATAAGAACGGCGTCGCTCATGAAAACAGAACCAATGAAAACCCCTTTAAAAAAAGGTAATAATAATAATAATAATAATAATAATAATAATAATAATAATAATAATAATAATAATAATAATAATAATAATAATAATAATAATAATAATAATAATAATAATTCTTGTTGTTAATCAACTAAACTGGTACCCAGCGTGGTCGGGCCTAGTCGAGACCTTCCCCCTCCCTCAGTTGGAGAAGGCCTTGTCTACTCCCTGCTAGTCTGTTGGCGTATAAGGTACAGTCTGTTCATTCAACGGACAAGGCTGACTATTTCTTTGGTGTGTGTTTGACGTATCGTCTGCTTGACCGACAAGGTTATTTTCTATACGCTTATCTTTGAGTCTTCCGAGTCTAGCTGATCATGATTATGATTAGACCTATTCACAGTAGTTTTGTTTCTTAAAAGCTAATTTGTCTGAATGTCATGCTTTGCTGAGTTGAACAAGACAGATCTTTGTTTCTACGCCTTTTCAATGGCAAACGTATTTCGAACTACTTAATAACAAACCTTCATCTGAAACGAAATATGAACATTTTTGGAAAACGACATAAAAACACTACGTGAAATGAGGCAGAATCCATCCGTCCCTATAACACACCCGACGATTCTCTTAAAGCCTGCCCTCGCTGAAAGGTTGGTGGAGGATCACAAGGTTCTCGGATCCCGAAACTAGGTTCCAGAACAAATGTTTGTCAAAAAGGTCCAGGAATCTAGGTTCGGGATCTGAGAACCTCGAAAAAGAAAGGTTCGTTAGCCTCCACGAACCTTCCAATTAACACAGGCCTTTAGAGCTACAACTGCAAGCCAACCATGCAACTGCTCAATGACGTCAAGGATAATTCTCCTTTGTCGTGGCTGAACTTGTCAAAACCTCTCTCTCTCTCTCTCTCTCTCTCTCTCTCTCTCTCTCTCTCTCTCTCACTCAATCACTCACTCACTCACACACACACACACACACACACACACACACACACACACACACACACACACACACACACACACATACTTGCGCAGACACCGTTATTTGGACTTTCCTCTATCGCCACATACGTTCTGTGGACAATGGGTCGTGCTACGACCCCGTTTTTAAGTACTTTAAAGTGTTCTAACCCTAATCCTAACCCTAACCCTAACACTAGCCCTAACCCTAACCCTAACCCTCACGGATCATTAAATGGACGTCCCAACAAGGAGGTCTGTCCAAAGAACGTATGCAAACTTGCACTAGTTTGTCCCAATAACGCCGTGTAAACATCCTCACGCACACACACACACACTCTCTCTCTCTCTCTAGTTGTATACAAATCCTGTACTGATTGTTTACAGACTTTCTTCAGTACCTCAGTATTTCAGGAATCACTCGAATGCCTATAAGTTAAACCAGCTAATTAACTTTAAATCCAACCGCAGGTTGTCTGAATTAAGCCGTGTTATAGGTATCATTTTTTCACGTTTTCAATGGTGACGCACGGTTCTCTTATGCTTTTATTTCGAACTGGTTGGTTGGGATTATTTTTCCTCGTGTCTGTTACTTTTTAAATATTATAGATTTGTTTACGGTTTTTTTTTTCTTCTCAATTTGGTAGTCCTATGTTAGCTGTAACAACTTAGTATCAATATGTTAATTTTTGCGTGTACAATATTCTTGTATACTGTTATGCTGTTTTTGTTTACTACTGTATCAACTGTATGGTGTGTTTTTTTATCACCATCACCCCCACTCCCCATTTTGATGGCTATACGGCCCCCATGGGGTAGGAGCCTTATTTAATACTGTTTGATGGTGTTATATAAAATAGAAGTTCATAAGTTCCAGGTCTCCCCGCTTCTCCCCCTCCCCACCTTTTGCCCCCCCTCCCCCTCCCTCTCTCTCTCTCTGACTCACTGGACTTTATGATAGTACAGTGCATACTTGGCCAAAACGACAACTAGGAACTAACAATCATCCTATTTAATATCCCATTGGACCTGACGTCAATGTGCAATCCCGTTCAAATTCTAGAAAGATTATACTCATAGGCACAGGTCTGACGCATGAAAACTAAACACACACAAAGCCAATGTGTGAAATGGTTGTTACACTCGTACCTCTGTTGGTTTGTAACTCCTGACGAAGTGATTTAGCGAAATACATACAGGTATATCGAATCTTGTATATATCCGCTGTATTTTATCTCCAGCAACGTTGTTACTTGTCTTCCTATTAACAACATCTCATTGTGTGAACGTTAATGGCAACTAGGACGTCTGGCCAATGCTATTCACAACTTTCCGGCACCTCTCATAAAAACTCGTGGGTATCGCCATTATAAATTAAAACGAGGTTAGCATGAAACCAAGTTCCGGTCTAGCTTGTTTTGCTTTTATCAAAGCTTGATGCGTGACTTTTAAATATGGCAAATTGCCGAAAACGACGATTGTTAGAGCCAGAAAACGAGTGGGATAAGTATAAAAACGGTGGAGGAAGTAAATGCTCAGTGAAAGGATGCAAAAAACAATCGTAGAGGCCTGTATTTGTGGCGACTTCGGAGGTGCGTCGATCATCGACAGAAAGTGAAACAGGACCTGACGACTCTTGTAGTTTTCCATAGCTTTGCCGTCGCAACCTTCACAAAACACGAAGTAACTGACTATGTCAGGCGAGCGTTGTGGCCAAGTGGGCTAAGGCGGGACTCACTTGCCTTGTCCACAAGCCAGAAACCAATGGCGCCTGACAGGTGTGGGTTCGAGCCAGCATCTGGGCGTTATGTTTTTCCGAATATTTTCAAAAATTCACAAATAATGTTTGGTAGGTAGGGTTTAGGCGCGCCACTGGCGATAGAAAGGGATAATAAACTGCAGCAAAGGCCTTCTCCTGAGAGAGGGAAGGAGTGGGGGAAAGGGGGAGGGTGAGCTCGTCCAGTCTCAACTACGCTGGTAGGTACGCAGTACAATTCTGACGCAATTGAAAAAACACAAATTCATTAAACTACGGAAACAATTTCGTGGTGTGTGTGTGGTGTGGTCTGGTCATTGATGGCAATTCTCAAGCCTTTTCGCTGGACAGCTGCTTACAGTACAATTCTGATCGCACTGGACTAATTAATGGATGCAGTCAATTTAAAATTTCAAAAATAAAAATTGTTTTATATTCCGACTTCTGTAATGCTAATGACGATCTCTTCAGACTGCCGCGCTTTGAGTTTCATTGAAGAAAAAGTTCTTGACAGCATCCTGTGTTATTTTATTATTATTATTATTATTATTATTATTATTATTATTATTATTATTATTATTATTATCACCATCATCATCATCGTCATCGCCATCATCATCATCATCACCATCATCATCATCATCATCATCATTATTAACTAACAGGTTTGTTGTTTTTGTTATTGTTGGTGTCTGACCAGTGAGGTCAATTTGCAAACCTGTTCAATGCTAGACAGATTATAGAATAATTTTGATGCAATGAACAAAAAACACAATTAGGAACTAACTGTTAAAACTGTTATGTCCTTGTCTGATGTCATCTCGCAAACCAACCCTAGACAGATTACAATACGGTTTAGAAATTATCGAACACAACTTTATTTCTTCTTTTTTTTTTTTTTACCACTATGCTCTAAACATAAAACCAACTAAGGAAAGCTGAAATTAACGGTGCAATTCTGACGCAAAATAAAACACATCATTATAAATTAACAGTAACAATGTCTTCCGCTCTAAAGGTGATTTCATGGGTGACGTACACAGAGTTGACATACTTTGTTCTGTGTCAGCGTGTGTTTTTACTTTTTATATTATAATATTGGGTTGACACACTTCGGTCAGTTTCCACAATACGAAACACAGTTTTATTCAGCCACATGACAACACTACATTGCATAATAAGGAATCCGCCTATATAACCTTATAACAATTAACGGCAATGTATTATAATTCTTGGGAAACTGTGCAAAGCTTGGGGTTTCGCTAGACACATTACATGGGTTTTAATAAGCTCATCTCAGAGCAGACGCACCCAACATTTTGATGACGTACACTATAAATTACACTATTCATCACATACTTGGCCCTACCCGTCGCCCCAAATCCTCACACACACAAAAAAAATAAAAACCAATAAAACCCTACGCAGTAAACTACAAGGGACACCAATTTCTATACTTCACATAATTCCAAACGCAACGCGGGAAAAAAAAAAAGGCATGACAACCTACAATTATACTGATTGCGGCTAAAAAGAAGAAGAAGAAGACGGAGAAGAAGAAGAAGAAGAAGAGATTTGCAGCTTAACTGTCTGGACCGCTTTAATCCAGCTTTGTCCTTGGGGAAGCCTTTAAGTTCAGTAATGCATTGTGAGTTGGGAGGGTGGGGAATCGGTGTGGGAGTGGGGTGGAGTGGGGAGGAGCGAACACCTTTACTGGTAGGTGCAGGAAAATTAGTTGATGTTGAATTTAGTATTAAAATGTGTGACATTGTATAATTTAAAAAATATTAATAAATAAATAAACAAGTTTTGTCTACTCTGCGAGTCTTTCCTATGGTTGTTAGCGGTGCACACAGCGTAGCAAAGACTTGCAGAGTACCTCTCACACGCCTCGGCTAGACTCAGCTACCCAGTATGATAGAGAGTGCTCGCGGTCACTGGGATCGACAGGTGGAAATTAAGGAACAGTGAGAATAATATATATCTCAGCTTAAACTTCTCTCTCTCTCTCTCTCTCTCTCTCTCTCTCTCTCTCTCTCTCTCTCTCTCTCTCTTTTTTTTGTCTTTTTTGTCATTTTGTACATAGTTGTAAATAGTTCTTACTTTTACTGTTCCGTCTTTTGGCGTATCGTAACAAAAGCGATGTTTGATCGAGTGCATGTATTTTTATGTATTGACTATGTAAAGCGCGGTGAGTCTGGTCGTAGGCTGGAGTACCCGCTATATAAAAACCCGTTATTATTATTATTATTATTTCTCTCTCTCTCTCCCTCTCTCTCTCTCTCTCCCTTCCCCACTCACTCCTCTCCTTACATGCCCCTCGCCCCTCTGCCAAAATCCCTGCCTGTGTGTCGTACTTGTCAAAGCCAGAGAACAATGACCCGCTTAATTAAGTGTACAGAAAACCTTCAAGTCCCGTGCTCTCGTATAAATCCAATACCCGCGCCCAAAAGCATCATAGCACACATTATATCAGTTACACTGCAAACCTATAATAAGCTTGGCTCTATACTGTTATCAGTGACTGCAAATACTCTATGTAACTGACCTCCAACGTCACTCAGTATTACTGGGTATTCTCCAGGGGCCGTATGCATTAAAAAGATAATAACTTTATAATAGAATATGGGCTGAACCGGTATAGCTATTCTAAACTATTTTTCAGCACAAATTGGTATGCGTGACGCACTCCAGCGGGATAGGTATTACGGGGATATTTGTTGTGCCATGCTTCGTTTCTCTCCTTTATCAAATTGCTGTACATTTTTTTTACCTGTGTTTTAATTTCACCGAGTGAGTCCGAGTATCTCTATTTCGGTATAAAGAATCAATGCAAATACAAAATGCGTCAAAGCTCGAGTTCAAATTAGCGCGTTAGAGAGAGGCAGAGACAGACAGACAGAGAGTGAGAGAGTGAGAGTGTGAGAGTGAGAGAGTGAGAGAGAGAGAGCGAGAGTGAGAGAGAGATCGAGAGAGAGAGAGAACAAAACAACTCTGTCTAATGATGAAGTCTAGAACATGATTTTTTTTTTTAACGTCTAATATTTAATACTGCAAAATTTGAAACTAAGCTTCGTGTCCGAGAGTCCTAAAAGGTCGTCTGCTAAAACTGTAAATGGCTTATCTATTTCCCTTTGGAGTACAGGTGCTAGCGCACACCAAAGAACGTACAGCTAGGCGGCGTCGTAGCTTCGCCGCCTTTGCGCACACATGCAAAACGCAGCCACGCGTGACCAGCGTACTCTCAAGAGTCAAGGTGTTGTGAATTTGTAAAACGAGAGATAAAATTGTGTTGTCTGTGATATCGGGTGCCGGCTGACGACTGTATCCAGGACCGCTTTGTTTATATCTCGCCGTGACGTTATCAGGGGGGGGACCAAATGTCTTTTTTAACTGCTTAAGTATCCACCGTAGAGCTTTCAAAGCAATCACTTGGATTTAAAAATGAAACTCCCCTACACATTAAACTATCTATTGTAAAACTGTCAAAATGCGTGAGAGGTCAGGCTCACTTTAGCTTAAATCCAATGTTCAAACGTTCAAACCTTTAAAAAAAAAATTAATTTTAAAAGCTATAAACAACATACGAAGAATTTGTTTAGAACTATAAGTCGTATCTCAATCGATGTTCAATTGTCTTACCCCCGCAAACCCCTTGCAGACTACAACTTTTCATGTTATAACACTATTTGTGTTCGCCCATGCACCCATTGCAACAGTATGGGTCCAGAAAAGCACTAAATTATTACAAAATAAAGTGGATCAAGAAACATTTTAAAAAATCACAAAAGAGGAAGCAAAACTGAAGAAAATAAAGTTTTATTTCCTTTTAAATAACAATAAAATACTTTTTTGTTGTTTTTGTAAGAAGCATGCAGAAGGCGTTGGTGTATTACAGGATCTTAAGAGGATTAAAAACATGGGAACCACCCACGAAGGGTTTAAAACCTCTAAAACTGTGGGTTTACTGTGAAACCACTGTTAACAAAAATAATAATAACGACCCATGTACTACTCAATTAGGGATAGACTCTGACGTTCTTATTGTGTAGTCTGAAGTAAAGTTTAGTGACAGCTTCATTACATTACATTAAATTACATGATTATTGATGTAGGTCCAGCGGACTCTTCCGAGCCAAATCAGGACCGGGCAACCCCTGATCCGCATAAAAGATCTGCTGAAACAACCCTAGTGGTAAAACTGAATCTCTCCACCAGCCAGTCACTTTACAAAAAAGACATCCCACGCAGGGGACGCTGAGGCGATACTCTAATTTATCGAACCCCCGTTTACAAAAACAAAATAGAATACAAACATCATTATAAATTATCAACAAAACACATACATATAAAATGCCTACATTGCTAAATAATAACATCATAGGAAGCCCTAGTGACCACCTGGCAGAAAACGTCCAATATTCCCAAACTGATCCAACAGACCTCACACACAAATAAGGAGTCTGGTCCCGGAAGAGTTTTCAAGAAAAAGGGTAGGTGACTGGTCTAGCGAAGAAGAAGATAGTATAGCAGATTGATAGAACAGAGCAGGAATTAGAAAGAACAAATGAGAAAGACAGCGACAGTGGGAATTTAAAGCACTAAATTTCCAAAAAGTGGGGATACTATTTATACTGAAACCCCCGGCACCCCAACGGGGGAATTGACAGCTTCAAAATCCAGTGACAGCTTCAAAATCCCCAAAATTAAAAATAAATAAAGAAAGAAATAACAATTTTATTGCCTCCCTCTAACCCCCTTTCCCACCAACCTACACCAACACAACCCCAAAAGACTCAGGAAGTATACAAAGAGGCCTATACTACAGACTTTTGAACCTCTCTATTTAAATAGATCTATGTACGCCATATAACCCCCATGGTAAATCTTATTTAAAGGCAGCTTGAAACTCTCCAAAACTTCAAAGACAATGCAAAAGCGTGTAGAGGGTCCAACAGGCGTAGTGAAACCAAGAGGATAGAAAATTATAAGTTTATGTAGGCTAGGCCCAAAGACACAACCTGTATGAGTCGAGAGTCAGTTAAGTCGTCGTCCTGAACGGTAGGTAAACTTAGTTGCTGAGAGAGAGAGAGAGAGAGAGAGAGAGAGAGAGAGAGAGAGAGAGAGAGAGAGAGAGAGAGAGAGAGAGAGAGAGAGAGACACACACACACAGACACACAGAGACAGTGGCACACAGAGAGAGACAGAGACAAGGGACAGAGAGTTTTTACTATTTGGAGATTCACAAAACTCAAAAGACAGTTGTTGAGAGAAAGGGGAAGACGAGAGAGGGGATGGGTGTCGAAGAAAGCAATCAGTGCAAGGAGGCCTAGAGTCATGAGTGTCGGCGTAGATCTATGAAAGCTCTGTGGTGGCGCATATTTAACTCAGCAGACTCAGACACGCTGTGTTAGTGTAACACTTTATACCGACTGGGCTGTAAACCCACACACACTCTGCATGCCGGCTAAACGTAAACGTACATAGTTACCGACCGACATCTTTAATTTTCTTGTTCTTTTTTTTAATTTTAATCCACAAAAGGCGGAAGACATGGAGAAACACGCACGCACGCACATACACAGACACACACCACCATAAATGAAGCATGCAAAGACAAATCTCTTTAAACTCTGACACGTGTAAGCCCCATAGACTCTGCATTCCGGCTAAAAGTAAACTCCTCTACCGACAGTTTGACGTCATAGGGTTGTTACAGTCTGCCACCGCCACGGCCAATGCAGCGTAGCTGAGGCTGGACAAGGCCTATTACTAGCTACAGGGTGCAGGCCTCGTCATGCCTCGGCTACGCTGAATGCCCGCCACGGCAGGATACTTCGCTCAACACTTGAGCCACTGACCTACACACGAGCTATTCTTCTTAAGCAGAAAACAGCAGTCGGATTAATAGTGGTGTTGATGAATTAAGAGTCGCACGGATTTTTCCTCCGTATTTCGCCGTTACCGCCACTTCGATCATGCAGCCCAGAGTAACCAAACGCTCTGATACAAAAAAAATAAAATGTTTATAGGAACTATAATGTGGGTGTGACATACACCATAGCATCTCCTCTATTTTTTATTTTCATTAATAATTATTTTGTAATAACCTTTTATAATTTATTTCGTAATCGCTATATTGCTGTTGTTGTTTTAAACTGTGATAAAATGTTCTTAGCTTGGATGCGAGTACGATATGCTGTGTCTGTGCATGTTTGTTCTGAAAGTTTTTGATTATGATGATTTGATTCGTTTGTAATGATTTGATTTCATGAATTATGGACTCTTCATACATTGCGGCAGGCTTGTGTGTGTGGTAGAAACGCCGTTATTCTGACATACACTTGAACCTCTATGTTACACTCATTCGATGTTGGTGTTTTTCTATCAGTAGTTGATTCAGCCCCGATGCTTGAAATCCTGATAGGTGTAACTCAGATTCGTTTATCCACGCAACCCGTCCAATCATCAACAAGTCAGGAGTCGTCGTATGAAGTTTTCCACTTATATTCAGCACACATCAACAACTGCATACAATCGCTCAATCGCTTTTCCACTCTCAACTTTTTACTTTCCAACTCACTATCAACAACTTTTTTTGAAACAGTGCGGCACTTATATAGTTTCTTCATACTCCAGAACAATTTAGAACACGGCAGAATGACGCACTACAACCAATCAAATAAAACTTCGTCATCACTGACTTACGTCATACAACATTCTTTCTGTCCAAGAATGTTCTCAAATATCCCGAAACTTCAATCGATAGTAAACAACCGACTCTCGAAAATTCTCAAATAATATCAACCACCTAAAATTATTAACGTTATACAAAGCTTCTTCTAATAACAACGCAAAATCAAATCAAAGATAAATACACTCCATTACTGCATGCTTAGCAAAATAAAGCGATGTGATCTATCGCGCGCGTCACACACGCAAGCTAATTATTGTGCGCATTTCACACGTAAACTTACCATCGCACCATCGCACGCGTCTCCAACGTAACACTCTACGTACTTTCTTTTGACGGACCCCCGTTATTTTGACGTCAAAACGGTGTTCAGTTAGGGTTAGGGTTGTGTTAGGGTTAGGTTAAGGGTTAGAGTAAGAGTTATGGTTAGCTTCAAAAAATGGACAAATTTGTAAAAATGTCAAAGTAACATATGTAGAGTTTCATGAAAGTCATCACAACGGCGTTTCTACACGGTTGTGTGTATGTGTGTCCGTGTGGGTGTGTACGTGTGCGTGTGTGCGTGGTAGAGAGACAGAGATTTTGATATAAAACAGATGTTCCCTGTAATATTTTGGGGGTAGTTTGTAAGTAATATTATAACCCCTACCACATATATTAGTTTATTGCATGCTTTTAATCGGCTTTTTTTTAATTAACAGTGATTGTTTGTTGTGTGTATGTCAAGTGATTTATAATGTGATCGTGCTGCCACTGTAATTGCTCAGGTTGAGATGGATGAAGTTACATGTATATTGTATTGTAGGTTTTCCTGTAGCTGCAAACATCAATCTGATTAATGGTACTGTTAATGACTCAACATCACGAGCATTTGTCATCCTTCTTTAACCTCTACCATTATTCATTGTTTAGAGGGAAGAAGAGGAAGAGGAGGAAGAGGAAAAGGAAGAAGAAGAAGAAGAAGAAGAAGAAGAAGAAGATTACTGATGAATTAACCCTTGCATTAAGCATCCTTCATCCTTATGTCACCTCTAGCCAAAATTAAATATGCAGGAAGATGTGTATATTATTATGAAGAATACGAAGCTACAATACACTAGGGTTTTCCTTTAGCAAATACCATCATTCGGAATAATATAATTATATCCTTCATCTTCGTTTCACCTCTACCATTTAGATACAATTAGACCTCTTTAGATCCTGTGACCTAGTCACAGACAAAACTACAACTGAAAAAAAAATGTTTCCAGCTGTTTTAAATTTTAAATTAAAAAAAAAAGGTTGTTTTTGTTTAAAGCTGATAATGTGAACTCCCTAATTCCCTAGAATAATAATTTAATAATAATAATTTATTTTGTATAGCGCAATTCAAACATAAAATGCTTCACAAAGCGCTTGATCACACGCAGCCACACACAGATACACACGCATAATAAATCTAGTCTGCATTTAAAAACAAGACAACATGTAAACCTAGTAAAGGTAACAAACCAACAAATAAAAGTATAAAATCAGTCAATCAATCAATAAACTTATATAAAATAAATGAATAATTTCACAGAAAAAATTTAAGAGAGGGACGTTAATACCAAAAGAGGCAGATCAACAATGCCTCATCTAAGATGTAAAGTGTAAATGGTGGTGAAATACAGCAGTTTTAAAAGTAGAATAATCGTTGAATAACTAAACATCGTTACAACGTATGACAGGCCAGATGAAGAGAATAAAAGCTTGTGTAATGGCATTAATCTGTTTTAGAAAGAAAACATATTTGTGATTCACATAATAATAGTAACAACACCAATAACAATAATAATAATAAATAATAATAATAATAATAATAATAATAATAATAATAATAATAATAATAATAATAATAATAATAGCAGTTTCTAATTTCATTTAAAGTGAAAACAAGTTAAGAGGGATCAAATGTCATTTAAAAAAGCAAAACAATTTTAAGACAAGTACACGCATACGCACATGCATCCACGTACACACGCATTCACCCACACATTCACACACACACACACACACACACCCATATTCACACACACACACACACCCCTACACACACACATTTCAGGTATCAGCGCAACAGGGTGTCCGCAAGGGAGGATGTTCTACAGGTGTAAGAGGAAGAGATAGGTTTTCATTTGGGCTTTGAAAGAGTCAAGAGAATGAGTCAACAACTCCGGTTAAATACTATGCTGTTGACGAATTAAACATCCCGCATGCATTCTTTGTATTTGACTCTCACCACGTCAGTCATTAGCAATGCAGGCATAAGAAGCCTGTAAGAAATAAACATCCTGATGGCAAAACTATACTGCACTGAGGAAAACTTTTTTTTGAAACTTTGAAACTTTTTTTATTAGGGATAAAGATTTTAGACTAATAAGAATTCTAATCTTCCAATCTGTCCCTTAACAAATTAACATAAATAACCTTTATACGGAAAAAAGAAAAGGAGGTGGGAGGGGAGAGGGGGGGGAGGGGAGGAGGGGAGTGATGGGGGAATAAAAACTTCCAAGAAAGTAGGCCTAGAAAACCCTGTTACTGGGGCATCAACAGAAAATAACAATGTAAAATACCCTTAAACCTTCATGAAGAACTGGAGCAAGAAGGAGTAGGAGAAGAGGTTGGGGTGGGGGGAGAGGGTTCACGGTACTTTAAGAACTATTAAAGAACACGCAAACCGAAATAGCGCCCTCTCTCGTCTGGCACCTCGCATTCCCCATTGAGTAAACGGTGGGGAGAGGGGGGTGGGGGGGTGGTTGGGGTAAAAGCCTGCAAGGTAAATACGTGAGCTGCCTGGGGTTTGTCCTCGTGCGCTCCAACTACTGCTGACCCCCAACAGAGCTCCTATTGTTAGCGCTAGTTAACAACAAGAGGCCAGCCAAGGTCACCAGATCCATCCACTGACCGCTGACTGCACTGCTCAATCATGTAAAACACGCTTGGATTTGAAGGGACCTTTTCGCACTGGAAATGTTATGTAAAGATGACCCACTCACTACCTTGCGTACGGTCTCTTTGTAGATAGATCTATATATCTGCATGCAGTTAGTATTATACTTATAGCAGTTTGAATGTCACCAGTACAAGACAAGGTTCACTGTACGCTGTGCTCGATTACGCGGAACACATTTTAAGTCTACTAACACCGACTCCCACTATCATTCCTACGTATAGTGAATTACACTGAGCATGCAGTAATAGTGTTAAGGGTGCCGGCCGGAACCCAGGAACCTTCATTCGCCCACTAGGGTTAGTGACTCTGGCAATGTCCTTTGGATGAGAGTATAAACCGAGGTATAGTCTGTTTCTCATACATTCCATCATAACGGACTTTAAAGATCCTGACGATCATGTCCTAGATGGGTGAGTGCCGGTGACAAAAACACATCCAGCATGCACCTAGCTAGATCCTTCTCCCCCATCCCTGTCTGCCCAGGATTGTGCTCAGTTGTCTGGAGCGTTATTACAATGCGCCCAAAGGCTGCAAGTTGGCGCCTCAGGCAGCTTGAGTTAGATCCTGTATCGGTCAGCGCCTTGAGCAGCTCTCGAGCTGGAAAAGCGTTATACAAGAAAGAATTAATAATAATAATAATAATAATATCCTATCCTATCCTGTCCCGTAACCCGGAGGTCGTAGGGGCACCACAGATAATCGTTTAACCAGCATACTCCATCTTTCTCTGTCCTCAGCAGCCCTGATGGCTTCACTCAGTGTCAAACCAGTCCATTCTCGAATGTTGTCCTCCCACCTCTTTTTCGGTCTCCCTCTTCTTCTACCTCCTTGCACTGTGCCTTGCAGAATAGTCTTTGCAAGGCCTGATGATCTGGTGACGTGGCCATACCATCAGAGTTTCCGTTTCTTTACCACTGTGAGCAGGTCATCGTGTTGTCCAATGGCTTGTGTGATGGTCTGTCAGACTTCGTCGTTGGTGATGTGTTGGGTATAGGAAATGCCCAGAAGTCTTCTGTAGCACCTCATAATAATAATAATAATAATAATAATAATAATAATAATAATAATAATAATAATAAAAATAATAATAATAATAATGTTACTCTCAGGCAAACCTTTTTCAATCGTCCGTAAATGACTTTAAAAAAAAAAGTTTTATAAGACTAAGAGAAAAAAAAGTTGAAGATTTGTTTTGGTGGAACTTGATAGAATACTTGAAACTCGAATGAATGGAGGAACCAGGCACCAGCAACAAGGTCACTTGTTGGGCAAGTGAGCTACAAGGTCTAGGTCACCCAAGAAGATTCTTATATTCCCATAATTTAAGGACCCAGCCAATAGTTCAGTTTCTCTGTAATGTGGGTATAATATAAAGCTGTATAAAATGACTCAACAGCTCTTTTAAATGTATTAAGCTGTTTGTTTTTTTAAATCTAATTTAAAACAGTTTTAACACTATTTTTTCTATTTAAATCTATTTTAACATCTATTCACACCTGTGATATTAGATCAATCAATCATTCATTTATGTATCCCTTCTTCAGTTCCTAGTAATATTAGTATTAATACAATAAGGGTTATATCACTATACACTACAGAATAATGCATTTCTACACTGATCTCTGAACATTACACACAGATTACATCACTATACACTACAGAATAATGCATTTCTACATTGATCTCTGAACATCACACACAGATTTAAGATTACCACTGTAATTGAAAACATAAGGTAATTATTTTTAGAAAAGAATAGGGTCATCTGGTGCAGGTAGTTTACACTTTTGTCTGTGACAATAATGTTAAAACAATGAATGATAATTTAACTTCCCAGGTTGCTAACCCTATTGTTTCAAAGAATAAAAGATTGGTGCGAAAAAAGAAAAAAAAAAACAAAAAAACATGAGACGTATTTCTCCTTTTAGGTATTATATCAGGAGATACATAATATACTTGCTAAGTTTTAAATAAATTATTTCAAAAACATAAATAACTATTTACCTCCATCTGTATTTTTTTCCTTTTTGAAATCGACGCTTTTAAATGTACCCTTTTTTTTTTTTTAAAATATATATATCATGTGAATATGACAAACGATTGTTTCATTTCTTGGTTGCCTATTTACTGTATTTACTCGAAAAAAAGTACAGTAAAAACATAACGTAAAGATAAAAACAAATCAACTAACAATGACCTCTCGCTTTTTTTTTTCCCCCCCTCCATGATCAGTGCGACAAATGTTGCATTGTCGTACCAAGGTGGGCTCCCATATATATAAATGTATACAATGCATAAAGTTCGGTCTAAAGCCAGTGATGGAGAAAGTTTTTAAGCTAGGGGTATTTATACCCTCAACCAAAACATGTGGGGGTTTTCATACCATCATTGCAAACATAAGGGGGTTTTTATACGCCCTTACAGTTTTTTAGGGGGTACACCAACATTTTCTTTCAGTGTTACTATTAGCCACGGAAATTCCAGGAGCCATTTCTCCTGGAAAGTCTTTTCATCAGTTTGAGTTTCTTCAGCCCGGCCCGGTTGCGGCTCACCTTTTTCTTCTCCTTCATCTTGTTTTAATTTTTTTGAGCAATTAGTTTTGTCTGCTTTATTTTTCCTTTTCTTCGGCTTCCCCTCAGATCGCTGCCTGTCAGCCATGTTTAATGTTGGGTTGTTGTCAGTCTTATATAGCCAATAAAAAGCGTCGAGAAAAAATAGTGAATATTAATTATTATCGTGCATATGATTGGCTGTTTCTCGGAAGTGACAGAATGAATAGGAGGGGGAGAGAGGGTGGTAGGCGGCCGCGCAGGACGCACAGGCACACGATCCAAATCGAGCGAAAGCTGAACGCACGACCGAAATAGTTGTACCTGATGATACCTCCCAGCAACTTAGCTTTACATTTTCGTACCCCTTTGGCACTGACTTTGTGCGTGTTTATACCCTTTCATTACATTTTCGTTACGTGACTTCCCAACTCAGTACGTGAAACACGTACGATTGTACGTGATCTCCATCACTGAAAGCCACGATTTTTATTTCATAATAAATTACAAACATATATAATACTGGTGACTAATGCTAATTTAGTACATATCTATCCACGATTTCATTACAGCCTAGACAGATTGGAAACCAAAGAGGTTTACATGCTCGGTACATAATGGAACATGTTTTTACTGCCATTGTGCATGGGTAGCATTACATTAAGCCTACGGAAATGGTAACATATCGATGCATTAATTATACTTTCATTAATTGTCACTGAGTCAGACAAGACATCTTATAAAAGTACAAGACCTATACATAATAATTTATTGTTCTCATTTACACAAGGACGTTTGACATAATATTACTTTATTCATTCTGACGATTCAGATTTATTTCATCTAGTCTATTTTCATTATAAATTTGCATTGAGGTGCACATGTCACAAAAAGTAACACTAAAAGTAAAAACCAACATTTTTATAAAATTGGGGCACCAAGTTAACAGATTAAAATATTATAACTGCATTTCACAAATGTGTTTCTAAAGTATATAAACTAAAAAATAAAAAGAATCTGGATGATGTGACTAGCAAAATATCAATGAATCTGCTCAATAAATAAATAAATAAATAACTCCACACGCATTTCAAAAGATATGCTTGCCTTAGAATAGGTCTAATAACAGGGTTGGGATGAAGGTGTGGAACAAAACAGAAACTGCTGTACTAGTATCACCATTATGTACAATAGTATACATATTTTGTTTCCCTGTGTTAATAATCTACATTATAAGATTATGATGTTAACATGAGAGTGCGTGAGTGTGTGCAAGCATGTGAGTGCTTTGACTAGCACTTTATAACATACATTATTATTATTATTTACATCTTGCAGACTGCGTGGGTGAATGATGTTAGCATGGATGCAAGTGAGAGGCTGTGTAGAGTGTACGTGCGAGTGTGTATGGAAGACACATGGAGTACAGCTTTTTAAAAATGTATGCCGTGCGCTATACAAATGCTAAAGTTTATTATTATTTATATTTATTATTACTAGCATACAACTGTAATTAGAAATGTCAAAATCTACTATTTCACAGCAATTTTATACTAGAGCCGAAGACAGTAGAGTGTTAATGTACTGGTCAATGGATCTTCATTAACAATTACAACAAATGCTTTAAATGGACAAGCAGGGCTCGAAAATTAGCGGGGGCCCGGGGCCAAAAACTCGCAAAGTTGATTTCGGGCTCGGAAAGTTGAAAAACGAAGGGCCCGCTTGGCCCGCAAAATAATTCGTCTGCTACAGCTAGCTCTACTCGGCAGTTTCGTATTTGGGCCAAGGGAAGCAACCCACACCGGTGCCCTAAATTTGGACAGAAAAAAAAACCAGAAAAGAAGCGAAAACCCTTTAATTTTGCACTCAAAAGTTTAATATACTGTTACACTTCAATATCTTTTTAATATAATAAACAAAAGGCTATGGCACAACATAAGCGCAAAATGTCCATCTTTGCAAGTACGAAAGTATGGCTACATATCGTCGCCATACAGTTGCTAAAACAATCGGCGATGGCGTATTTTCCAATTTTTGGGAAGCGAAAGACGCCAGAAGAAAACGTCGACGAAAGGAAAGAACAAGAAAAAGAGAGAAAAAAGAAGTATGAAGAGGAAAAAAGATCAAGGAAGTACAATGAAGGGTGGAAAAAAAGATTTCCATGGCATGGCCTTGAAGTGAACGAGGACGGCCAAGAAGTGTTATTCTGTGTGCCGTGGAAATTCAATTGTTTTTATTTTAGATTATCAGACAAATTGTACTTTCTACTTATTATATTGTCAATACTTCTTTTGTTTTTTGTTTGCATTAATTTTCAAGTTGGGCCCCGAAAGTTGCTTGTGGGCCCTCAAATTTTTCAATCAAGGGGCCCGGTGGCCCCCAAAGAAAAAAGTTAATTTCTAGCCCTGACAAGTGTCGAATTTGAAATGAATTTATACCCGAGGGGTTTGCCAATCTTTAATACAGTAATAGCCCAACATCATGTCACAATAAAACATGATATAACAATTAATTAAAATTCAACATTATTGATTGTGAAAGTTGTCAATTATGAATTAGTATTCTTTGTCAACAAATCCATAAAGTTTATTAGAACAGAAGGAGGTTTGAAGAGTGAGAAGAATAAAAACAACAAAGGATGCACAGGGTTGTGAGGGGGATGCAGATGCTTATATTAGATAGGGGTGGGTGGTAAACACAACAGGTGTGTAGGTAGAATAATTCAACAGTGATTGTATCTTGATTTTTATTCTGACTCAAGGAGTTATAAAAAAAAAAAAAGGGGGGGGGGGGCTATTTCTCCTAGTCACGAAGGGGGTCATAATAAAACAATGCAATAAATGAAGTTAAATTTCACTGCACAATGTTTTCTTTGCAGCATATTACAAGCAATTTTATTGTGGAAATCCTGCAAACTCCACATTCTACATTCAATGATGTAGAATTATTTCACAAATCACAAGGGATGATATTTGTATCTCTTGTGGAGAGATTCGCTTGCACCCACACGGTTGACAAACTATATTATCTCGTATTATCCACAATCTCAATCCAAATTTATCCGGTCCTGATTTGGCTCGGAAGAGTCCGCTGGACCTAAAGCAACAATAAATCAATCAATCAATCAATCCAAATTTATAGGGAGATGTTTGTGTGCATTCAGGTGTTTCTCGTCAGTTTGATTTCTTTTTTTCTTTTTTTCAATTTTACTTCACTCCAAACTTACTTAAATCTAACCCAAGGCATTTTAATGTTTGCTGTAAAAGTGCACCAACAACTTCATTTTATCATAAAATGTATGACCATCACTTCCCTTTCCTAACATTCGGCCAGTGAGCAAAGAATGTAAACAATGGGCTACACACGTCAAGAGGGATGGTATGCCTACGCACTCAACTGGCAAACGAAAGTTAAGCAGTGAAAATGAAACCGGCTCTAGTGGGCAATAAATTGCTAAACAAAACTACTGTAAAGTTTTGTAAACTCGCTTCTGTGCAACACACACTGACACAGCTTTTAAAATGAAACCCAGCACCCCATAAACTACACCGCGAACTTTATAATAACAAAGACAAAGGAATGAACGGATTGCGATGTTGTAACATGTGCATGTATTGCTACAACGCACGCATTGGAAACTTTGCAAGCTTGTACTCAATGAATCACACTTCCTTGTCAAATAGCACGCAAAAAATGTGGCGTAGGCCTCGCAGACGACATTTTCGTGAGACACAAATTGGATGAAACGTGGAGCTCTTACCTCTGTTTTGGTAATGTGATGTTTTGCAAGTTTGACGACTGCAAAATTCCCTTTGCCAATCGTCTTTTCGATGTAATACAGTCCAACACGAACAGACTGTTGTGTCTGTCCTTTGGGCCTGTGAAGCGTAGGAGATTCCGAAGCCATCATCACCATTTTTCTACTCCTAAAAGGCACCACAACAATCCACAATCACAGATTCAAACTCCACGGCTCTAGTGAGCCCACCTTTCAAGCGTGTCAGTATCCTACCGCGCTTTGTGAACGGCGACATGCCCGTGTTTAGTGTACTCGCTTCTTTCTCTCTTTCACTCGGCTGTTCTGGCCTCCCTGTTTGACGTCATCATGACGTCACGCGCCGTATTATCGGATTCGAAGGCGGAGTTTCGTATTCAGCTGTTGCTAAGGAGTTTTGACGCAGGCAAATCACCGGTGATCTAAATAAGAAAATGGCAGGGAGAGCACGAGGCGCAAGCATTCTCTCGCTGCCTTCTGGCGAAAGAAGTAAAAAGCGAGACACGCGCCAGTCTACAGGCCGTCGATTGACTAGCGATGAGGGAAGTAAACATTGAACTAGGCAAAGGCGCCTGACGAAATATAGATCAATATAATTATAGCGCAAACAACAATAATTAGGCCTTGCATTAAGAAATGCTGACTGGCACTTCCATTTATTTTGACGTGGGGAGGGATATTTTAAAGGGAAAGGGCGGAGCGAATGGGTGTTGAGAGAGAGAGAGAGAGAGAGAGAGAGAGAGAGAGAGAGAGAGAGAGAGAGAGAGAGAGAGAGAGAGAGAGAGAGAGAGAGAGAGAGAGAGCACCATTTTCACAAATAAACCATTTCAAACTATTTGTTGTTGAAGTAGTTGTTGTTTTTTGTTTTTGTTCAAACAGTAAGCTTATTTGTTTATTTATTTAGGTAATTACAGTTTTGTTTCATTGTTTTCTCTGTGTTTATAATAAACTGTATTTAACTATTTATTTATTTATTTATTTATTTATACATTTATTTATTTATTTTGTTAATTCAATGTTATTTACATATATATCTGTATTTTTCAAAAATTATTTTATATCGTTTCCTGCTTTTTTTTGTGTTCTTGTATCTAACTTTTGAAAATGTCTAGATTAAACAAACTGTAAGAAAGATAGTGAAGGTAAGAACATAAAATAATAAAGAAATGAAGGAAGAAAGAAACAATAAAAAGGAACGAACTGTAGAAATAAAAGAAAGAATAATGCATGAACGAATGAAAAATAAAAGAAAGAAAGAGGATAAAATAATAAATATGCTGTGGGTGAAGCTATCTATTTCTAGATGTGCGGCCACTGAGCAGATTAAAATGTGTGTGTGTGTGTGTGTGTGTGTGTTGGTGTGTGCCTTTGTGTGGGTGCGTTTGTGAGTTCAATTCAATCAATTTATTTAAAGTCTGTTCACAAATTATGTGATTTTAGACAATAAAACAAGAAACGAAATAATATAAATGATAAGGTGGAAAAAGGAAATAATAATAAATAAATCATAAATAATAATGATTAAAAAGAAAACGAAATTGAAGAAAAAGAATACAGCAGCAACAACAAACCCAGAAGAATTTCTACTGATTAAACAATGTAACCTAACATTGAAGCACAATCATCTTAACATCTAAAATACATGGAATAAAATAATTATAATACTTTTTCTATCTGTGTACACGATATAATAGATGCGATTGTCAGCATCAATTCATTATCAGCTAATATTTTTGTTACATCATTGTACTGTGTGATAACAGTATAAATATTATTTTCTATAAATAATTTGTTCAGACATGGGCAATGTAATTTCAAATGTTCTACAGTCAGAGCATTTGAACATACACATTTAAAACGTCTTTAGAAAATTTAGTTTTCCATGAATTTAATTTTAACTTGTAGACAATTTTCGTCAAATGTCTGGAGCTAGACAAAATATTATTGTGTACATTTTTAAGAAAATAATTGTCTACTATTGAGATCAATTCATAGTAGGAGAGGCTCATGTTATGATTAACTTCAGTAGGCTTAATTGCGCCATCTTTAGCTAGTTTATCAGCTAATTCATTACCCTTTATTCCACAATGAGAGGGAACCCACAAAAAATCAACTGTAACATTTTTAATTAATAAACAGTGTAAAATATATTTGATTTCAAAAATCATTTCTCTTCTAACTGAGCAAGTCCAATTTTGTAGCGCATACAAAACAGCGTTTGTGAGTGTGTGTGTTTGTGTGTGTGAGTGTGCTTCTTTGTAAGTGTGCCTGTTTGTGTATGTATGCGCGCCTCTATGTGTGTATGCGTGTGTGCGCGCGCCTCTGTGTGTGTATATATGCCTGTTTGGGTGTGTATGTGTGTGCGTATGGCTGTTTGTGTGATTGTTTTTATGTGTGTGCGCGCCTCTGTGTGTGTGCGTGTTCGGGCCTCTGTGTGTGTGTATGCCTGTGTGTGTTTATGTGTGTGCGCGGCTCTGTGTGGTGTGTGTGTGTGTTTTTGTGTGTATGTATCATTGGATGTGTGCGTGCGCGCGTGTTTGCGACCGGGATCGTTTTTTTGTTTGTTTTGTCTTGTTTGTTTTTGTTTGTACATTCCGTTTCTTCTTCTTCTTCTTCTTCTTCTTCTTCTTCTTCTTCTTCTTCTTCTTCTTCTTCTTCTTCTTCTTCTTCTTCTTTAAAAAAAAAAAAAAACATTGTAACACTTGTTCCTGTTAATAAAGACAGACAGTTAATCACAGCTATAGTATTTTAGATTGCAGCAGGCGCTTTCTGCTGTTAATCCCAATTTTCACCACTGCTCATTTTGGGAGCTGGTGAAGTAGATGTCAACATCATGACCACCACCTTTAACTCCGCTGGGACAGATGCTGCCACTGAGATCCTTTGCAAGCACCGCCCAAAGAAGAAACCGTGGATCCCACTTTAACTTTTGGACCTGTGTGATAAACGAAGAGAGATGAAAAAGAAAAAGAACACCTCACATGGACCTCACAACGTCCCCAGTTGACTCAACTGTAACTGAGTACCTACTCCCGTAAGGGTGGCGAAGGTAAAGCAGCGAGGGAGAGAGATGGGCATCACCCTCATTACGCTGGCTCAAGATAAGTGTGATCTCCAACACCACTCTCCCCTACGGCCACAAGGATATGGGACCACCTTTACCTTTTACCTTTACCACATGGAGCTGATGCCTACCGAAAAATCAACAATGATATCCGATAACAGTCTGAACAAGAACAACAGTAAGAAGGTCTACCAGACTGTGAAGCGGTTGACAAGTGTTAAACAGCCTAAGGTCCCCACGATCCAAAGCAAATCTGGCATATGCCTTACAGAAGAACAAGAAGTCTTGGATAGATGGACAGAGTACTGCTCTGACATTTGCGACCGCACCAAATGGAGACCCATCAATTCTAGCATGTCCCAAGAGCAGGGAGGAGAGAAGGTTAAAAGAGGGAGGGGGGGGGAGGAGGGTCCTCCCGGTTCTCCGAGGGGAAGTTGAGCCAGCAGTGCAATCGTTGAGGAAGGAGAAGTCAGTGGGAGTGGACAACATATCCGCAGAGTTGCTTCAAGCGGGAGGAGAGGCGATGATTGACGCCCTCACCATTATCTGTAACAAGATCTGGCAGAGTGGGGAATGGCCTACACCATGGACCCAGTCCCTTGTCATCACTCTTCCCAAAAAAGGGCAACCTTCAGGAGTGTGAAAATTATCGCACCATCAGCCACGTCAGGCATTTCAACAGGTTGAAACTCCAAGCTGAAGAACAAGCAGGATTCACGGCAGGGCGAAGTAACACCGAACAGATTTTCAACCTTAGAATAATCAGTGAGAAATACCTACAATACCAACAACATCTATATCATGTGTTTGTAGACTTCAATAAAGCGTTTGACCTAGTCTGGCATGCAGTTCTGTGGGCAACCATGAGAGTGTACATCAACCCATACATTATTGAAGTCATCAAAGTCCTGAATGACAAGGCTACCACTGCAGTTCTCCACAACAGCGCCATCGGGAACTAGTTCAGAACAACAATCGGTGTGCGCCAAGGATGCCTACTCTCTCCAACACTCTTCAACATCTTCCTAGAGCGCATTTAGATCACGAAGGCACAGTCAGCATAGAGGATAGAGCAATCTCCAACCTCCGTTTTGCGGATGACATTGATGGATTGGCTGGAGAGGAACAAGAACTTGAACAGCTTATACAGAGGCTTGACACCACATCCAGAGCCTTTGTAATTGGAAATAAGCGCAGAGAAGACCAAATTGATGACCAACAACACCAATGGCATCAACATGAACATCAAAGTCCAAAGCCAACCCCTCAAAACAGAGCATAGCTTCAAATATTTAGGAGCCATTGTATCAGACAATGGGTCCCGACAGGAAGTCCTCTCCAAAATCGCACAAACAACTGCTGCCCTGACGAGGTTGAAGACCATTTTGGAAAGAAAAGACCATCAGTCTACGCTCCAAGATAAGACTGCTGCGCTCCCTTGTCAGTTCCATCTTCCTATACGCTTGCGAAACATGGACCCTCTGTGACGGTGGGGTTTTATTGTTGCTGGGCTCTGCACAATGGAATGCTATTACCCACTCGTCTTCAGTCTATGGGGATCGCTAGTATATCTACCGGTGACTTAACTTAATACATTTATTTGTTTAGCTCGGTCTGTGTTTAGGCTGTACCGAAAAATGGTAAAACATCACTGTCACACTAGCTCTCACACGGCTATGAAACATAGGTAGTCAGCCATTGATAACAGTAAAAGTCACACATTTATTTCCTCTATTCTATACACGATCTTCGAAGTACGAAACTAACTTAAAAGTTCAAATGTCAATGCGAATGGTTCGCTCTTGCGAGTTCTAGGCAGCTACTTTATCCTCATCGGGCACTTTATACTTTCTGCCCTAATGGTCAGAGTTCTGGAAGAGTGGACTACTGTGGTCCTGTGATACAGATTTTGGGGCACTTGGTGAATGTGCACTTAGCTGTGTGGTTGAAGCACTGCGTTGTGGTTGCTTCCTGGAAAAGCTGTGTTGTTGTGGAGTCTTCTCCTTGTGGCTAGACTAGTGGGCTCTCTCCGCTCAGTGCGTTAGATACCTCTGCAGACCAACGTTCAGTGACGACTTGTTCTTGTCTTTTGCCTAGTTGGGCTCACAATACAATGCCTGCTCATCTGTAACATATGAGACGAAATTCTGCACAACCCTGTATAATAGGTGTGTGCAGAGCGTCTTACTGAAGGCCGGAGTAGTCCTCAGTGATTAGCTCCACATCTCTATATATATAAGCGACGAACATTCTGCTAAGTCTGTGGTCCACTGGAATCTCCACTCTAATTTCCTATACATATATAACTATAAATCATGGCTAACTACACACATAGAGAAAGAATTAATATTACACACATTCTCTGGTACCGCCACTGGTCTGCAAGCATACATATAGGTTAAACAACAGTGGGTCCGCCAGGTATACAACATGGCGTCGAACCCGGTCGTGTTCGCCATGTGGTCAGGCCATGTTGGACTAACAATTCAATTCTAAGCATAGCAAATTTCACAAACATAATTCAACAATAATATAAATACATCACGATGAAACAAAAGTATGTTCATTTATCTCTTTGACAATGTCAGGCCGTGGCTAACTTGATTGAAATCGAATTTTCAACAAGTCCTGCTTCCTAAGTCTGCTCAGGAGAGATTTTCTAGAGTGTAGCTGTATACTACTCTCAGCTTTCAACACGAATGACTCTCTACCTAGCCTCTGCCTAACCAGGCAGAACTGGTTCTACCTAATCTAGCTGTGTTCTCATTGGCTGTAAATTCTGATTGGATGTAAAATCGTTGAGCTCTAACGTAAGCTGCGATGATGTCACTATACTGCGCTCGCGTCAAGCTAGCAGTGTGTGTACACATCAGTACTTTCTGTCGTCTGCTTCAGGCTAACAGTAACCTTCTAAGTTTACACTGACTAAACAAGGCAAAAGCTCAAACTGTGCTGTGTAAAACTGCCTCTTGTTACACCCTCACAGCAGACACAGAAGAATACAAAGCATGGAGATGAGGTTCTACAGAAGACTTCTGGGCATTTCCTAAAAATTTCACAAACATAATTCAACAATAATATAAATACATCACGATGAAACAAAAGTATGTTCATTAATCTCTTTGACAATGTCAGGCCGTGGCTAACTTGATTGAAATCGAATTTTCCTGCTTCCTAAGTCTGCTCAGGAGAGATTTTCTAGAGTGTAGCTGTATACTACTCTCAGCTTTCAACACGAATGACTCTCTACCTAGCCTCCTTCCTAAAACCAGCACATCGTCAACGTCCGACAGACAGAAGTCCGACAGACCATCACACAATCCATTGGTATGGCCACGTCACCAGATTATCAGACCTTGCAACGACCAACCTGCAATTCACGGTGCAAGGAGGCAGAAGAAGAGGGAGACAGAAAAAGAGGTGGGAGAACAACATTCGAGAATGGACTGGCTTGACCCTGAACGAAGCCATGCGGGTTGAGGAAAGAGAAAGATGGAGTAAGCTGGTTAAACGATCATCTGTGGTGCCCCAATGACTTTCTAGTTACGGGATAGGGTAAGATAGATAATATTTTAATTTTAAGTTGCATCAGCCGCTTTTTGTTTTTAATCACAGTTTTAGTATTATAGGTTGCCGAAGGCGGTTTGAGCCAAGGTTTCTGGGAAATCGCCTTTTACAAAAGCTTCTTCTTCTTCTTCTTCTTCTTCTTCTTCTTCTTCTTCTTCTTCTTCTTCTTCTTCTTCTTCTTCTTCTTCTTCTTCTTCTTCTTCTTCTTCTTACAACAACAACAACAACTACTACTACTACTACTTCTACTACTTCTACTACTACTACTACTACTACTTCTACTACTACTACTACTACTACTACTACTACTACTACTACTACTACTACTACTACTACTACTACTACTACCACAGGCGGCGGAAGCAGGGGAGGCAGGGGGGCCATGCCCCCCCCCCCCCCTAGAAAAATGTTGGAGGGGGCAGCCTTATATATTGCCCCCTCCAATAATGAGTAGTGTTTTTTTTTTTTTTTTTTTTTTTTTTTTTGCCAGGGCATTAAAGGATTTTTTTTTCAAATGGAATCAAGCAATACAAGTGTTTATCATCATAATCATCATCATCACCCTCTGATCAGTTAGAGAAGTTCGTCCCTTCGTCATCATTTCCTGTCGACGCGTCATAATCGTTAGCCTTAGCGTAGATCAACGTGACCGACAGTTTTCGACATCGTGCACGTCACAGTCGCGTTTTGAAAACTTTAATTTGCTGTCAGTTTTTACAGTCTACCGTTTTCAATATCAGCAATTTTCTCGACTACAAGTGAAGAAGTCAGCAAAATGGCAAATGCTTTGACAACTGGTGTTATTGTTCCTCGTCATGCATCCCGACAGACTCTCCGTGACAACCAACCTGCGGCCACTCCAGAAGAATATTTCAAGATTAGCATTGCCATTCCTTTCTTGGAACACCTGTCAACCGAATTGGACTCGAGGTTCAAAAATGCTGGTCTAGCAGTTGATGGTCTATGTCTGGTGCCAAGCACTTTAATAGACAACCAGGATGTTTTCATGCAGGTTCCAGAAGGGATGATGCTGGCAATGTTGTGGGAGTTTGAGCTACCAGACAACGCTACCCTTGCTGCAGAATACCAACGGTGGGTTTGCAAATGGCGAAGTGCTGCTGAGAATGCGACAGCTATCATCCCATCCACGGCATCAGAAGCACTGAAACATTGTGACAGGGATTTTTTTTTATCCCAACCTGTTCATCATGCTTTAGAACCTTTGCACCCTACCTGTCACTACTGCCGAGTGTGAGCGTTCAAACAGTCAGTTCCGTAACCTGAAAAACTACTTGCGCTCTACAATGGGGCAACAGAGACTAAATGGACTTGCTTTACTGAAAGTGCACAGGGATGTTGATATTGACTTCAAAGAGGCAGTGAACTGTTTTGCCAGAAGATACCATTCACAAATGGTACTAATGCCGAGGAACCTAGTGCAGCAAGACTGAATTAAGTGAAAGCAGGGCGGTGATGTTCATAAACTACAAGGTAAAGCTTTATACCGTTAACGATCAACAAAAAGTAGTGAATAATAATAGTATACAAAACATCTCTGCTGATAAATAAATGTGTGTGTGTGTTTTTTTAAGGGAGGGGCAGAGGATAATTTTTGTACCCCAGAGTTTGTCAGTTCAATTGTTCAAAAAGCTCAAAGTCCCAGACCATCACAGATGGCTTTTTCAAGGTTCAGATTGCACCAGATTGCACCATTTTGCATCCTTGAAAAAAAAAAATTTCCGGGGGAGCATGCCCCCGGACCCCCCTAGAAGGCTCGGCGCTTCGCGCCTTCGCTAAATCTGTAACCCCCACCCCCACCCTCGACTTTTCCCAGGTCTGGCCCTGATGTCAGTGAATAGTGTGTGCCCCCCCCCCCCCCCCCCCCCCCCCCAATCGTGAGCAGCTTCCGCCGCCTGTGACTACTACTACTACACAACTTTGCAGTTATCAGCTATATTCGCTGAGGAAGAGGAAGTCTGCGGGAGCTCTTTTCCATTCTTTTGCCTCTGATCCTTCTTTTCTTACTTTTCCCATCCTTTCTTTCTCCCGTTCTATCTCTCGCCACCTCACCCATATCCCACTGCATCCCAGCTCCACTCTTTCTTTCTTTCTTTCTTTCTTTCTTTCTTTCTTTCTTTCTTTCTTTCTTTCTTTCTTTCTTTCTTTCTTTCTTTCTTTCTTTTTAAATTTATTTCTTAAACTGTCTCTCTTACAAAACAAACAAACAAAAGCTAGTACGTAATTTTCGTTTTTGTTTTTTTTGCATTTTCTTTCTTTCTTTCCTACTTTCTTTCTTTTCTTTCTTTCTTTCTTTCCTTCTTTCTTTTTCTTTTTTCTTTCTTTCTCTCTTTCTTAAACTTTTGTATTACAAAAAAATTAAGTGAGCAAACAAACACATACACAAAGCATGTAATTCAATCCTTCGGATGAGAGTTTAATCCAAGGTGAAGTCTGTGCACGCCCGGCATTCCCACACACGGACTTTAAAGATCCTGACGCTCATGTTCTAGACGGGTGAGTGCCAGCTTCACCAACATGCTTAGCAAGTACTAGATCCAATCTGCCCCGTTCCCGGTCGCGGCTATGCGCCCAAATGCTGCAAGCGAGCAGCTTCAGTTGGTCCTGATTCGGCCTTGAGCAGCTCTTGAGCTAGAACAGCACTAAATAAGAACGATTCATTAAATAAATACTAATTAAAAAAAATATTCAATACTATTTTTTACGTATCATGCTAATTGTTATATAAAAATCACTAATAAAAAATTAATTAACCCAATTTTTGGGTATTTATTTGAATGTATTTTTCATTATTTGCACTTTTTTGGGGGGTGGGGGTGGGGGTGGAGAGTGGGGGTATATATATATATATATATATAGAGAGAGAGAGAGAGAGAGAGAGAGAGAGAGAGAGAGAGAGAGAGAGAGAGAGAGAGAGAGAGAGAGAGAGAGAGAGAGATTTCTTTTTTTTAAGTTATTTACATTCTTCTATATCAATTTCCCCCTCCTCCTCCCCCTCCTTTCCCCCTCTTCTCCCCCCCCTTTCCACTTCAAACAGAGAAATCGAAGAAGTTTTCATCTTCCAGACAGTACGAACTAATGAACTTAATTTTGTGTGGAGGATGATCCCTGAGCGAGATTTGTTTCCCTTCTTCTCTCTTTCTCTAATAGGAAGATTATTAAAGTGATTTTGTCGTGTTCCCCGGAGATCGTTGGTCACGGTCCGCTTGGTTAGTTTTTGTGATGCGACTGTGCCTGTAGTCTATCTAATACGAGGAGATAGTCAGTCAGTCAGTTAGTTAGTTAATCATTAATTGTTTATAGTAGGTACAGCGGGTTGCAAGGAGCGGATTCAGAAACTCAGTAGGGGAGATACTACATTCCCTGTTAATATAGCAGACGACCATTTTAAAGCTAGCTCACGACACTTAGCTTTATAGTTGTTGTTGTTGTTGTTGTTGTTGTTGTTGTTGTTGTTGTTGCTGTTGTTGCTGTTATTGTTGTTGTTGTTGCAAATGTTATACACCAAACGATGTGTGGGTATAATAAGCAAATAATCATCAATTCATTTGCAAGACCGGAAGTGATGGGTACGATGGTAAGAAGGGGTGTGTGGGGGAGGGGTGGGGGGGAAGGAGGAGGGTGTAGGAGGAGTATGTGAAGGGGGGGGGGTAGGCGGGGAGGAAATAATTCCAAACTGGATGAAGTGGAGTCTTTCATTACTCAACAAATCTTGTAAAATCCTTCGGATGAGAGCGTCAAACCGATGGAAGTGTCCATGAACGCCTGTGCATGGACTTTAAAGATCCTGACGCCCATGTCCTAGACGGGAGAGAGATACACCCAGCATGCACTAGGTCCCTTCTTCCCCAACTCCGGTCGCCCAGGGTGGTGCTCAGTCGGCCGAGCGTCAGACCACGCGCCCAAAGGTTGCAAGTGGGCTGCTCGGGCGGCTTGGGTTAGATCCTGTATCGGCCAGCGCCTTGAGCAACCCTTGAGCTGGAAAAGCGCTAGACTATATAAGAACCATTACAGGGCGAGTTAAAAGTGCAAGAAGATGGGACAGGAATATGGGCGGATTTGGTATGTGGGTGGGTGGGTGGGTGGGGTGTGAGGGTGGGTGGGGTGTGAGGGTGAGGTGAGTAATAGAGGGCGTTGTACACCCTCCACCCCCCCCACCCCCCACCCACCCCACCCACAAAAAAAAAGAAGTCTGCAGGGTCTCAGGCACTAAACCTCAGCCATCGAGTTCCAGACACTAAATGTCGCCGCTGACGTCAATGCTGACATTGTAGGAGATGTGGAGTGATGTCCCTTTATACCCACAGGCATAAGCAATCGTTATTTTCTATTGACCTTCACATTAGGGGTTGGTATTTTCTTTTCTTTTCCAGGCTTGGATGGATAGGACTGGTGGGAAGGATTGTGGTGAGGAAGGCTTCAAAGGAAAAGGATATGGAGGAGAGTATGTACTATGTCTGTGTGTGTGTGTGTGTGTGAGAGAGAGAGAGAGAGCGCGCGTGTCTGTACGTTTGTGTGTGTATTTGTGTGAGTGGGTGGGTGTGTGAATGTGTGTGTGTGTGTGTGAATGTGGATGGAGAAGAGTGTATGTATGCGTGTATGTATGTATGTTTGTATGATGTAGTGCATATTTGTGTTTTGTATTTGTATTATGTTTATGTGTATGTGAATGTGTGTATATGTGTTTGTGAATATGTGTTTGTGAATGGGAATGTGTGTGAAGGTGTGTTCGTTCGTGTGTGTGTGTGTGTGTGTGTGTTTGTGTGTGTGCATGTGCGTGTGAATGAAAGTGTGTGAGCGAAATATATAGGGGTGGATGGTAATGAAAGAAATAATAAAATATATGAGAGAAATACAGAGACAGACAGAGAGAAAGACAGCGATGGAGAAAAAGAGACAGACAGGCAGACAGAGACAGAGAAATCGAGATGCAGACAGAGACATAGAGAGACACAGACACAGAGATAGGGACAGAGACAGACACAGCCAGACAGATATTTAATGGATTTTGTTGCGTAATACAAGTAGGGTGGTATTAATAATTATGTTTTTGTGAGTTGAGTGAGCGAAACTGGGTAAGCAGATGGGAGTGGGCCAATAAGACAACAAATAAATAAATAAATAAATAAATAAATCCTACTCAAAGAAAGAGAGAAAAAAATCATTGCGATATACTTCCACCGCGGTTATAGAATACCGGTTTCGTAAAGGTTGTTTTGTTGTTTTATTCCATTTAAAGTGCAGGAGGCATGCACCTATTTACACTAAACGTTAAAAGCAGGATATGACACTATAAAACAAACGAACAATGCAAGCACAATAATATACACATACAACTGCATTCAACTCATCTTTCACGCCATGTACACAGTGTATATAGCTCTTTGTAAAATTAAATATATGTACACACAGTTACTAATTAAGCAGTAATAAAGGTATAATATAGGCTAATCAGTGTTTGGATTTAGAAGCGAATGAATTAATATTTAATCTAACTTGTCAAGATAAGTGGTAAGGTATATATATGAGTCGTCGACATTTTGGGAATTTCAATTCAGGAAGTAGAATTCTTGTGAGGGATTGTGCTAAGTTGTCTGGCCGTCAAGACGATCGGCCCAAAGGCTGCTAGTGGGCGTATGGGGTGGGTTGCGTGGCATACATTACATTACGTTACATTACATTACATTACATAATTGTTGCTTTAGTTCCAGCGGACTCTTCCGAGCCAAATCAGGACCGAACAACCCCCAATCCGCATAAAAGATCTGCCGAAACAACCCTAGTGGGAAAACTGAATGCCCTTTACCAGCCAGTCACTTTACAATAAAGACATCCCACACAGGGGACGGCTGAGGCTTCACCCCAACTTATCGAACCCCCGTTTACAAAAACAAAATAGAATACAAACATCTTTATAAATTATCAACAAAACACATACATATAAAATGCTTACATTGCTAAATAATAACATCATAGGAAGCCCTAGTGACCACCTGGCAGAAAGCGTCCAATATTCCCAAGCTGATCCAACAGACCCCATACACAAACAAGGAGTCTTGTCCCGGAAGAGTTTTCAAGAAAAAAGGTAGGAGACTGGTCTAGCGAAGAAGACGATAGTATAGCAGATTGATACAAAAGAGCAGGAATGAGAAAGAGCAAATGAGAAAGACAGCGACAGTGGGAATTTAAAGCACTAAATTTCCATAAAGTGGGGATACTATTTATACTGAAACCCCCGGCACCCCTACGGGGGTTGCGTGGGATACCGTAGCGGCCAGCGGCCGGAGCAGCTCTTGAGCTGAACAGTGCTATATTAAAACGATTAAATAAAGAAATATATTGCGAGGAGGAGAAGGAGGAGGACGACTATTTGGACAAGGAAGAGGTTGAGAAGGGGAAGAAGGCAAATGGTGCTGATGTTTTAGAGGAGCGGGCTGTGGTTGGGGGGTGGGTGGGAGTTGGCACACACGCACACCCACACACACACACACACACACACACACACACATACACACACACACAACTGTTGGCACACACGCACACCCACATACACCCACCCACACACACACACAACTAACGACTTCTGCTGCGGTGTTAACTGAGGAATGAGCTCAGCTCGCATTATGATTATTTTACGTAACAGTATATTGCTGTTAACAAACCCTGTCAGATTTCCCCCCCCCCCCTCCTCATTACTAAAAGCTTCATAACGCGATCTGTTCCGGTGAAACTGACCACGACGTAATAGATTGACCTGGTTGTCTTAGTCGCGACTTTTCTTGGTTTCCATGGAGACCGAGAATTTTTGGTTTCCGTGGTTACGGAATTCTCGACTGCGAGACTGAACACCCACGTCATAGCATTGATGTATGCAACATGGGGTTTGTATTAGAAACGTAAATTGCGTTGGAAGTTCAACGAACAGGTCATGGATTTTGACGTGATTTTGCGTTTGTGCGAGATGGAGGTGGGTAGAGGACGAAGGAGAAGTAGGAGGGGAAAAAAAGAATGAGGGGGAAGAAGAAGAAGAAGAAGAAGAAGAAGAAGAAGAAGAAGAAGAAGAAGAAGAAGAAGAAGAAAGGGAAATAATGAGGAGGAAGATGAGAGGGAGGAGGAGGAGGAGGAAGAAAGAATGAGGAAGCAGGAGGAGGAGGAGGAGGAAGCAGAAGAAGAAGAAGAAGAAGAAGAAGAAGAAGAAGAAGAAGAAGAAGAAGAAGAAGAAGAAGAAGAAAGTGAAATAATGAGGGGGAAGAAGAGAAGAAGAAGAAGAAGAAGAAGAAGAAGAAGAAGAAGAAGAAGAAGAAGAAGAAGAAGAAGAAGAAGAAGAAGAAGAAATAATGATGAGAAAGAGGAGAAGAAGGAGGAGGAGGAAAAAGAACGAGGAAGAAGAAGAAGAAGGAGAAGGAAAAGAAGAAGAAGAAGAAGAAGAAGAAGAAGAAGAAGAAGAAGAAGAAGAAGAAGAAGAAGAAGAAGAAGAAGAAGAAGAAAAAGAAGATTCAATATTTTATTACGTGAAGAAAATGATTTTAACATTAAGTTGCTAATCTTACAATCCGCTCTTCTGTCAGTCACTCCTACATTTTGTGTCATCATAGATTTAAAATAAAAGGAACAAAAAACAACCACATTAAATAAATAACTTCGCAACAAGGAAACTAACAATAATGAATATGAAACCTTTTATTGGAACCATTTAATTTAATAAAGAGAGAGAGAGAGGTTTGAGAGATTTAGAGGAAGGGAGCGGGGGTAATATGTGTGGGTGAGTGGGTGGGAGGCGGGAGGTGATGAAAGATGAAAATCAATTGATGCATGTTATATGTAACAAGCAGACCCGTTTACCCCACACTATTTGAGCTTTTGCTTGTTTAGTCAGTAGTAAAACTTAAAAGGTTACTGTAGTCTATAGCAGACAATTAAGGTATAACTGATGTGTACACACACACTGCGAGCTGACGCGAGCCGTTTAGTGACATCATCGCTGCCTACGATTGTGTTTCGAACTTTATATCCACTTAGATTGTTTCAGCCAATCGGGACACAGGTAGAGTGGTTAGATCCAGTTCTGGCTGATTCAGTCAAAGCCAAGTATAGGGTCAGTTGGTTGGAAAGCTCTGAGCAGTACACAGCTACACTGGAGCAGAGAAATATCTCCACTGATAGAACAGGGAAGCAGTGTTTGTTGAATATTTGAATTCAATCAAGTAGCCACGGGCCTGACATTGTCGAACAGGTAAATGAACACACTTCTGTTGCATCGTGAAGTATTTATATTATTGTTGAAATTATGTTTGTGGAATTTGCTATGCATAGAATTGAATTGTTAGTCCGACTTTGCCTTACCATGTGGTGAAGCCGAACACGTGTCAAGCACAACCGGTTTTGACGCCATGTTGTATACCTGACGGAACCACTGTTGTTTAACCTATATGTATGCTTGCAGACCAGTGGCTGTACCAGTGAATGTTTATAATATTATTAATTCTTTATGTGTATAGTTAGCCACGATTTATGTTTATGTATGTATAGGAAATTAGAGTGGAGATTCCAGTGGACCACCGACTTAGCAGAATGTTCGTCGTTTATGTATAGAGATATGGAGCTATCACTGAGGGCTACTTTGGCTTTCAGTGAGACGCTCTGCACAGACCTATTATTCAGGGTTGTGCAGAATTTCGTCTCTTATGTTACAGACGAGTAGGCGGGATATCGTGAGCCCAACTCAGCAACGAATAGAACCTAATCTATGATTCGAGTTGGCTGCCGAGGCATCTACAGCATCGAGTGCAGATAGCCCACCCGTCGAACACAAGCAACGACAACACAGAGAAGCTACCTCAACGCAGCGCTTCAACCACGAAACCACTGATCAGTTAAGTGCCCAGGAAACAGTGCACTAAAACTGTAGCAAAAGGACCACAGTAGTCCACTCTTCATGAACGCTAGTAGCCAGTGCCCTATGAAGAAAAATTAGCCTGTTGACCAGTGATGTAGCCCTGCTATGACTGACATGGATCTTTTACTTTCTGTGGACGTAATCTTATGTCTCCCTCGATCATGCCCGCTTGCATCCCATTGTATTAATAATAATAATAATAATAATAATAATAATAATAATAATAATAATAATAATAATAATAATAATAATAATAATAATAATAATAATAACGTATTTTTATATAGCGGGTACTCCAGCCTATGACCAGACTCGCCACGCTTTATATAGTCATTACATAAAAATACATGCACTCGATCAAACATCGCTTTTGCTACGATACACCAAAAGACGGAACAGTAAAGGTAAGAACTATTTACAACTATGTATAAAATGACAAAAAAGACAGAAATAGACTATTTACAACTATGTACATAAATGACAAAAAAAGACAGAAATAGAATAGCAAAAACCTATTCACAGCTATTTATATGCCCGGTTAGACCCAGGAAGAAAAACAGTATAAATATTTACAGCCGTGTATACACTTACGGATCAGACAGAGACAAAAAAGGAGAGAATGGCAGCGGGATACAAATCAGTCTGAATAATGCATTACAGTATAATAATTACAGTATGTCTCTTTGCGTTCAGGGTGGGTGAGGAATGACCGACAATGTTTAGGCTTGAATAAGCAAAATGCAATAATGACTGTAGGCCTAGTAATCGCTTGTCCAGTTCTTTAAGAGCAAAGTAGAAGCCGAATGTGGAGTTTGTTTTGATTTCAAAACGCACACATCTGCAAGCCCACCAGTAATATATTATATTAAAAATTTTTTTTTTATCCCGGTCTTCTGGTAGTCCACTAGAAGCAGGATCAGGTTAGGTTGTAATAATAATAAAGGATATTTATATAGCGCTTTTTTCCTATTAAAAAATCCGCTCAAAGCGCAATTAATAATAATAATAATAATTTATTTTATAAAGCGCAATTCCAAACTAAAAGTCTGCTCAAAGCGCTCACACGCATACTCTCACACAAGCTCTCGCACAATAAGAGACTGTACAACACACTAAAACATGATGTATATAAAAAACACATACATCTAACACCACATGCCTACAAACAAACACACACAGAATTATTATATAAGCAGCTAAAAACAATAAGATAAAATTCGTAAAAATATGCATGTCCAATAAAATTAAACAAAGGTATTTAAAAAAACAACAACAACAACAAACTACCTATATACATATATTTTACATGTAAAAGATGTAAGAAACATTAACACACAACCAAGCATGGCTTTACGCAATCAAATACAATATAGAATAAATACAATAAAATACATTGACAGAACTTAATCCTGGTCCTCTGACTGAATGAGCCAGTTATTTAAAAAAAAAAAAAAGACAAGGTACATATAATTTTATGGAATAAAATAGTTGACTTTGCCAAATTTCAAAAACCCATTACGTGAAGATCGCGACAATTTAAAAATGTAGGACCCTGGGTCCAGTGACCGACAGACCAGGGCTAAATTAAGAAGCAGCACGCACCCCCTCTCTAGTCAAATTCGGGGGTAGGGAAGTAGGTGAGGGGTGGGGAGGTGCGGGACCATCCAAAACTGGGAAATGTGAGCATGCACACAAGGGAAATTCCTCCACGTGGGAGGTTAAAACGAATAAATAGAACTAAAAGGGGTTCCTCACCCTAGGTAAAAAGCGCTTTTAAATAAAATGCTGAAACTGGGATGGGAGCAGGCAACCAAGGGGAAGGGGGTGCGCATACTACCTTTTAACACTAAATTCTACACAATTCTCACACATTCGCACACTTAAAAATAAAATCATTACGATCAACAACAAAATGTTGGAGGCGTTGAAGGAGATGGATAGATGATGCAGGCAAACCAGAAAGAAGTAAGTTGCAGCAGCCCAGTCGTGAAAGGATGAGAAATATAATTAGCTTTTTTATGGCATCATTAGTGAAATACTATCGAATAAGGCCCATACGGCAAAGATATATTTATATATACGCTGTCAAATACATAAAGACCATGCGGAGGGATAATGAGCAAAAGAAGAAGAGAAGAGTTTAGGTTGTGTTTGAAGGAGAAGATTGAGGATTTGCTGCGTAGAGAACGTGGGAGTTGACTCCAAACAGATGGTCCAAAGACAGGGAAAAAGCGGAATCCGTCAGAAACAAGTTTGGTTCGAGGGACTGGAGGTGTCAGAGGATCAGAAGCTGAGCGGAGGTTGCGTGATGGTGTGTACAGATGGATTCTGTCTGAAAGACAGGAAGAAGCAGATTTTGAACCACTGATGCACTTGAAGCAGAAGGTTGTAGAGTATTATGTGTGAGACAGGCAGATAGTGATGGGAGGAGAGCAGTGAGGTGATGTGATCAGACCTTTTCTAATTCTAGATCAGGCGAGCTGCAGAATTTTGTACGCGTTGAAGGAGGTGGATGGATCATGCAGGCAACCCAGAAAGAAGTAAGTTGCAGTAGTCCACTCGTGAAAGGATGAGAGATGTAGACTAATTGGCTTTTTTGGTGGCATCAGTAGTGAGGTACTTTCGAATAAGTCCAATATATGAAAGAAACATGACTGACAGGTTGTCTGAATGAAGTTCTGCATTGAAAGGGTTTCGTCAATGGTGACACCAAGATTTTTGACGGAAGAAGTAAGGAGGATTGTGCTATGTGCAAGAAAAATGGAATTAGTAGAGACAGAAGAAAGCTTATGTTTGGTTCCAATGAGTATGGCTTCGGTCTTGTCAGCGTTGAGGTGAACTTTGTTGGCAGTCATCCAGTTTTGTATGTCAGTGAAACAATCAGAATTCATTTGAAAAAGGCGTGAACGATTTTCAAGAGAGCTTCCCTGTCGTGAAGTTGGCCATCAATAACGTAGAAGTGATGATTGATGTGGTGATTTTTGATGATGTCAGAGAGAGGAGAAGTATACAGAGTGAAAAGAATTTGGCCAAGAACAGAGCCATGAGGAACTCCACAGGTAAGTAGGACTGGAGAAGAATTGACACTGTTCACGGAGACTGTCTGAAGCTCGTCGGAAAGATACGAAGAGAACCAGTTGAGTGAAGAGCCGGAAATCCCAAAAGTGTTTTCCAGACGTTGGAGAAGAATAGAGTGATCGAAGGCTTCAAAGGCGACAGAGAGATCGAGAAGAGTGAGAAGTGAAAGTTTCCCACAGTCAATGGCAAGCAAGTGGTCATTTAAATTATGGATGAGGGCAATTTCAGTGGAATGATCAGAACGGTAGGCAGACTGAAATGGGCAGAGAAAGTTATTGGAAGCCAGATGTTCATTTAACTGTTTCAGGACAATCTTTTCAAGGAGTTTTGATGTGATAGGTAGCGGTGGGCAAGATAAATGGGGTTAATTTTTTCAGTGTCCATCTTAGCAGTACGGCGGTTCTGGTGGTTTAGTGTTGATTTACTTGCTTACCTTTCTTCCCTTGGATGGTTATTACAGTCTGCCATATCGCCAATGTATGAATTGCTTTGTAAAATATGTATTTTCATCACTGTTCTTCAAATTATCTTAGAAGCATATTTTTTAAGCAAACATGTGTTTACAAACACTGTCAGATTTCTTTAAATAATATATTTTGCCGGTAAATAACTTATAATTTACCTACACAATATATTGTTTGGGTAAATAAATCATGATAAAGGTAAATAAGGCATTGCCGCTAAATAAGGAAGTATTTATCTTTATAACGCATTTTTTTAGCAGATTGTGTGAAATTATGTATTATTTCAAAATGTGTCTAAATAATGATTTGATTACTTATATAATTCATTCTTTGACAGAATTTTTTTTTTTAAAATCAGTTTATAGTCCCCTCTCTTCCCGCTAAGGATTTTCAGAGAGGAGACTGACTGTTAACAGAATTTACGTATGTATGTATGTATCAGTTTATAGTCCCCTCCCTTCCCGATAAGGATTTTCAGAGAGGAGACTTTTAATCAATTTGTGCAGAATTTACTAAATAATTTATTATTTAGGAGATGTTGCTAACTAATGCATTGCGGGGACTGCAATTTTTATTATTTAGGGGATTCGCAGAAACAAGTAGCATTATTGTGAGGTTGTGTGTAGTGATACAGAAAATGGGAAAATATTGATTATACGCTGTTTTATGATTTAAACTAAGGCAACTGCTTTACGTCACTCTTTTTAAAAAAAAAAAATCGCAAAAGTACTAATATACGAAACTGCAACGGTAATGGCTCCGGAAAAGAGGGATCCATCATTATTTCTGCATTGGCAGGATTGCCTTCAGAGTAGATAAACATGGAGAACTCGTAGTTAACGGCGATCTTGTGGGGGGAAAAAAAGCAACAGCGTTGATTTAGGTTTTTCAAGAATTCACTTCTTCTACACCTATCTTTGCGTTTTGTGGTAGATAAATACAAAAAGAAAGCATACTTTTTTTTAATGACGTAGATACTAAAACACTGAACACTCCCGCACAAAACTGACGTTGACCTTTCATTTACGTTAGGGAGGTTACAGATATTTAATCTTCAAATTTGTGGAGTGATTTATGCTGAAAAATAAATAACTAACACAAATTTTGCTACACAATCTTTGGAAAGACCTTGCATTTAATTATAGTAAACAGTCAAATTATAAAACCCAAGTTTTCAAGCGAATCCTGGAATCCCCTAAAGTAATGAAAATTGCAGTCCCTAAACAATGAATTGTTGACGTGAATAATGCATTGTTTAGCAAAACCTTCTAAATAATAAATTATTTATCAAAGTCTACTAAATATTGCATTATATATGTTACGTTTGCGACGTGCATGATAGTACGTGTGAGACGTGCACGATAGATCCGATCGTTTTGTTTTGCAAAGCATTCAATAACAGAGTGTATTTACCTTTGATTTGGTTTTGCGTTGTTGTTAGAGGAGTTGTTATAATGATAATTTTCGTTGGTCGATATTATTGGAGAATTTCTAGGGTTGCTTGTTTACTGTAACGTCACCCTAGTGGGTGCCGTGGACGTTCAGCTCAACAGCGAGTGAGGGGATAAAAACTCAAACAAAGAAACTAACACAAAATGCCAGATGAACAATCACACTCTTTTATTCAACAACCAAACGCACACACAGGATAATGGGATACTAAACCACCCTCAACCCCTATCAAGACCCCCAACCCAGTAGCTACCAAACAATTACCTCCCTTGTCTAACCCGAAACCCCAGAACTATACACAACAAAATGCTCACAACAATATGCAACAATCAATTAAATTCAGATAAATACAATTTCAAGCTGAATTCACAAATCAGGAAATCTTAGAAATTCAATTGTATTGAACAAGCTAACTTTATCATCCAGTATTAACGTTCGTAAATTAACTGTCTCTTAACTGAGCTCAGAATAAACTTTAGCAGTTGATCACTGAAGATGGATATATGTTTAGGTGCGTGAAATGCGAATCTGTGTGTGTGTGTCGGTGTGGTTTGGCTGCTGGTATTCTGTAAACCTCGATGGAAAGCTCCCGGTCGTCCAAAGTAACAGGACAAGTCCCGGCGATGATGGAGGACCACACCCAACAGCGACGCCAACGACAAAGAAGACACGTGGCGATGGTGGTGGCGAGGCCTGGCAGCGTCCACACCTCACAGTGGCAAAGGCAGAGGTCTCAGAGGCTGACGTACACGTGGTACAGCAGTACAGCAGTAACACCGTAGGAATAAAGTAGAATTAGCGCAGAATTATAACTAAAGTAGTATCCAGATAGTAGCAATAGTAGTAGTAGCAGTAGTAATAATAACAGCAGGCCCAATCTGTCAACAAATAAATTGTCTCACTAGTTCATCCTCAAAAATGTAAACTCTACATAACAAATACTCCTTCCATGTCCGCCATCTTGACCTGTTTATACATGCATCTCAATAATCCAATGCAATTCTTAATTCTAATGATTTATATTTCTTTCATAAAACATAGTTGTTTATAATAAATATACATAATTATTACAATTGCATTTCCAGTCACACAATCCCGGTTCATCTCATCCTCACCTCCGTCTTCATCACCCCTCTCCACGTTATAGTACATTATCTCCCTTCATTCAAAATTATCTCTATCACGCTATAATGCATCATCACTCTTCCCTCATATTCATCACCTTCCTCACCCCTCTCCAACATAGTACATTGTCTCCCTTCCTTTACATTCATCACCCCCCACCCCTCTCTCTCTCTCTTTAACATGCATACTTCTTCATCACCCCTTGATCCCATCAACAACATTATTCACTCTACACATTCTATCAAGAAAATCATATGAAAATCATATAAAAATCAATACACTACTATTTATCAAAATACACTTCTTTCCCCCCTCATTCACCATCATTCATTCACGTACGCAAGCTCGGAGTGCATAGCCACTAAGGAAATGAATTGCAGGGTTCACACTCACCTTTTAAGTTCTCGGCCTGTGACAATGGATAAACGTACCCAACACAACACCACACAATACAGTACAAAACAGTACAGCACCACACTGATTATTAGTTGAGAGTATCAAATTCGTTATAGTGCTAATGCTATGCTATCACTGGAGCATCTCAATACTGACGAGGTAATTGAGCCTTGGAAGATGCCTAAACGAAGGCCATACAACCTTAAGAAACAACCCTACACTTATCACTCCCTGAATAATTGGCGGTTAGATTCCTTCCACTACAATCTTTTGGCCATTCTTGTCCTGATGAGGGCGCAAGACCTTGGGTGGTTCCAAACAACGAGACTCTACCCTTCCAGAAGCACCTTACTCTAACCTGACAACACACTGTCACAAAGTCATTTCTGTCCAAAAAAACGTCTGCTCGCAAAAGCCACCAACAAGACTCTGCTTGCTAAATCTTCTACCAGTTCACAGGACCAGGTATCGAGTCCAGCTCAGTAACCCAATTCCCCCACTATGCTTTAGGCTCTATGCGTTAAACACGTGAAACCCACACATACTTATCTTTCATACGCAGTAGGAAAAAACTGCCGATCCAACTTTGTACACTGTATCACTAGAGATGTGCAACTCTGCACGATATGTAACTACCTCTAGTGTGTGCAGAAAACTCACATTTACTATTGATCAAAGTGTCTAGATAAATCTGCTGGTAACTAAGAGCTTCGCCGATCCTAAAGAAAGTTGTATGACGTATGACAGTGATGACGAATTTCATTGTGATTGGTTATAATTGAGTCACGCTGGAATGTTCCAACGTTCTCTGGAGTATAGAAAAATTATATAATTGATGCACTGTGTCTGAAAAGGAGAAAAAAGTGAAAAGCTATTAAGCGATTGTATGCAGTTGTTGATGTACGCTGAATAAAGTTGGAAAACTTCATACGACGACTCCTGCCTTTTATTGCTGAGTGAACAGGTTGTGTGGATAAACGAATCCGAGTTACACTTATTAGGATTCAAGCATCGGGGCTGAATCAACTACTGATTAAAAAAAACAACAACGAGTGTAACAATATAGGTAATATTTCTAAATAATACATTATTTTCCACAACCTGCAAACTATAGGTAAATAATTCCTTATATAACAACAATTTATACATGAATATCATGATTTATTTACGTAAACAATGTATTGTTTAGGTAAATAATAAGTTATTTCCTGTCCTAACCTATCCTATCCTATCTTGTAAATTGGAGGTCATAGGGGCACCACAGATGATCGTTTAACCAGTGCACTCCATCTTTTCCTGTCCTCAGCAACCCGGATTGTTTCGCTCGGTGTCAAACCAGTCCATTCTCGAATGTTGTCCTCCCACCTCTTTTTCGGTCTCCCTCTTCTTCTACCTGCTTGCACTGTGTCTTGTAGGATGGTCTTTGTAAGACCTGATGATCTGGTGACGTGGCCATACCATCGGAGTTTCCGTTTTTTCACCACTGTGAGCAGGTCATCGTGTTGTCCAATGGCATGTGTGATGGTCTGTCGGACTTCGTGTTGGTGATGTGCTGGGTATAGGAAATGCCCAGAAGTCTTCTGTAGCACATCATCTCTTATTTATTATTTACAGACAAAATATATATTATTTAGAGAAATCTTACAATGTTTGCAAACAAATGATTATTTAGAAAATATGCTTCTATATAAAGATTATTTAGCTGAAAGTGGTTTTAAAAAATACCGAAAAAAATCCCAAATAAATATTTTACAAAGGGAATTCCATACCAATGGTGGGAATGGACGTAAAACGTCAATGTTTCTTCTTCATGTTTGCGATATTAGAAGAAAAAAAAAGGCAAAACTAACGAGTGTAATCAATCCGAATGTCGGCTCAACATGGCTACAGCGACGGCTTAGCGTTTCAGTACCATGATCCTGATTGATAGCCTACTCAACATGGCTACAGCGACGGCTTAGCGTTTCAGTACCATGATCCTGATTGATAGCCTACTCAACATGGCTACAGCGACGGCTTAGCGTGTCAGTACCATGATCCTGTTTGATAGCCTACTCAACATGGCTACAGCGACGGCTTAGCGTTCTAGTACCATGACCCTGATTGCTACAGCGACGGCCTAGCTTCCAGTACCATGACCCTGACTGATAGCCTACTCAACCAACGTAGTGCCCCTACTTCTTCGGACGAGAAAATCAATCTAGTTCTATTCTGTGCGCGCATGCCTTTCGTCGCGCGGACTTTAAAAGAACCTGACGCTCATGTCCTAGACGGATGAGCGCCAGCTATATAAATAAACTCAGCAATGACTAAGTTCCATTCCCACTCTCAACAACTTTCCAGGTTTGCCCAGTTTGTCTGGCGCTTGAGAGAGACCCTGTTTTGGTCAGCGTATTGAACAGGCCAGTTCAATTCAATTGAACTTAATTCAATGCCAATGAGTTCACTTGAAATAAATTCAGTATTTTTTAAATTGGAAAATCTCTTCGCGTAATTTGATTTTCGGCATCTTTATTCTAAACGCATGGGCATGCAAACAAAATAATAACAAATAAACAATATTAAATTTGAACTGCAACCACGAAAAAAATGAAATTACACAACTGAGCAGGTCTTGTGAGATGCTACATGTATAATGCTATATAAAAGCAATAATTATGAAACATATTGTGAATGGCTCGTGTGCGTGTCTGTGTGTGGGTATGTGTGTGTATGTATGTGTGTAAGTTGTTGTGTGTATCTGTGTCTGTCTTTCTGTGTGTCTGCCTCTCTCTGGATCTCTCTCTTTCTTTCTCTCTCTGTCTCTGTCTGTCTGTCTCTTTCTCTCTCTCTATCTCTCTCTCTGTCTCTCTGTCTCTCTGTCTCTCTGTCTCTGTCTCTCTCTCTCTCTCTCTCTCTCTCTCTCTCTCTCTCTCTCTCTCTCTCTTCGTGCATTCTGCGTGCCTGTGCGTGCGTGTGCACGACGGCGTGTGGATCACCACGAGCGTTCAATGATGAATGAATGAACATTGAGGTTTAACGTCTACACCCACCATTGCCGATATGGCAGACGGGGATAACCATCCCAGGGAAAGAGGGGTAGGGACCTGAATCAACACTGAACCACCAAAGCAATCATACTGCTAAAACGGACAGTGAAAATGGCCACATTTTATATCGCCCACCACTGTATTCGAACCTGGGTCATCGGTGTTTAATGTTTACGAGTGGAGTATGCGATTCACTTTAAAGATACGCACTTCACCACACCCGTGTTTAACATTCACAGTGAGTGTTGCGTCAAAGAATATAAAATTAGCTGGCATAAAACAAACAAAAAAATTCTCCCTTCCCCTCCCCCTCCCGTTCCCATTGACCCCTCCAACTCTTTGGAACGAATATATTTTTTTTTTAATCAATAAATTTCGTTTTTTGTGTGTGTGTGTGTATTAATAGCAGCCGCTGTCACAAAGAAAGGGGTTGGGGGGAATTAGGGTAAGCTCTTAATCTCTCGCACTGTATTGCCTCCCTTGCTTAGGCCAATGTTGTGGTGACCTTCAAGAGATTAGAGATGGGGGTTACTAATTAATGAAAGACAGTCAAAGTGCAGACGAGAAAGATTGAAGGCTACACTAGTTGAGAAATTCAAAACAAGGGCAAGTCCAGATAGGTACAAGTTCTAACTAGGAGCTTTTATTAAATCGAATTGGGTCGTCTTTGTTGAATAATTCTAAGAGTGAGTCACTGGATACTGTCAGTAATGGTAGGGAGTAGCTTGGAGATATTCTGGGTGGACGATTTCAGGGGTACTAGTGCTACTGAGGACTGCTATCATCACAGGGCAGGAGTGTATCTGGATTGTTCAGAGAGTACTTGGCCAGATAATCAGCGAGTGGTGATGCTCGTTGGGTTGGAACTTAGCTGGTTTTCGAAGGGCGGTGGTTGGTCCAGGATAGTCTGGGTGGTCAGTTGACCAAGGTTAGCGTGGCGTTGGTGGCAATGCGGGTCAGTCGGTCACTCTCTTGCGTAATGACCGGTGGTGCAATCCTGGTTTGAAGATACAGGCGTGGTTTTCAGCTTACGTTGCTAGCTGTCTGGGTGAATGATGAAATTGGTTGAAACGCTTCGCGTTGACTCCCTGGGTCGTCAGGGGCCTGCAGCGGGTCAGCGACTTAAAGCTGGTACAGGGCCGGGGTATTTCGCCCTGCACAGGAGCCCGTCTTGACTAAGACGGGTCGAATCACGAGAGTACTGCCGTAGCTCAGAGGTCGCCAGTTGATGGGGACGTGTCCAGGACAGATTGCTGTGGCTTCGAAAATTGATGGCTTGCGACTGACCGCGGATCTGGCTGTGTGTTAGGCTTTAAGGATGATTCCTGAGGGGCGGGGCTTAGGCGGATTAGCCAGCGTGCGTGGTAGGGGTGACTGGATGTGTGGAAGGGATGAGTGTGTGCTGCCTGCGTCAGAGGTCGATTGTCCGCCTCGTCACAGAGGCCCCCCCAAGGAAAAAGGCGAGGTCCTAGGCCTCGACTGAGATGCGGCCAATCAGCTCTGAGGTCAGCTGCGGGATGCGAAGAGGGTTGCGATGATCCGGGTGATGCGGGGCGATGCGGGGTTCCGGGTAGTAGATGGCGGATGCCCAAGGCTGGGGTCCGCGGAGCTGCCGGGTCTCGGCTACGGTTAGTGGGCGGCGGCGGGTATGAGGGCTGGGGCGTCGGCCCTCAGTGGGGACTCGATGGAGTCGGTTGCGGGATGGCGGCTGAGGAAGTCCGCTCCGTGGTTATCCTTTCCTGGGATGTGCTCCAGCTGGAAGGAGTATGCCTGGAGCAACAGAGCCCACCTCATCAGCCGGGCGTTGAGTGATTTAGACGTCGCCAGGACAGAAAGCGGCTGATGGTCTACTTGGACAGTGAAGTGTGAGCCGTAGAGGTACAGCTGAAACTTCTGGACTGCCCAGACGAGGGCGAGACACTCCTTTTCCGACGTGGCGTAGTTCTGTTCAGCCGGCTTCAGCTTCCGGCTGGCGTATGCGACGGGGAAGAGTGTCGGGGCGTCCGCGGAGTCTCGTTGGAGAAGAACGGCTCCGAGGCCTACGTCGCTGGCGTCCGTGCGCAGGACGAAGGGCTGTTCGTGGCTGGGTAGTCGCAGGACTGGCTGCGACGTCAGTTTGTCCTTGAGCTCCTGGAAGGCAGCTTCACACTGCGGGGTCCAGAGGACTCGGTCCGGGGCGGTTTTCCGTGGCGCGGCAATCCCATTGTATCCTGGTACGAACTTCTGGTAAAAGCCACTCAATCCCAGGAAGGACTGAACGTCTTTCTTGGTCTTGGGGCGGGGCGCGTCTCGAAGGCGCTGGACGGTCTTTTCCAGAGGCCGGAGCTGCCCATGGCTGATGGTGTGGCCAAGGAATTCCAGCTCTTGGTAGCCGAACTGGCATTTGGTCGGCCGGGCAGTGAGGCCAGCTTCTTTGAGGCGGCGCAAGAGTTGGCGCACCACTCGCAGGTGCTCCTCTCATGTCTCCGTGGCGACGAGTATGTCATCCATAAAAGAGTGTAGGGATGGGCAGTGGAGGGGGTCCAACAGCTTCCGCATCATCGTGCTGAAAATGCTTGGGGCATTGTGTAGACCAAACGGCAGAACGTTAAACTCATAGTGGCCGTCCATCGTGCTGAAGGCCAGGTACTGGCGGGATGAAGGGTGTACGGGGATCTGGTAAAATCCCTTGCTCAGATCCACTCTGGAGAAATATCTGGCGGACTGTAGTTTCGCAAACAAGTCCGTCGGGTCGGACAGGGGTCCGGGCACGAACTGTGTTACGAGGTTCAACTGCCGGAAGTCGATGCAGAGGCGATGCTCTCCGCTGGGCTTCCGTGATAGCACTATACCGGCGCTGTAGGGGGAACGGGATGGAGCGATGACTCCGGCTTGTAGCAGAGCCTCTACTTCTGTCCTTACTACCTGCTGCTGGGATAGCGGGACGGGGTATGGTTTCTGGCGGACGGGTGTGGGGTCCGTCAGGGTTAGTTGGACTTCTTCTAGGTCCGTCCTCCCAGGTATGTCGGTGAGGACTTCCCTGTACTCGGCTACGATGGCGCGTAGTTGGCGTTGCTGGCCGGCGGGGAGTGAGGGGTCCAGAGATACGTCCCGGAAGGATTCATACTCATACTCATACTCATACTCATACTATTTTATTCATCCATAAGGAAATTAAATTCGTCATCAGCAGGTCATCAAGAAGACAACAAAACAATATAATAAATATACTAAAATTCCAAGCATCACACCAATTATTAAAACTAATAGACAACAGTCATCAAGAAGACAACAAAACAATATAAAAATATACTAAAATTCCATCATCACACACCGACACACACACCATATGCAATCACACCAGAATTATTAAAACTAGTAAACAACAGTCATCAAGAAGACAACAACAATATAATACATATACTAAAATTCCAAGCATCACACCAACAACCACCAAGACTATAGAACAACAGTCATCACACACCGACACGCACACCATTTAAAAAATAAAAAATAAAAATAAAAAAAATAAAATAAAAATAAAAATAAAAATAACAAATAACAAATAAAAATAAAAATAAAAATATCTGAATAAAAATAAAAATAAAAATAAAAACATTCCGAAACTCTGAGACCCCCAACAGTGCTCGGCCGCCGCCCACAGTACAAAACATCAGACAGCTGCAGGAATGAAGGAATGCAGCAACAGTAAAACAACAATCATATATTGACTAAAGTGCATTAGGCCTACTCTAAATCTGTGACCATAACAGTATTTCGGTTACCGTTAAAAAATCTAACAGCTGCAGGGATAAAGGAGCGCCGAAAACGCTCCGTTCGGCACCGTGGCATGGTAAATCTACCGCTCCGTGCACTGTGGAGATGCAACAGTGCGCCGTGGAGGGGATGCTCTGGATCAATCAGAACAGCCCTGGACTTGCTGGCAAGCCTCTTCTCAACAACAATTTCAATTTGATCAAGGCTCCCGCCTACAACAGAACTCGCTTTCTTTATCAGTCTATTAAGTCTGCCCTTGTCCCGCGCAGAGGCGTTCCCTCCCCAACACACCGATGCAAACAAAATCACACTGCACACCATACTCTGATAGAACATATTCAACATCTTGTTACACACATTGAATGATCTTAGTTTGCGAAGGAAAAACAATCTTGACTGTGTCTTTTTGGAAACAGCATCAATATGACTAGACCAACTTAGCTTGTTGTCTAAAACTACTCCTAAGTACTTGTACTCATTGACAATCTCAATAGCCTCACCCTTGATGACAACAGGGAGGACAGTGTTTTTCTTTTTGCGAAAATCAATAATCATTTCCTTTGTTTTACTTGCATTTAATACCAAAAAGTTGGAGTCACACCAAGACACAAAATCATCAATACGTTCTCTGTACGAGTACTCACCATCATCAAGGATACAACCGACCATGGCAGAGTCATCAGAAAATTTCTGAAGATGACATGACTCGCCTTGCACTTTAAAATCAGATGTATACAATGTAAACAAAAATGGTGACAAAACGGTACCCTGAGGCGCTCCGGTAAAAGTGTTTATCGTATTTGAAGTACACATACCATTCCATCGTACAAACTGTGGTCTGTCTACCAAATAATCCAAAATCCATTTCACTGTGTTAGGGTGCAAAAACATATTTTGTAACTTATGAGCCAAAAGATGAGGCTGAATTGTCTGAAATGCCGAAGAAAAATCAAAAAACATGATTCTGACACAGGCAGAGCTCTTTTCCAGATGTGTGTACACAGAGTGCAACATGTACAATAATGCATCATCCACCCCCACTTTGGCCCTATATGCAAACTGCAATGGATCTTGAAAATCAGCAACCTGGGTCTTCAGTACAGGTAACATTAATCTTTCAAAAACCTTCATAATGTGAGAGGTTAGAGCCACAGGCCTGTAATCATTAAGGCAAGACACCTTACCTTTCTTCGGCACTGGCACTATACAAGAAGTTTTCCAAGCAGATGGAATTTTGCACAAGGACAAAGACATGGAGAACAGGGTGTGAAAAATCCCACAAAGCTGGTCAGCACATATGGACAGTACCTTAGGCTTGATGCCATCCGGTCCTGCTGACTTGTTAACCTTAATCTTTTTCAGCTGTTTACAAACATCAAGAACTGACAGTGTGACAGGCTCCTGTACACCGGGGTCAGATAAGTTCCCAGATCTCTCAATCATAGTCTGTTCATTCTTAAAATCATGGACATCAAACCTTGCATAAAAATTATTCAACTCATCAGCAAAATCAGAACCCGCACCTGAACAATCAACTTCCTTTTTCTTTGCACACCCCGTTATTTTCTGCATACCTTGCCAGACTTCCTTAGCATTGTTGCTCTCCAGTCTTGCTTCTAATTTCTTTTTGTACTGCTCTTTCCCCTCCTTTATAGACTTTTTCAACTCTCTCTGTACATTCCTTAATTCATCTTTATCCCTACTTACAAAAGCAGCTCTTTTCTTTCTCAACAAGTCCTTCATCTCCCTTGTGATCCAAGGTTTACAATTTGCAAACTGTGTGACCTGCTTGACTGGCACAACATTATCAACACAAAAATTAATATAATCAGCCACTGTTTCAGAAAGTTCATCAAGTGAATCACAAGCATCAACAAAAACATCCCAATCAGTACACTCCATACAACCTCTCAGTGCATCACACGCCTCAGTTGTCCAGCATAGTACAGATTTTGCAATCGGGGGCCTACGTTTGACAAGAGGTGTGTACGTTGGCAACAAGTGGGTCAGGCAATGATCAGACTTACCCAGAGGTGGCAAGGTCTTACAGCGGTAAGCCTCCTTGACATTACAGTAAAACAAATCCAAATCCTTCCCTTGTAGCGGAAATTCGGCGACGCCAGTCTCTGTACCATCCACTTCGACGGCCAGCGCGACCGTGAGTAGCGAGTAGGTGTCCGGGGCGGTTGCGGGCTGCTCCAGGTACCGCTTGAGCAAGTTGATGTGGTGGGTCCTGGGTTTTCCGCCTACCTCGATGCGATAAGTGGTACGGGAGAGTTTCTCCAGCACCGGGTAGGGTCCTTGCCAAGCTATGTCTAGCTTGTTCGTGCCGCTCGGGAGAAGTAGTAGGACCTGGTCTCCTACCTGCAGTTCTCGGTCGCGGGCGCGGCGATTATGGTAGCGGGCTTGTCTCTCTCTCGCCTTCTTCAGGTTGGCGGAGGCGGCTTTCCATGTGGCCTTGAGGGTCTCTTGGAGCTTGGTGACGTATTTCGGGGCGTCGACCGGTGCCTCGTCCAGTTTGGCGTCGGTCCAGCTACGTCGTAGGGCGGCTAGAGGTCCAGAGAGGGGTCTCCCAAAAAGCAACGTGGAAGGGGTGTATCCGGTGGAGGTGTGCGGGGTTTCTCGATACGCGAAGAGCGCTGACGCGACGTAGGTGTCCCACGCTTCCGGTTGTTCGTCGGCGATCTTGCGGATGATCGAGATGAGAGTCCCATTCAGGCGCTCGACCTGTCCGTTGCTAGCGGGGTGGTAGGGTGGAGTACGGATATGACGAATGCGAAGCAGGTGGAAAACTTCCTGCATGAGTTTTCCAGTGAACTGGGACCCGTTGTCGGTCATGATGTTGTCCGGGAATCCGACTCGTGTGAATATGGTGACGAGCGCGTCGGCGACTCGGGCGGCGTCAATCTTCGGCAGTGGAACGGCCTCACACCACATAGAGCAAGCGTCGACAAGGGTAAGCAGATACTGGTTCCGCTTCTTGGTCCGCGGAAGGGGTCCTACTATGTCGACGGCCACTCGTTGGAAGGGCGTTCCGACGACGACGGTGGGGCTGATGGTAACCGGCACGGTGTGGTGGCGGGGCGAGTATCGTTGGCACTGGTGGCAGGACTTGACGTAGCGCTTCACGTCTTCTGTCATCCCGGGCCAGTGGTACTGAGCGCTGATTCGTAGGGTGGTTGCTCCTATGCCCATATGTCCACTTAGGGGCATGCTGTGGCCAAGTTCCAGGACTTGGGGGCGAAGGGTCGCAGGTACGACGAGTTGCGAATGGTCGTCCTTCTGACGGAACAGGAGTCCGTCCTCGACGAAAAAGTCCCCGGACTTGGGTGGAGTGCGTGCGGCGGGTAGCTTTCCGTAGCACTTGCGGAGGGTGACGTCGTCTTCTTGGGCCTTCCGGATCTGTTCCGGCATCTGGTTGGGTATCGGTGGTGGTGTCGCGGCTGTTTTCGCCTGGGCGCGCGTCTGGACGGCGGCCATCGACTCCACAGGCTGGGGCGGCATACCCAAGAATACGTAACGGCATCCTAAGATCAAGTCATACAGGGGCTGGTCCATCACGGCAGCTTGAATAGTTCCCGTGACGTATCTGCTGGTGACTTTGATCCGGGCTATAGGGAGCGTGGTGCTGGGCTGGGACGCGTCGGCCAGCTTCAGGGTGATCGTTTCGCCGGTCAGGTCTTGTTCCCTGATGAGCGAGCGGCGGACGACGGCGTCGAACGTGAGTCCGGTGTCGTATAGACAGTGTGCAGGGTGATCGTTGACTGTCACCTGCTCGGTGACGGCCGGTCGGTCGGTGGGAGTGACGACGGGGGTTACCGGGTTCCCGTCGGGAGTGACTTGGCGTAGGGCCAATACCGTTCCTTGTTTGTGACGCTGGTCGCTGATGCGACGAAAACACTTCTCGCGGGTGTGTCCTCGGCGCTGGCAGTAGCCGCAGTAGAGCTCTGCGCTCCGCTTCCCAGGCTCTGCTCCGGGGTTTGGGCGTCCTTTAGGCGGGGGTGGACGGTGATTCGCTGGCGGGACGGGCCGGCGAGGCTGGTGGCGGGTATCTGGTGACGAGGGTGCGGGGGGATCCCGGCGAGGCTGTCTGTCGTCGGGGTGGGCGGTAAGGTAGCGGTCCGCGACGATGATAAGGTCCTCTAGTCGGGCGGCTCCCTGTTCGGCGGCGAAAGTCCGAAGTTCCGCTGGCATTGTCCCTCGGAGTTGTTCGGCTAGCACCAATTCGAGCAGTCCCGTCGTACGTTTTAGGTTCGTCCGTCTGCTCTATCCATTTGTCCCGTAGAGTGGCTAGCCGGTCGGCGAATTGCGTAAACTTCTCCCCCTTCTCTCTCCGGGAGTTCCGGAAGTTCTTCCGGTAGTGCTCACCTGAGAGCTCAAATCCATGCAGTAGAGCTTTCTTGAGGGCGGGGTAGTCGCCCTCCTCGGCAGTCGGCGTCTTGGCCAGGATTTCATAGGCCTTCCCCTTAAGGCCATGACTAAGCTTGCGGTACCAGTACTGGGGGTCGAGGCTGTTTTCTCCCGCGACTCGTTCGAATCGGGCGAGATAAACTTCTATCGATTCGTCTCGTTCGACGAATGGGTCCAGGGGAAAGTTCATCCCCGGAATCGGCGGGGGGATTGCGGATATTCCCGCGCTGGCGGTGAAGCTGGGGGCGATGAGTGAGAAGTCCTCGCTCACGGGCGATGCGATGCCTAGCTCGCGGCGATCGCGCTCAAGCTGGAAGAGTGCTTGGCGCCGTTCAAGTTCCTTGTCCTTCCTCTTCTCCTCAAGTGCCGCGACCCTCTCGTCCTCCTCCTTCTTACGTGCGGCGGCCCTCTCCTCCTCTGCTATCCTATCTTTCGCCTCCTCCCTTCTCCGCTCGGCGGCTCTCTCCTCCTGGGCTACCCTCTCTTTCTCCTCTTCTCTCCTCCGTCCGGCGGCTCTCTCCTCCTCGGCTATCTTCCGAGCGGCGGCTCGTTCTTCCTCTGCTACTCTCTCTTTCTCCTCCTCTCGCTTCCGAGCGGCGGCTCTTTCCTCCGCGGCGATGCGCTCCTTCTCCTCCTCTTTCTTCCGGGCGGCGGCCCGTTCTTCCGCGGCGATGCGCTCCTTCTCCTCCTCTTTCTTCGCCTCTCGTTCTTTAGCCCTCTCCTCCCTCTTCAACTTTTCCTCGGCCACGTCCACATCCACGTTGGCCAGGACGTAGTCCTTGAGTTCAGTGCCGGCGAGCCCTAAGCTCTCGCCAATACTCTTGTATTTGAGCGCAAGCTCTCCCCGGTCGGCCATGGTAAGGGAGGTGACTTACCCTGAAAAGTCCTAACCGTGATGAGGGGCGCACACAAGGGGGTACACTGACGGAAAACAAGGGGATGGGCTGAAATGAACTACGATGAAATTGCACAGGGGCGAATACAACACAACACAACCACAAAGACAAAATGCAATCAATCCAAATACAAAAAATGAATGCAAAAAAAACCCTTTGCGAGACACCACCAGTCGGATGAGCCAGTAAGGGACTTATGGGGCTATGCTATACACTACTAGGCTTAGGGGGTTGGGTCCTTTCTATACTGGGCTGGGGTGGGAGCTAAGTCCTTAGTCTCGTCGAGTTGGGATGGGAACCTAAGTCTTTAGTCTCGTCGGGGTCGCCAAAGTTAATGTCACAAAGAAAGGGGTTGGGGGGAATTAGGGTAAGCTCTTAATCTCTCGCACTGTATTGCCTCCCTTGCTTAGGCCAATGTTGTGGTGACCTTCAAGAGATTAGAGATGGGGGTTACTAATTAATGAAAGACAGTCAAAGTGCAGACGAGAAAGATTGAAGGCTACACTAGTTGAGAAATTCAAAACAAGGGCAAGTCCAGATAGGTACAAGTTCTAACTAGGAGCTTTTATTAAATCGAATTGGGTCGTCTTTGTTGAATAATTCTAAGAGTGAGTCACTGGATACTGTCAGTAATGGTAGGGAGTAGCTTGGAGATATTCTGGGTGGACGATTTCAGGGGTACTAGTGCTACTGAGGACTGCTATCATCACAGGGCAGGAGTGTATCTGGATTGTTCAGAGAGTACTTGGCCAGATAATCAGCGAGTGGTGATGCTCGTTGGGTTGGAACTTAGCTGGTTTTCGAAGGGCGGTGGTTGGTCCAGGATAGTCTGGGTGGTCAGTTGACCAAGGTTAGCGTGGCGTTGGTGGCAATGCGGGTCAGTCGGTCACTCTCTTGCGTAATGACCGGTGGTGCAATCCTGGTTTGAAGATACAGGCGTGGTTTTCAGCTTACGTTGCTAGCTGTCTGGGTGAATGATGAAATTGGTTGAAACGCTTCGCGTTGACTCCCTGGGTCGTCAGGGGCCTGCAGCGGGTCAGCGACTTAAAGCTGGTACAGGGCCGGGGTATTTCGCCCTGCACAGGAGCCCGTCTTGACTAAGACGGGTCGAATCACGAGAGTACTGCCGTAGCTCAGAGGTCGCCAGTTGATGGGGACGTGTCCAGGACAGATTGCTGTGGCTTCGAAAATTGATGGCTTGCGACTGACCGCGGATCTGGCTGTGTGTTAGGCTTTAAGGATGATTCCTGAGGGGCGGGGCTTAGGCGGATTAGCCAGCGTGCGTGGTAGGGGTGACTGGATGTGTGGAAGGGATGAGTGTGTGCTGCCTGCGTCAGAGGTCGATTGTCCGCCTCGTCACAGCCGCTAGCTACCTTTCTAGCTAAGTTAGTTAGTTAGTCATTGTTTATATGATTCAGCGGACTGCAAAGAGCTGAATCAGGACCACAACTTGGTTGAAAGATGACTCACCGCTGATCCGTATAAAAGATCTGCTGAAACAACCCTAATGGTAACACTGAAAGCACTCCACCAGCCGGTCACTTTACAATAAAGGCATCCCATGCAGGGGACGCTGAGGCTGTACTTAAATTTATCGAACCACCGTTTACAAAAACAAAATAGAATATAAACATCGTTATAAAATACTAACAAAACACATACAAATAAACTGTTTAAATGGCTAAATACTAAGACCATAGAAAGAAAGCCCTAGTGACCATTTGGCAGAAAACGTCCAATATCTCCAAGCTGATCCAACTGATTTTAAGTGTTACAATCAACCCATACACAAATGAGAAGTTTTAGGAGAGTTTTTAACAAAGAAAAGTAGGTGTGACTGGTCTAGCAAAGAGGATAGTAGATTGATAGAGCAGATTAGGAACGAGAAAGAACAAATTAACATGAACGAAACAGTGGTAATTTAAAGTACTAAATTTCCACAAAGTGGGGATACTGTTCATACAGAAAACCCAAGCACTCCAACGGGAGAACCTTTTAAGCGCTAAAAATAGCACCTAATGAAGGTTATATCCGGGGTACTGTCAGTAAACTCCAGACCCATCGCTATAGATGAGACACCTATACACAGCATCTTATAGATCGTAGGGCGTATAATAATCATAATATTTATTATTATTATTATTGAGGATTTTTTTAGCGCACTTATCTCGCCGTACTTGACCAGACTCTAGGCGCTGGCCGATACAGGATCTAACTCAAACCGCCCGAGACGCCAACTCGCAGCCTTTGGGCGCATGGTCTGACGCCCGGGCAACTGAGCAGCCAGCCAGGGATGGGGGAGGGGGGAAAGGGGGGGGGAGAAGGACCTATGTGCATGCTGGGTGTGTTCTTGTTACCGGCACTCACCCGTCTAGGACATGAGCGTCAGGATCTTTAAAGTCCGTTATGATGGAATGTATGCGACACACAGACTAAGCCTCGATTTATACTGTCATCCGAAGGAGTAGGAAACGGGAGTAAAGTGTCTTTCCCAGGGACACAACACAATGGCCCGGACAGGGCTCGAACCCGGGACCTTCAGATCCGCAAGCCAAAGCACTACCATTAGACCACCGTGCCTCACTATACTACTACTACTACTACTACTACTACTACTACTACTACTACTACTACTACTACTACTACTACTACTACTACTACTACTACTAATGGATGCTACACACGCGCTTTTTCGAGCTGGGTACCGTGGGTCAAAGTCGTACCGGTATTACCGCGGTATTGTTAGGTCGTATCGGTATTTCGTACCGGTATACCGCGATTTGAAGTGTTACAATCAAATGGGATATAACACTGACAGTAGTGACCGACGCAAAAGAAAGATTGTCATACACTTCAAAACAGTTTAAAAGAGCCACATTTCCATAGAAGCTGAAGCTTTATTATTGCTTGAACGCCTTCAAAACAAATTAGGATAAATCACTGTTTAGAACATCAGCAAACTTGAAACCACAAAATCAAAATAAAACAAAAAAATTCAACGGGAAAGGTCTTTAAGAATGTTAAGAGTTCAGAAGGATTGGCGACTGGTACCATGCTCAAACACGTAGATAAGCTGCTGTTCTTATAAGTTCTTCAAGAACAGCTGCCTATACACGTGTTTGGGCTTTAGGCTCGCTCTCTGGGCGGACAAGATGTCGCCCACTGTCGCGTTATGTGTAGCCGAGATTTTCCAGTACACCGGACCTTGGACACTCGCACCGGTATACCGTACCGTCGGGTTTCCGAACCTGAACACAGTTACGTATCGGTAAAACCGTCCAGCCCTAGCGTTTTTACCAAACGAGACTTTAATCAATATACACGCTCACATGTATTTCTCAGTCTCTCGCACACAACACATACGCATTCTCAATCAAACATGTGGTATAAAAGCAGGGCCGTCGCTATTAAAAAACGGAAAGGACATACAATTTTTACTTTTAAAATAATAAATTGACTGCGTCCAATTCCATTTTTAAAGCGAGGGAGGAAACCGGAGTTCCCGGAGAAAACCCTCGGTGATACGACAAGAGGAGGGAACAAAACCCCCATTAAATGTGTAGCAACGGAATAATAAGAAAAACCTTTCATTTATTATATAATATTACAAATGCTTTTGAAGGTATCTCTTTCTCTGTATATAAATTGCAGCATTATATTCTCCACGTGACGGGTCACTGAAACTAATACGTATAGAAGTAGAAAATAGCCATTGCGTCGTGCAAAACCGTCGCATCGACGAAAACTACCACATTCATCATTGATCATGAATGATCTGATGGAGACTACGCATATCAAAAAAAGTAATTTTCCAAATAAATGGAGGCAACCTCCTTCCTCTTTATATTTTACCAGCAATCCACTTCTGCTGTCCACCTCAATTCCCCAAATCCCCCCTCCCCATCCCCCTCTTCACACCTGACTTTATTTTTCCTGTTCTTTTTGTTATTTGTTATTTCTCCTTATCGCGCACTGGGCATTCGACAATGGATGGAGACACGCGCATTGCAAGTGGACCTCCTCCTCCTCCTCCTCCTCCTCCTCCTCATCATCATCATCATCATCATCATCAATCCGACTGCCATTTTCTTACTTTCCTAAATATGTGTTGTTGCATGAGCAGTTCTTCTACCATGCTATGAGCAGGTTAGTTTTAGAATCATGCTACCCATATCAAGCATTACTGGGTTGTTAAACTATAGAGGAAATTGCGAGCTCTCTAACTGGCAACAAAGCGCCATTTTGAATCTCCTTGAGCACTCACATAATTATTGTTACTGGCTTACAGTTTATCTAGAGGTCCCCAAGATCACACCAGCAGAATACAAGGACACACGCACACACATACACACACACACACACACACACACACGTTAGAAAATAATGTCCAAATAAAAGGAGAGAGGGCCAGTCCATCACAGTTATATGTCAGTAATGGCTAAACCTATCCGAACATTGAACTGATTATTTTCGCTCCGCGCTGACGTCAGCGGCGATCAGTTTTTAGGTTTGTTTGAGCTACGTCACGAAGGCTAGTCACGCCATCTGACGTGACCGAACGAGCTGTGGCGCTGAAATGAAAAAGTACTGGATCTACCAGCCTGAGCATCGGAGGCCTCTGAGCACTAAACCAAAGCATGAAAATGGGAATGGTGGGGGTTGAGGGAAGGGTGGAAGGGGTTGGTGGGAGGAGGGGTTGGTGGAGGGGGCAGGGTGGTGGTGTTGGTGGGGTAAGGCCATGTCTACATTCGGCCAGGTCTATCAGGAGTGGGTTGGAGGATGGGGGTGGGGGAGGGGGTGTGGGTAGGCATAGACTAAAGGGAGCATCGACTTGAATGACACAAAACAAAGACTTATCCTATCCTTTCCTATCCCGTAACTCAAAGGTCGTTGGGGCACCACAGATAATCGTTTAACCAGCGTACTCCATCTTTCTCTGTCCTCAGCAACCCTCGCGGCTTCGCTCAAGGTCAAGCCAGTCCAGTCTCGAATGTTGTCCTCCCACCTCTTTCTCTGTCTCCCTCTTCTTCTGCCTCCTTGCACCGTGCCTTGCAGGACGGTCTTTGCAAGGCCTGATGCTCTGGTGACGTGGCCACACCATCGGAGTTTTCGTTTGCCTGTGTTTGTGTTGTGTGTTTGGGCCTAATGTGTATCTGTGTCTGTGTGAATGCGTTTGGCGCGTCCGTTGAACCTTAAAACACACTTCTGCATGCTAACGAGGCCCCTCCTCTCCCCGCCTCCCCCACTCCCTCTTGACGTTATCGAGAAACACACCGTCTTTTTTAAGCTGCTTATTTGAAAAGCTTTCGACTCATTCATGTGGATTAATAAACCACTCTATGATCATACTATGCCGGGTATATTAAAAAAAATTATAATTATAATTTATTTAATCAATCTTGTATGGCGCTTTTCCTGCTCAAGAGCTGCTCAAGGCGCTGATCGCTACAGGATCTACCCAAGCCGCCCGAAACGCCCACCTGCAACACTTGGGCACATATAATAGGACCTGAGGCTCAAAGTGAGTGGCTTGGGATATGGGTGGGAGTGTGGTGGGGCTGAGGATTGGAGGGAGGGTGCGTTGGAGGAGTGGCGGTGGCGGTGGTGGTGGTGAGTTTATTGTAGCATTTATCGTTTTATTTGTCCCCAATTATCCTACAGACTACAAGTGAAGAACGTGTATATTCGCAGTTGTTTAATCAGAGCGGTCGGCATGTGCGTAACGCGCGCGCGCGCGCGTGTGTGTGTGTGTGTGTGTGTGTGGTGTGTATGTGTATATGTGTGGGTCTTATGTGTGTCTGTGTCTGTGTGAATGCGTTTTACGCGCGTCCGTTTGACCCTATATCTTACCTGTAAATTATAAAATAATAAACGCTTTAAAAACAACACTGCTTCCTGCATTATCGACAGAGTCAGAAACCTTAGTCATGATAGAAGTACGAATCTCTGACATATACATGAATATGGACTGCGCCTCTCACTGTTTTACCAGTGCACGCATGCCTCTTTATCACTTGATTCAAATCTGAACATCACCCTACGCGCGCGCCTCAGCCGTGACATCCCTCATTTATTTTCTTTTTGACCCTCACGCATTCCCACTCATCTTATTCTTCTTCCTTCTTCTTTTAGTTCTTCTTCGTAATACTGCGAATGCACTGACTTCACGGAAATAAAGAGAGACACTAGTGCACCCCAGTCTACTTAGCTACTCACCTCAGTTTCCGTCATGCCCAAACCCATATAATCTATTTAGAATAACCAAAGACTTCTAAGGCGCCTGGAGATAGCGGAGGCTTGATGCAAAGTAAGAACGCCGGAGGCTTCCTCCAATTGTCGTAAACCTCAAGTTATGTGACTCAGTGAAAGCAAAGCCAAGCTATCCAGCCAAGGATGGAAGCAGTAATGTCGCGACTAGTTCTAGACATTTAAAATCGATAATGACATTTCATGTCGGTCAGTAAGGCAAAACGAGTTGTTTTCTCATTTTTGTTTTGTTTGGAATTATTTTCTTCTACGTGTTGTGGAGTTGGGACGCCAGACAGATTTAGACCCAAAATAGAACTAAATAACGTTGCGACATCACTGCTGATGTAATCTTTCCGCTTTCTTGCACACGAGAGAGTCTGGTCTACAAAAACCACACGTTCCCTCCTTCACGCATAAAAGAGCGATTTCGAGGATTTGAGATTACCTTTTCTTGACTTGCGATTCACATTGTTATAGACTACGTGCATATTAGCAAAGAATACATAACGTCATTCCCTAACCGCCTATAAAATAAAAGGAACTTAAAAAAAATCCACTTCCAATGTCTCGTGTGTGTGAACAATGGCTTTATAAGAAAAGAAAAGAAAATAAAGAAAGAAAGAAAGAAAGAAAGAATTTAAATAAGAACGAAAAAGATTCCAGAACGGAAAACAAAAGAGATAAACACATAACACATATAAATGAACTATGAAAAATAAACAGCAAGAAACGCACACACACGCACACACGCACACACCCACACACACACACACACACACACCACATTAGAAACATTCGAATAAATAAATAAATAAATAATTTTTTTTAAAGTTATTCTCTCACTTTTTGTCCATATAGCGTGTCATAGATTAGACGATGACTACTCCCTTTCTCAAGCGAGGTCTCGTCTAGTCTCAGCAGAGCTGTCTAATATCCGCCTTATCTGTCTGTCCCGCCAAAATGGTTAATCTTTAGATGATGTATTAAATCTTATACAGACACCATCAATTGTCAACATTATTGCAACCTCGCCTATTGGTAAACATTTTTTTTTGTTATAGATTGGTGTGAAAGCGAACGTTGTGGCCAAGTGGGCTAAGGCGGGACTAACTTGCCTTGTCCACAAGCCAGAAACCAATGGCGCCTGACAGATGTGGGTTCGATCCAGGATCTGGGCGTTATGTTTCTCCGAATATTTACTTTCGACTCGGGCAACGTCTCGGGGGTTTTCTCCGGGTACTCCGGTTTGCTCCCCCAGCTAAAAAAAAACCACACAAATAATGTTAGGTAGGTTGGGTTTGGGCGCGCCAAAGGCTGCGACTACGCCTTCCCCAGGGGAGGCGGCCCAGAGTTTCCCGATAGAAAGGGATAATAAACTGCAACAACAACAACAACGAAATCCCCCCCTCCTCCATTTCTTCCCGTTTTGTTATTAATTGTGATTTGATTGGTATTTGGTTAAAAATATCTAATATCATCTGAACGTGTGAACAGACAATAAAATGTAATGCAACATTAATGAATTGATTGATTAGTCTGTGTTTATTAGGTCTGAGTGACTAGGAAATAAAACCTAAACACTTGGGGAAAAAAAAAGAAAAGAATAGAGTAAACAGAACCATGTTTTTTTTTTAAAAATAATGAAATAAATAGTCTTCTTCTCTCAGTTTCAAAGGTTCAAAGGTTCAAAGGTTTATTCAGGCTTTCAGCCCAAGGGGAGGAAGGGAGGAGAGGGATGTTTGTTTGTGTGTGTCTATACCGCAACATTGATCTGTGTTCATTAGATGCCGGTGGTCGGGAAACATGAACACTAAAAGAATAGAGTAAACATAACGCTATTTATAAATAAATAAATAAATAAATAAACGAAGAAACAACATATTTTTCTCTCAGTTTCATTATGGCTGTCTCTATCGCGAAATTGCTCTGTGATATAATTAGTTTTTGGTGGCTGGAAACTGAATATCGAACACTGAAAGAACGGAACAAACTAAACTATATTTCTAACTAACTAACTAACTAACTAACTAACTTACTAACTAATTAACTAACTAACTAAGTAAACAAATGAATGTCTCTATCGCGAACTTGATCTGTGTGAATGAATAGTTGATGGCAAGGACACTGAAAATAACACGCTGAAAAGTAGAGAGAATGTGCAACCGCCAAACACAATTCATTCTATACCATTTTTATCTTTAAAAAGAAAGAAAAAAAAGATGGCATGCCATTCAAAGGTGATTCCAGACACTGCCATGTATTGCCAATAAAAAGAGGCAGGCCACTAACCTAGGCGATGTTCCTATGAAGTTTGGTCAAAATCTGCTCAGTGGTTCTTGAGGTATGGATTCCAAAGGACGACGGACGGATAAGTTTGGAACACAGGCGCTTGTATCTGGACACGCGAGCGCCTATGCCTGTGACGCGTCTCCCTTTGGTTATTTAGTATTATAGATAACCAAAGGGAGACGCGTCACAGGCATAGGCGCTCGCGTGTCCAGATACAAGCGCCTGTGGTTTGGAAATGCATCAACAAAAGAGGAAAGTTGTTTTCTTTATATTTTTTTTTAAAAGTCGGCTTCATCATCATCATCATCATCATCATCATCATCATCATCATCATCATCATCATCATCATCATCATCATCATCATCATCATCATCATCATCATCATCATCATCGTCATCTTCATCATCGTCGTCATCATCGTCATTATCACTGCCTTCCATTATCATTATCATCTTTCTTTTAATATTACTTTCTTTATTGATCATCCTCACCATCCTCATCATCCTTTTCCTTCTCCTCATTATCATAATTCTTCTCCTCCTCCTCCTCCTACTCATCCTCCTCCTCCTCCTTCTCATCATCATCATCATCATCATCATCATCATCATCATCATCATCATCATCAACATCATCATCATCATCATCTTCATCATCATTCTTTCTTCTTCGTCGTCTTCTTTTTCTTCTTATTATTATCATTGTTTCTTTCTTTCTTGTTTTTTTTTAAATTTTCAGCGGTTGGAAAACCTGAGCTGATGGGTACTATCCTTGTTTCTTTTTTCTTTTTTTTTTGTGTTTGTTTCTTTTCTTTCCTTTTTTTCTATTTTTTTTCTTTTTATTCTTGTCTTTCCTGACCTTAAAAAAATTTAGGGCGTGAATTTCACTCTCTTTAACACGTAAGTAGTCATTTCTGCTATCAAGGCACAGTACAATCATTAGTCTTTTTTTTTTTTTTTTTTTTTTTCGCTAAAACAAGGCTTCTGCGTACAAACATTCATACTGAAACGGCACCCACTGGTCTAGACAACCTTACATATTTGCCAAGTTGAACTCATGGCCGCCTCGCAGATACATTCCAGCCTTAGTTAGTCTTATTGATCTTGGCAAATAAAGGTCCAGTTCATGGATTCGCCCGCTGCGGTTCTCCCAGACTAGGAGGCCGTATAATGACGTCACCTAGCGTCACGATGACGACAGGTTTACAAAAGCTGCCCTTAAGTGGATGGACTGGAAATCGATCGGGAGCAGGGTCTATTAAAAAAGTGTAGAGCTGATTTTATTGGCACGGATCGAATATTAGAGAAAGGAGGCGGGTTGGGGGGTGGTGGGGTGGTGGTGGAGGTAGACATGCAGGAAAGGGTGGAGCGAAATGAGGAAGGGAGAAATAAAAATAAAAACGAATATAAGAAAGTAAGAGAATATGAGGGGCAGAGGTAAAGAGAAGCGAGAAGAGACGGAGGATGATGAGGAGGAGGGAAGAAGCTAAGCGAGAGAGAGAGAGAGAGAGAGAGAGAGAGAGAGAGAGAGAGAGAGAGAGAATGAGAGAGGGAGAGAGAAGGAGAGAGAGAAAAAAGGAGAGAGAGAGAAAGAGAGAGAGAGAAAGAAGGAGAGCGACGACGAGGACAACGACGACGACGACGATGATGATGATGATGATGATGATGTCGATGACGATGGTGCAGGCATGTATAGCGCTGATACCACGTCACGTTACATACTCAATGCGCAGGTAAGAAGAGAGTTTCATATTTTAAAAAAAAAGCCATCTATCTATCTATGATTTTCGCTTAGTTTCTCTCTCTCTCTCTCTCTCTCTCTCTCTCTCTCTCTCTCTCTCTCTCTCTCTCTCTCTCTCTCTGTCTCTCTCTCTCTCTCTCAAATGTTTATAATTTTACTAACCCTGATGTTGCTTTTCATACTGGTAGTAGTAGTCCCATAGCCTTGTGGCCGTAGGGGAGCGTGATGTTGGAGATCACACTTGTCTTGGGCCAGCGTAATGAGGGTGATGCCCATCTCTCTCCCTCGCTGCTTTACCTTCACCACCCTTAAGAGAGTAAGTACTCAGTCAACAGTTGAGTCAATTGGGGGCGTTGTTATTTGTCGCTTCACGTTTTGCGGTCACCCATCCAATTGCTAACCGCACTGGACGGTGCTTAACTTGCGACACAGTAGCGAGTGCTCCAACCACTGCGCTATCGGGCACCCATACTGGTATGACACATTTATGAATATATACAATAAGCATGCTCCTATATATACCAAAAGAGTTCAGTACTATTCTAAACCTCCATGGCTAGACACAGAACTGCAAAATGCCATTAATTTGAGAGAGTATTTAAAGAAAAGTGGTAAAGAAGATGAATTTAAAAAAAAAACAGAAATGCAATAACTTCACTCAAACGAAAAAAAAAAGAAACATTTATTTGAAAATTTAATATCGTCCAAAAACTGTTCTAAAACGATTTGGAAAGCAATTAATCACTTAACAAACAAATCATGTGTATCAACAGTAATTAAAGATATTTCGCCCGATATTCTGAATTTACATTTTGTTAAAACGTCTGATAGGATTAATACTATTAACAAATCGAAAGAAAACAATCTAGGGAAATAAGCAAAGTTTTGTCATTCTAAGAACATTAAACACAAACTAGACATTCCTTATTTGTCTACAGAATTTGTAAATAAAGCACTAGGAAGCCTTAAGCAAACAAATTCAAGAGGAGTTGATGAATTGGATAGTAAAATATTAAAACTGTCTGCGTCATTTATTACTGACACTTTAATAAAGTTTATATACAACCTATGCATAGACAAAACACATATTCATATAATATTCAAAAAAGCTAAGGTTATACCCCTTTTCAAGAATGGTGATAGCACTGACCCCTCGAACCATAGGCCTATTTCGATTCTTTCTACTCTCTCTAAGCCTCTTGAAAAGCACCTAAATAATAATATTCTTGATCATTTCACTGATAACAGCCTCTTACATGAAAATCAGCCTGGTTTCAGAGCTAAGCACTCTCGTTACACAGCTCTTACATCTATAATAGAACAATGGCTAAATAATATTAGTAAGGGAAAATTTTCTGGAACATTATTTATATATATTAGGTAAGAGAGGTAGTGAACAGTAGTCGCAAAGTGATGGAGGGGGATAGTAGAGGAAGAAAAGAAGAGAGAAAACATTTCAACAATAGAAAAGAAGTCTGTGAAGATGACGTCACGACATCAACTTCTGAGAGTCTTTGTGACGTTTTTGTAGGAAGACAATTACGTTCTTTGTTGATTCCCATGACAGGGGAAGCTACTCTGAGATCTACCAGGAAACCATGAGCATTAAAAAATAAAGAGAAAAAAAATCAGTCCATGAAAACATAAACTACATAAATAAATCCTATCCTATCCTATCCCGTAACTCTGAAGTCGTTGGGGCACCACAGATGATTGTTTAACCAGCGTACTCCATCTTTCTCTGTCCTCAGCAACCCTGATACGTCGTTCAGTGTCAAGCCAGTCCATTCTCGAATGTTGTCCTCGAGGTCTCCCTCTTCTTCTACCTCCTTGCACTGTGCCTTGCAGGATGGTCTTTGCAAGGCCTCATGATCTGATGACGTGGCGGTACCATCGGAGTTTCCGTTTCTTCACCACTGTGAGTAGGTCATCCTGTTTTCCAATGGCTTGAGTGATGGTCTGTCGGACTTCGTCTTTGGTGATGCGTTGGGTATAGGAAATGCCCAGAAGTCTTCTGTAGCCCCTCATATCCATGCTTTGTATTCTTGGTATTTAATGAGCACCTTATATTATATAGCTGTGACGATGTACAAACTGATATACTATTTTTGATCTAATTTTGCTACTTCCAAAGTCATATATTTATGCATGCAAAATGAAGAAAAGAAAACTCCTTCCTTGATGCCTTTGACAAGATAGCTGAGAACGGGTTGGAGATTCAAAATCTGAATGCTAATTTAAATATGAAATATTGTTAGTTTTCTCACCAATGGTCTGCATACACAGTGTTGCTTGTGTAGTTGTACACTTTATTTGAACATCATTACTTTTATATGCATGCATTTATTTTATTGTAATTTTGAATGTGTTTTGATAATTACTTTTAATGATGCATTTGTTTGTATTGTTTCATGTGTAAAAATCTTAAGAAATAATCCAAAAATTCTTCCTCTCCTTCCCCTCCTCCCCCCCCCCCAAAAAAAAAAGGAATTAAAAAAAAGTGGGCCTTAAATTTACCCAAAAAATCGTAAGAAATTATTGGCGTTATAGTTGCTATCTATGGAATTCTTTCAGCGCGCGATTGATTCGTTTATTGGTGGGGTTTTAGTTTTTTTTTTTTGGCTTCCCACTTAGGTCCATTGAGTTTGTGCTTAATCACAAGAGCATTAACCAAGGAATGTGGAGCCTCGATCACGCAGCGGGAGATAACACACGGCCATTTGTATTATAAAAAGGGGAGGACCTTTGGTGAAACGAATCGGCCTCTCAAACCGTTTATTCCAAATTGGCGCAAGAACGCACAAGTAATCTTTCTTGAAATAGAAATAATATAGGTGAAACTTCCTCCTATATAATGAAACGGGCTAATATCAACGTCTGTCTCGTTACCTTACTGTACTTTTTTTTTATGCGCATAAAGATTTTAGATTCGCCGGTTACGCAGGTTTGGGAATGAACCGCTTGAGCCGGCGGTTCGTTTCGCCGAAAGACGCAATTCTGATCCCACCCTTCTATCTTTGATACTTGGACTGTACGCTACGACTGCTACAGCTATGCTATCGAGGAGCCACTTTCTTTTTTGCTAGCTTCTTCTTGGGTAATACCCTTGGGGATTTAATGATAAATAATTTCTTGTTTCACGACTTTTGTAACAGCTTGAAAGCCTTTAGCTGGGGGAGTGTGTTGAGGAGGGACTCCTTCGGAGGAGAGTATAAACCAAGTTTGTGCACGCATGCATCCCATCGCACGGACTTTAAAGATCCTGACGCTCATGTCCTAGACAGGTGAGTGGCAGCTACGCAAATACTCCAAGCTAGCACTTGGCTCACTCGCCTCTCCCTTATCCCCCATTCTCAAAGGCTGAAGTACTATTATTGTCTCGGACTTTTGCGTAAGATCTATCCATGCAAGCTGGTTTCTCTAGTAAACTACGAGCGTTGGATGTTCGCATGTTGCAATGCAAAAATCAATGTGCAGGAAACCCCTCTATTATAACCGTTTTAGTTTGCAGATTATTATAAACAAAACAGGAAACTCCTTCCCCCTCCCCTCCCCCCACTTTTCCCCCTTCCCAATCCTCCAAATGACGTCAGGACGAACTCAAATGACGTCAGCACCGCATCATTCTGTTTTCTTTTAATTTCGATGTCCCCGTGGGCCTTTTAGATTCACAGCTAAGATATGGAGAAAAAGCACCCTTCTCGTGAAATTTGAATGCCAAACGCGATATACCATTTTTATTTTATTTTTTTTTCAAGCTAAGGAATTTTTTTTCGTTTTTAACAACCATGAATTAAGCGCATTAATCCTGACATTTCTCCATAAATTGCGCCATTCTCGGTTTAAGGATGAGGTCTTTGCACCGAAAGACACAAGGAAATAAGGAAAAGAAGAGTTTGACGTGATCGAAGGCGCGATTGACTTCTATGGAAACTACGTCACCATCGCTAGTAACGACAATGGTTGTGATAATTACACTTATATATACCGAGATGGACAGTTAGTGTAAATATGATCCGGATTTCCGCTAGTCTTCAAAAAAGCATTCCTAGGCTAAAACTAAACATAACAATAATAGCGCGATGTTAACTAAATATAATAGAAATTCCCGCTTTTCTTCAGAGAAGCATTCCTGGCAAAATAGAGGAAACGATACTATGCGTAGATGGCTACTAATTATGCACGCGATTCGTGCTTTTCTTTGATTGAACATTCTGACATTCCCCCCCCCTTCCCCCCATCAAAACCAAAACAAAAAACAAAACAAAACAAAAAAAAGGATGGTAGAATAATAGCGCGATGGCAACATAAAATGATCTCAATTCGAGCTTTTTTTGGGACGAGGGCATCCCTGGCTACATAACAGCATCGAGAAAACCACTTTGGGATAAATCATGATTGTCAAAGACAGAAGATCGGAGACAGCTGCAGTGTAACCTTGGGTCGTTTCAATAGTTGGCCTTAGGGGGCTCCTCAGACACTCTGCATATCAGTTCTGGGTCAAATTGGCACACTTCCTCTGGATCGCCTTGTAATCGGAAGCCCAGTGACGCAGATTGACGTCATATGACGTCAAATGACGTCATGTCAGACGCCTGGTAAAGGTCAAGCTCATCGAACGACGCGAGCTGGCAAGTATGTGTAAGCCGCTACATCATCGACTAATCGACCCTACCCTAACCCCCCCCCTTTCCATTCCCTCCTCCTCCTTCATCATCACCACCTCCGTTCAAGCTCAAACCTCAGATATACAGACTGTGATAGTGTTAGTAGTGATAGTGTGAGATGTTGATGATAAGGATGATGGTGATGCTGCTGCTGATGATGATGATGATGATGGGGAGGAGGAGTTGTGATACCGCTTCTTTTCTTTTTTTCATTTTTGTTTTCAAGGTAGTCAGCATTAATTATGCGCAAAATATGGCTGAACTATAAGTCCTGATTGCAAATATCAGGGACCGAATATATTTTCCTTGATCAAAGCTCGCTGCTACTGTGCTGCTGCTTATAACGACGATGATGATTTCAGACTAACAATACAATACAATACAATACAATACAATACAATACAATACAATACAATACAATACAATACAATACAATACATATATCTGTACGACTTCAAATAAAGAATTTACACAAGCGTACATCCTTGTAACGTAAACAACAACAACAACAACAACCAACACATTATAAAGACACATTTGTGCTAAATCAACAAAACATTACAATCACCCCTTAATAATAATAATAATAATAATAATAATAATAATAATAATAATAATAATAATAATAACAGGAGAACTTATAACGCGCACATATCTCACCACAAGGCGACTCAAGGCAATCTGAAAAGAAAAGGAGAAATAAAAGACAGAAAAAAAGGTATCTAGTTGTAAACACATTCATGCAAGCAACTATTATCACAGTTGATAAAATATCACAACTCATCAACACAACACATTCATACTATTTAAATATATCACAGTTCCCTATCACAATCGCACCTCATGAATTCCACCAATTACAAATACATATAAGTCACTATTCTTGTAGACAGAAACAAATGACTATCTATACCCCATCCCGCCCCATGTCTCTCTCTCTCTCTCTCTCTCTCTCTCTCTCTCTCTCTCTCTCTCTCTCTCTCTCTCTCTCTCTCTTCTCTCTCTCTTCTCTCTTTCATAACCCCTCCGCCAACCTCTCTACAAATTGTAAACAAGTTGTCATAGTTTCATGGTTCATGTAACATGCGTCTTCACGGTCGAAGTAATATGACGGCCTACTAGCGCCAGAACCGAGAGTTACCATTATCACGAGATAATTAAAATTATCACGTGTTCTGTGTAATTTACAGAGATATCGGTAATCCGCAGTGTTAATTATTAATTATCAGTATTTGCCATGCTTTCCTAGCGCCAAAACCTGATAATTACAAATATCATAAGATAATTACAATTATCAAGAGATAATTACAATTATCAAGCGATAATTACAATTATCAAGCGATAATTACAATTATCACTGAAAATTATAAATATCAAGATGAGCATGCGCGGCCCGATACGCGATGCGCATGCGCGGCAGCGGCACTGTTCCCAGCACGCCTGGGGTTTTGGCCCTAGTAAAGCGTGGCCAAAACTGAAAATTAGTAATTAACACTGTGAATTACCGGTATCTCTGTGAATTACACAGAACACGTGTTAATTACAATTATCACTGATACATGTAAGTTTTGTAGGTTTTGACGCTAGTAAGCCGCCTTACCAGAATTAAGCATGATCACGTGAAAATTATAATTATCAATTGAAAATTGTAATTATCATATGATAATTACAATTTTCAGTTTTGGCGCATTTCCAGGCGGATTGATAGAGCCAAAACAGAAAATTAAACATGATCACACGAACATATTTGTAATTTTCAATGATAATTGTAATTATCTCTTGATAATTGTAATTATCCCATGATATTTGCAATTATCACATGATAATTGTAATTATCAGGTTTTGGCGCTAGTAGGCCGCCATAAAGTAAGCCCAGGGGTGGTGTGCATGAACGCCCGTATCTCAGGCCCGTACGTAAATTTTAACCATAAAGTTACGAAATGGCAATTTGGCCAAAAAAACCGTGTGCATGAGCGTTCGTAAGTCTCCAGTCGTTCGTAAATTCGGTCGTAACTTTACGGGTGCTACTGTCCGTAAGCAAGAATGCCCATAACTTCGTTCAAAAGCGCATGCGCGAGAGCAAACATGACTTCCAACATGCTTGTTTATCAAGTCATGTTTCAAAGAACATTTTTACAAGAACGCGTGTTTAGGGATTGTTTGAAATCTTTTGATTATTGTGGTGATCTAGAAATTCGATAAAAGTGTTTTGGTTTAAACGTGCCGACATCATAGATTTAGGTGAAATTGTTGAAGACGACCTAGAATTGGTCGTAGTTGTTCGCTACAAAAAACATGAATTAACCAAGCTCTATGGCGTTTATTTATCGGTATCATAGCATCAAATTTAGCTGAATCACTTTTCCTCGAGCTAGAAGACGGGAGATTGAAGTACTCAAATTACAGCCGCGGTCTAATAAATGAAACTAGCGCTGCTTTTCTTCCACATTTGCGTACCTGAGACTGACCGAGGCCTATGTCGATCTCTTTGCTGCTAGCCTACCTATTACGCGGGCGGTGACTTAACGTTGCCCTACAGTCTCATGGTGGGGAGGTGATATATAAATATTTTAAGCGATTGTTGGTGTTTTTTTGTGTTTTTTGGGATGCACTGGTATTTAACAGGTGTGTGTGTGTGTGTGTGTGTGTGTGTGTGTGAGAGAGAGAGATAGAGAGAGAGAGACAAACAGATACATAGACAAAAATGATGGAGAGAGTGGTGAAAATGGTGGTAAATTTCTTAATTAATAATACACAGTGCAGGGCTCGAAATTAGCGGGGGCCCGGGGCCAAAAACCCGCAAAGTTGATTTCGGGCTCGGAAAGTTGAAAAACGAAGGGCCCGCTTGGCCCGCAAAATAATTCGTCTGCTACAGCTAGATCTAGCTCTACTCGGCAGTTTCGTATTTGGGCCAAGGGAAGCAACCCACACCGGTGCCCTAAATTTGGACAGAAAAAAAACCTGAGAAAAGAAGCGAAAACCCTTTAATTTTGCACTCAAAAGTTTAATATACACTTCAATATTTTTTTAATATAATAAACAAAAGGCTATGGCACAACATAAGCGCAAAATGTCCATCTTTGCAAGTACGAAAGTATGGCTACATATCGTCGCCATACAGTTGCTAAAACAATCGGCGATGGCGTATTTTCCAATTTTTGGGAAGCGAAAGACGCCAGAAGAAAACGTCGACGAAAGGAAAGAACAAGAAAAAGAGAGAAAAAAGAAGTATGAAGAGGAAAAAAGATCAAGGAACTACAATGAAGGATGGAAAAAAATATTTCCTGGCCTTGAAGTGAACGAGGAAGAGTACTGTTAAGTTTAGTTCCCTTTCATGGTTTTGTTTTGAACTTTTGTGCATTGAGGTCAGATTTTTTGTTAGGTTACTCATATTAAAAATTTAATGATGTGTATTGTGCAATACTCAGTCACAAACCTGAAAAGTATTATACAAGAGACTCACTTGATTTTTTTCTATTTTGTTTAATGGCCATTTCAGGCTCACTAGTCACTGGAATATGTGTGTCGCTGAATGTGTGTGTTTTTTTTCCCCTTTTTTGTTGGTAATGTTTGAAAGTGAAAGAAAAGGCAAATAAAAATTACATCAATCAGCAAAATTGGAAATTCAATTGTTTTTATTTTAGATTATCAGACAAATTGTACTTTCTACTTATTATATTGTCAATAATTCTTTTGTTTTTTGTTTGCATTATTTTTCAAGTTGGGCCCCGAAAGTTGCTTGTGGGCCCTCAAATTTTTCAATCAAGGGGCCCGGTGGCCCCCAAAGAAAAAAGTTAATTTCTAGCCCTGCAGTGTATACTAACAATCACTCATGATAAATAATCCTGGCCAACAAATCAATTGCCTTCCTAAGCACTAATAGGGATAGCATTCTCCAAAGAGATTGTTTTTCGAAAACGACGACCTCAGACAGCCTTAGATTTGCATGGATGAAAGGTGATTATGCCGTGTCGTTTCCATTAGCGATCAGAGTGCACTCGCACTTATACGTATTGGCGACGGTAGCACGCTTATTGACGTCATGCTGCCAATCAATCTGCGAGGGCCAGCGACCGTGAGAATGCGGACAGTGGACAAGTGGTCAGGACCCGAGTTGAGTTAGAATGAAATGGACAGAGGAAATGATAAAACGATGGTTGGGTGGATAATTAAACAAATGGATCGATGGATTTTTGGATAGATATAAATCGGTGATGTTTCTGTTGTTGCACTCCTGGATCTACCAGCCGCCTTTGACACTCTTGAGAGAAAGAGAGAGAGAGAGAGAGAGAGAGAGAGAGAGAGAGAGAGAGAGAGAGAGAGAGAGAGAGAGAGAGAGAGAGAGAGAGAGATGACCCCAACATTTTGACTTAAGTGATAACGCTTGCATTTAAGTCCTTAATATTTATCCACTTCTCTGTGGTGTGCATACAGTATGTTCATGCTTCTTGTCAGATAATAAAATCTCGAAATGTGTGTGTAGGCTATTTGTGTGTGTGCATGTGTGTGTGAGTGTGTGCGTGTGTGATTGGCGCTAGGAATCGCCACCTATCGTGAGGTTTGTACGCTATATAAATAATTGTATTTATGATATGTGCTTATTGTCACGAATTGGCTAGTTTTAACTCTGCTTGTTGACTATTTAGCCATGTGTAGTTTTTGTAACAGTAGAGAAGTTAGACTATAACACAGCAGCAATTAAATTACACAGCAGACCACACACAGCGAGCGAGCCACCCACATCGCAGTGAGTCAGCACTTGAGCTTTGAATCGGACCGTTTTAACCAATCAGAGCAGGCTCAGTGGGTAGAGCAGTATTGACTGTGTCAGAGCCTAACACAGTTTGAATCAGTCGTGTGTGAGACGAGGTAGAGTCAACATCTCCACAGCTAGAGAAATCTCTACACTCATAGACCAGGAAGCAGGACTTTGCAATCTTAGAACTCTCTCAAGTCATCACGGGCCTGAACTTGTCAAACAGGTAAATGAACACCCTTCTGTTTCATCGTGATATATTTATATTATTGTTGAAATTATGTTGGTGGAATTTGCTATGCATAAATGTGAATTGTTAATCCGAATTTGCTGGACCACGTGGAAGAGCCTACCACGAGGCGAAACACGACCGGTTGCGCCGCCATGTTGTATCCCGTACGGAACCACTGTTGTTTAACTTATATGTATGTTTGCAGACCAGTGACTGTACCACTGAATGTTTATATTATTATTAATTCTGGATGTGTATAGTTAGCCACGATTGATATTTATGTATGTATAGGAATTTAGAGTGAGATTCCAGTGGACCCCGGAAGTAGCAGATTGTTCGTCGCTTATGTATAGAGATGTGGAGCTATCACTGAGGGCTACTTGGCTTTCAGTGAGACGCTCTGCACAAACCGATTATTCAGGGTTGTGCAGAATTTCGTCTCTTATATTACAGACGAGCAGGCGAGCTATCCCGAGCTATCCCGAGCTATCCTGTGCACCCCACTCCACAGAAACGACTAGTTGGTTGAGGAGACTCTACCGCACAAGTCGGAAAGAGATACCTTGAAACACACCCTGTCAGACCCCACAGCGTGGCAAGGGAACCCAACTACACAACGACACAGGTGGACCAGAAGCTAACTCACAGAAGGACTTCGAACACCCCACACATGAGTTAAGTGCATAAGGCGAAGGTGCACTTAAACTGATCATAACAGGACCACAGTAGTCCAACTCTTCAGAAACTGTAAAACGGACCACAGTAGTCCAAATCTACATGAAACATTATAGCAAGTGCCCGAAGAAGATATAACAGCTGCCTAGACTATCAGCGATCGAACTATTAGCACTGAAAGAGACTTTTTAAGTTAGATTAGTACTTAGAGAATCTTGTATAGAGTAGAAGAAATAAATGTGTGATTTTAACTGTTATCAAGTGGCTGGACTACATATGATTCATAGCCGTGTGAAAGCTAGTGTGACAGTATTCTTTTACCATTTTTCTATCTATTTCTGTACCCCAACCTTAACACAGAACGAGCTAAACAAATAAATTTATTAAAGTAATTCATAGGGTGACTTACTAGCAGTTCCCACCGAATAAACGTGAGGGTCCATAATTCCATTGTGCAGAGCCCATAAACCCCACGTGACACTTATAGTGTCCGGGGACGTTAATCTACTTACCTACCATATTTGTTATTTATTATTATTATTATTATTATTATTATTATTATTATTATTATTATTATTATTATTATTATTATTACGATGATGATGATGATGATGATGATGATGATGATGATGATGATGATGATGATGATGATGATGATGATGAAAAGTTAGATGGACAAACGGATGAACGAATGAAAAATGAATAAACGAACTTTAAAGTTTAATGTCTACGTTCACCACTGGCAATATGGCAGACGAACGGAGAAAACCATACCGTTACCAGGGAATAGGAGCTAAATCAGCCTTTCCCCTGTTGGGGTGCCGGGGGTTTCAGTATAAATAGTATCCCCACTTTCTGGAAATGTAGTTCTTGTCCCCTATACGCAGTGTGTCCGGGGACGTTAATTTACCAAATGAAATGGAAATGTAGTGCTTTAAATTCCCCTTGTCGCTGTCTTTCTCATTTGTTCTTTCTCATTCCTTCTCTGTTTTATCAATCTGATATACTATCTTCTTCTTCGCTAGACCAGTCACCTACCTTTTTTCTTGAAAACTCTTCCGGGACAAGACTCCTTATTTGTGTGTGAGGTCTGTTGGATCAGCTTGGGAATATTGGACGCTTTTCTGCCAGGTGGCACTAGGGCTTCCTATGATGTTATTATTTAGCAATGTAGGCATTTTATAATATAACATATTATGTATGTGTTTTGTTAATAATTTATAATGATGTTCGTATTCTATTTTGTTTTTGTAAACGGGGGTTCGATAAATTATAGTATAGTTTCAGCGTCCCCTGCGTGGGATATCTTTATTGTAAAGTGACTGGCTGGTGGAGAGCCTTCAGTTTTACCACTAGGGTTGTTTCAGCAGATCTTTTATGCGGATCAGGGGTTGTCCGGTCCTGATTTGGCTCGGAAGAGTCCGCTGGACCTAAAGCAATAATCATGTAATGTAATGTAAATCAGCCTTTTGATTTACGGTTCAGAGACCAGACGTTTTAATACTTCTATTGTAAGATGTGGCGCCATTGGGCTGTTTTATGGAAACCAAAACCAACCAACCAACTAATCAACTAACAAGTTTGTCAAGTAAATAAATAAACGAGCGAGCCATATTTCAAAGCATGAAGAAATTAGGACAGACCAATTTTCTTAAAATTTTGTATCAGTGGTCACTAGCTTCACTATCGGAGAACGCAATTACAATCTAAGCGAAAACCGGGGGGCCTGTCCCCAGCAGAAAAACGTGGCTGAAAAGACGACGCCGTTGAAATCGATCACATACGATGTCAATCATGACGTAATTCCTGTTGCACGCGCTATTCAGAGCAAGTGAGGTTGGGGAGAATGGTAGTTCAATGAAGGACGAGAGTGGGAGGCGAGCTAGGCAAACTAAATAAGTGCTAAAAAAAAGTGCTGGACTCTGACGGGTGCAGAGTTCCCTCGCGTGCTATGTCTCTCGCTCTCTGTCTCTCTCTTTCTCTGTCTCCCTGGCTCTGTCTGTCTCTGTCTCTATTTGTCTCTCTCTCTCTGTCTCTCTCACACACACACACATACACTAAATAAATACCAAGTTTCACAGAAATCCATCCATTAGTTTGAAATAAAAATGCGCCAAAAAAATAACTAAATGAAAATTTAAAAATTACGTCACCACGATGAGGTCACTCGATATTCATAAGTATTTACTAAGGCTCAACGCATCTGTACATTCTCTGTACATACAAAGTTTAAATAAAATGTTATGGTTTTTCTTAAAGTAAAATTTAAAGGATACGTCACCATGATGACGTCACTCAATTTGCATAATTTTGATTTTCGTTGGAGGCATAGGTTTTTTAAAAGTCTAAGTATCTACCAAATTTGAACGAATCCATATATTAGTTTTAGAGAAAAAACAATAACTTATGACGTCAACAGGATTAAAAAATTTTTTTTTTAAAGTATGACGTCACCATGATGACGTCACGCGAAGACATCACTCACTATACCATAGTTTAGTTCAAGGCTCAAGATATATGTACATTCTAATTACATACGATGTTAAAAAACAACAACAAAAAAAACAAAAAACAAACACAATTTCTATGTTTAAAAATGTTGTCACGATGAATATGTCAGTAATTTGGAGAAAAAAAATACGATTAAAAAAAAAAACAACCAAAAAACCCACAAAAACTTATGACGTCACTATGATGACCTCACCCACCTTTTTTGTCATCTTTGGGGGATCACCGTTTCCTAACTAAATACCAAGTCTTAAAGAAATCCTTCCATGAGTTTTTTCAAGAGGAAAGTGCGCAAATGTCACGTCCGGACGCCGGACGAACGGACCCTGGACGAACGGACGCCGGACACCCAAAGCCAAAATACAGTAATTTCCGACCTTGGGAACCAACAATAAATTATAGTATCGATTTGGACGTTGTTGTGGTGGGGGTTGGTGATGATGTTGGATAGTGTTGGGTTGGGGTGATGGTGATGGTGGTGGTGGTGGTGGTGGGGATGAGAGGAGGGCAAGGGGAACGGTGATGATGATGGTGATAGTAATAAGAGAATGGGTCGCTACGATGATGATGATGATGATGATAATGTTGATGATTATGATGATGGTGGTTATGATGATGGTGGTGGGGGTGGTGGTAATGGCAAATTAGTCATTGCGGTGGTGGTGGTGGAGATGGTGGAAATGATGATGATGATGATGATGATGATGATGATGATGATGATGATGATGATGATGATGATGATGATAGTACTTTCGATAACGATACTTTCGACGAGGGTCATGAAGGTAGAGGCGGGTTGAGACGATAATGACAACGACAACAGAAACAACAACTATAACAACAACAACAACAACAACAACAATTGTCATTAGGAAGACAAACATGGAGGACGACAACGACAGTCTTAAAATAGCCACAACGATATGTTGATTATAAAAGGAAATGGCTTGTTCTTATGTAGCGCACTTACAAGCTCCGATAGTTTTTCAAGGCTATGGCCACTACTATTCATGCTGTACACAATAGTTTTGCTGAAGTCAGAGTTCGGACCCACGACGCCGAAGACGCAGGTACACAAGACGTGCGTTCTGACCTCTATGTCGATGATAGTAAAGAAAATAATATAGATCGCATTTCGTTGGAGTTTAGCCTCTTTAACCTTTCGTTGCATGAAGGATGCGCGCGCAATTGTTCCAACCCCACCATTTTGGTATAACTTTAGCAGCATAGAAAGACGGGTCAGTTTGGTATAACTTTAGCAGCTTAGAAAGACGGATCAGTTTAATGTAACTTTACTAAAGTTTACATTAAAGTTTAGCAGCATAGAAACCTCGCGTCGCTGAAATAAGGGACGCAACCTTTTATTAAATAATGAGTGACGTAGTACAACCGAAACTCCCAGCGAAAGTGATTTCGTTTCAGCATCTATGTATCTCTAATAACTTTTCTTCCTCTTCTTCCTTCTTGTTCTTGTTCTTCTTGTTCTTCTTGTTCTTGTTCTTCTTGTTCTTCTTCTTGTTCTTCTTCTACCACCAAAAACTCTTCTTCTTCTTCTTCTTCTTCTTCTTCTTCTTCTTCTTCTTCTTCTTCTTCTTCTTCTTCTTCTTCTTCTTCTTCTTCTTCTTCTTCTTCTACCACCAAAAACTCTTCTTCTTCTTCTTCCTACCACCACGCAAAACTCTATTCAAACAAAATTTTATTTCCTCTTCCCTGGTTTTAAGCGGGTTCCCTTGAGGGCTCGAACACGCAATCGCCGATGCCATATCTGGTTACTAACGCCTCCACTAATTCTGCACACACTGCACAGCAAATAGCTCAGAGTTAAGAGGGTTTTGTTTTCGCTGATAGTTAAAGCGTTGCAAATTACCTTTAACGGTACTTTCAAATTTCAATGCCCCTTTGAGGTCGAAGAGAGAGAGAGAGAGAGAGAGAGAGAGAGAGAGAGAGAGAGAGAGAGAGAGAGAGAGAGAGAGAGAGAGAGAGAGAGATGGGCAAAACACAGATTAAAGAGCCCCTAGGTCACAGGTTTCGAAGTCACATAATTATCCTGTTCACAAAGTCACTCTGAGTAGCGCACACTTGCCGCCTTTCGGCGCACAGCTCACGCCCAGACGACTGAGCACAATCCGGGACGGCCGGATGTGGGGAGAAGTGATCTAGTACCTGCTGGGTGTGTAACCTATGTGTGTAGCTTGCACTCGCCCGTCTAGTACACGAGCGCCACGATGGAATGCGTGCTTGCTGTTGTTTGTAGATTATAGTCACACGACACTTTCGCATATAGGTGACTACTGGACCGATTTATACTGACACCAGCGGGCCAGTTGTTGGTAAAGGGGAAAAATAATATGATCACACTTTGACCAATCCGGGATTCGAACCAGCGACCTTTCGGTTACTAGCAAGACGCTCTTACCAACTGAGCTACCCGGCCCCATTTTCGTGCCTGCCTAGAATAGACCTCGATTTATAATCTCATTCGAAGGATTAGGAGCGCAGCGTCTCAGTATAATGAAAACAACAACAACAACAGCAACAACAACAACAACAACAACAACAACAACAACAACAACAACAACAACAACAACTCCAGGCCTTTAGCGAGCTTTGAACTCTACCTGTGCAGGCTGCAATGTTATCGCCTGAAATTTGAGTACACAGGGTACACCATCGAGTCAACTGCATGACCGATTTGATGGTAATATGCGATGACATCATTACATGAAGAGCGGAAGAATGATACCGCAGGACATCAGCGGAAGTCCTGTAGAAACAGGACAGATTTTGAAGCAAGGAAGAGCCTATCCGAGATATTAGCATTTCATGAATCTTGTCCAAAAAGGATTGCTTCCTCCCTCTCCCCCTCCTCGTCATCATCATCATCATCATCATCATCATCATCATCATCATCATCATCATCATCATCATCATCATCATCATCATCATCTCCTCTTGCTAGTTTTGTAGTTTAACTATATCTTCATGCGAGGCAGACATGATAATTGCTTTGGAATTAACCTTGTCATTATAATCTCAAAGTCAAATGTCATAATCTGTGGCTCTTAGTCTGACGTGATCAGAGTTACGTGACGTAATCTAGTTTAGGGTCTTAACTCTCGCAATAAATTGATTTCCTCGTCAATAATTGTAAGGCTGCTGCGCTCCCTTGTCATCTCCATCTTCCTATATGCTTGGGAAACATGGACCCTAACAGCAGACCTACAGCGAAGAATACAAAGCATGCAGATGAGCTACAAAAGACTTATGAGCATTTCCTATATCCAGCACATCACCAATGACGAAGTGCGACAGACCATCACACAAGCCATTGGACAGTACGACGACTAGCTCACAGTGGTGAAGAAACGAAAACTCCGATGACATGGCCACTTCACCAGAGCATCAGGCCTTTCAAAGATCATCCTGCAAGACACGGTGCAAGGAGGCAGAAGAAGCGGGAGACAGAAAAAGAGGTGGGAGGACAATAATCGAGAAAGGAATGGCTTCACAATGAGCGAAGCCATGAGGGTTGCTGAGGACAGAGAAAGATGAAGTACGCTGGTTAAACGATCATCTGTGGTGCCCCAAAGACTTTCGAGTTACGGGATAAGATAGGATAGGATAGGATAGGAATGGTTAGTGAAAATTCTTGCTCTGATGTTATTGCTTTTCAACTCTTACCGGGGAGAGAAAGAGAGAGAGAAAGTTAGAGAGAGAGAGAAAAAGAGAGAGAGAGAGAGAGAGAGAGAGGAGGCGGTGACGAGAAAAATAAGGAGAGAGAGAGAAGGAGGTGGAGGAGGAGGAGAGAGAGAGTGCAGAAGATAGGGATATAGAGATTGGAATTAGCGAAGATGTAGAAGAAGGAGAAAAAGAATATAAAGGAAAGGTGAGAGAGAGAGAGAGAGAGAGAGAGAGAGAGAGAGAGAGAGAGAGAGAGAGAGAGAGAGAGAGAGAGAGAGAGAGAGAGAGCTACGGCGGTGGACTTGGAGAAGGAGGAGGGGAAGGAGAAGAAGAAGAAGAAGAAGGCTCCCATAGAAGAAGACCACTGAAGAGCACCAAGAAGAAGGTAGCAAATAAGAGGAAATCAAGCAGTTCAACATGAAAACCAAGTCCACACGTTAACCCTGCATATAAGTCTTCTGGGAATTGGCCAAGTGGTCTCACGTTTCCAATGATTTGCGGTTTCCTTCACCTTATTTCAAAATTTGTGCTTACCCGCGCAGCGCTTTCTGCAATGAAGACTCTGGATGCTGCTGCGCGTCTACATAGCACGTGCGCAATGGTATGCTCCGAGGTCCGTATGACATCTTCACGCACGTGAAATAATGTAAACTATACGCATAACAATTGACTTGATAGTGCGCAGTGAAGACTGCCGTGGTCGTATGACAATTAGCCGCCACGTAAAATAATGTAATGCGCACACATAATATTGACTTGATAGCGCGGAAGAGAAGACTCCGAATGGATTTTCGTATGAACTATTCTTCCCCATGAAATAATATAATATATACACAATACATCGACTCGATAGTGCGCAAATACAGACTCCCAAGTCCTGGAAAATTTTCACCCAAATGAAATATTGTAATACGTAAGCCTACACAAAACATGGATTGGATAGTGCTCAAATGAAGACCCCGATGTCGTACGATATATTTACCCCACGTGAAACAAAGTAACATGCATCGCGCTGTGATCATGCTCTTTATGTGGAATTTGCTTAATACATTTTTGTTCATTCATTTACACATAAAATAAAAAATGAATATTTTTGCTTTAGCGCCAGTGGGTGTCGCTGTAACAACACGGCTAGACAGCAAACTATAATTGCTTAGCTGAGCATTATCAAGCCCAGGAACCCACTGGGATGGAGATGCGTTATGTTAGTACTGTGAAACCCCACGACCATTGAACGATACAGAGAACTAAACTATACTGGCCCAACGAAAATGGATGTCCCAGACGCATTTCTCCCCGACGACCAAAATGTTAAGAGTAAACCTTACAACCAACTTTGATTTATGGGTGCTGTGGAATACCATCTTTGAGAACATCTTTCACGGCTGGACAAGTGTTATATAACATCAGAAAAGGAATGACGTCAAGGGTTGCTACTGTTGGCATTACTGGCTTGTTTGTGCGACAAATCAAACGTCGAACCAGAAAAAGAAAAAGAAATAAAATTAAAAAAGGATTCTGGAACAGAGCAACTTGGTGCTAGAGCTGTTATCAAAATTGTGTGTATTTGTGCGTGTGTGTGGGTGTGTGGGCGCGCGTGTGTGTGTACGTGTATATGTGTGCAGGTGCGAGGGTGTGTGCCTGTGTTGGTGTGTATGTGTGCTATTGTGTATGTGTGTGTGTGCGCGTGAGTTGCTGTGCATTTGTTTGTGCGTGTATGTGTTTGTGCATTTGTGTGAGCGTGTGTGTGTGTTGGTGTGTGTGTGTGTTTGTGAGAGAGAGAATGAGAGAGAGAGAAAGAGAGAGAAAGAGGGAGACAGAGAGACAGTGAGAGTGACAGAGATAGAGAGAGAGAGAGAGAGTGACAGAGAGAGAAAGTGTGACAGACAAACAGAGAGAGTGACAGACAGAAAGAGAGAGAGTGACAGACAGAGAGTGACAGAGAGAGAGAGAGAGAGAAAGAGAGAGGGAAAGAGAGAGAGAGGGAGAGCAGGGGCCATCGCACGGACATTAAAGATCCCGACGCTCGTGTGCTAAACACCAACACAACCGGCATCAAGTTTGAGGTTCCTTCACTCAACCCGCAACACCACTCCAGGACGCCCAGGCTTCTGCCGAGTTGTCCGAGACGTTAGACAATGGGCCTAGGGTAGCAAGTTGGCGCCTTGGGAAGCTTGAGTTAGGTTCTGTATGGGCCATCTGGTTATAAATCCCTCCTCCTCTCCTTCGCCCCACCTCCTCCCCCAAATAATAACGATAGATAATTAAATAACTAAGTAAGCAAGCCTTCTCTTTTTTTTTCCTAACTCTAATCTCGCAACCTTCCAACAACAACAGCAACAAAAAAAAAGAAAAAAAAGTTTTTTTCTCCTATTCTTGCTTCACCGGGAACCCTCACCCTCACCCTCACCACTCTCCTTCCCTGCCTCATTACCTCCCTTCCATCAGGCTATCAATGTCTGCATTGACGTCACTAGGAAGCGAGTTGGACGGGTTGAATGGAGCGTGAAATCAAATCGACTAACTGCGCATCTCCCTTTCTCTCTTCACCTTTTCACGTCTATAGGTATTTTGGAGTGAAGTTGGTTGGGAAACGGGGTGTATGGGGCGCCATGTGTCCATTTATTCTATGTGACCATTCTATACATAGAATAAATTCTATGCACATAGAAAGCATTCTATACACACAAAAAGCATTCATTAGTTGAAATTCCATTTATAAAAAAGAAACCAATATTGTAAGTCATAGAATAAAATTCTTTGTATAGAATAACATTCTATAATATAGTGTAAAATTCTATGTCCATAATACAATTCTATGTATAGAATGACATTTTATAATAGAGAATAATATTCTATGTATGTAATACAATTCTATATTATAGAATGCACTTGTATGCATAGAATTATATTCTATAACATAGAATGAATTCTATTACAAAGAATGAATTCTATAACATAGAATGAATTCTTTAAAATAAAATAAATTGCATGACATAGAATTATTTCTATACGCATAGAATTCATTCTATAACATAGAATGAATTCTTTAACATAAAATAAATTATATGACATAAAATGAATTCTATGTGCATAGAATAAATTGTATAACATAGAATGAATTCTATAATAAAGAATGAATTCTATATGCATAGAATGAATTTTATAGCATAGAATGAATTCTATGACATAGAATTCATTCTATGACATAGAATGAATTCTATAGGCATAGAATGAATAGTATAACATAGAATGAATAAGATGACATAGAATGAATTCTATGACATAGAATGAATTCTATGACATAGAATGAATTCTATAACATAGAATGAATTATATAGCATAGAATGAATTCTATGACATAGAATTTATTCTATAGCATAGAATGAATTTTATGTTACAGAATGAATTCTATGTCATAGAATTCATTCTATGCTATATAATTCATTCTATATTATAGAATTCATTCTATGTCATAGAAATCACATGGTCCTGATTTGGCTCGGAAGAGTCCGCTGGACCTAAAGCAATAACCTTGTATTGTATTGCATAGAAATCATTCTATGTCATCTTATTCATTCTATGTTATACTATCCATTATATGCTATAGAATTCATTCTATGTCATAGAATTCATTCTATGTTATACAATGAAATCAATATAAAAACTTTTTTTTAAATAGTAAAAACTGGGGCACTGTCAAGGTATAGAGAACATTTCGGGATATTGTGATGTTTTGAACATAGCACACTCGTGCAATAATGATTACAGAGCGATTTGTCACTGACATTCAGTTTAGAGTTGACGACATGCAGTGCTTCATCATTTGCGCTCGAAGTGGAAATCGATGAAAGGAAATGTTCTTTTCTTTGCAGAAAGGTTTTACGTCGGAGTTAGAGCATTCAAACACAGCACAGTACTTCACCATTTTCAAACTCGATCACGCTGTGTTATTCCCGCAGCACGTGGCCGCCACGCCTTTGTGCATAGCGCCCTGGGGGGCCGCTTGGGGTGAAATAGATTTTTTGCAATATTCAGCTTTAGGAACCTTTCATTTATTATGTCTCAGAGTTGTATAGCAATATTCGACCTTTAAATATATTAATTATTGCTTTTTATGAGTGTACGGTTATTTCTTCGGTATTGAGCGAAAAGAACTGATTATTTAATTAGATTTTGTCACTATAAACCCTTACAGAACCTCAGCACATTGTAATGAAAAAAGCAAGCACGCAGGGGCGGAGGGGGGGGAGGGTGTGACGTCAATTATTTTTATTGCTAAGCGATCTACTCACACTAATTATACTGTCGAAGTCGTCCGCATCAAGAAACCTAAATGCTTGTTCACGAAATTATGATGTCTGATAAAGCCGCAGAGCGCTTGGTACGTCAGCCATTTCTTCAGTTCTCGCGCGTGCAAGGCTCCACGTGTCCCTTTATACGTCACAGCCTCGCTTCACATAGAATGACCTAGTCGCGCATAGAATGAGCATTCTATGTTATAGAATGAACATTCTATGTTATAGAATGGATTCTATGTTATAGCATGAACATTCTAAGTTATACAATGGATTCTATGTTATAGAATGAACATTCTATGTTATAGAATGAATTTTATGTTATAGAATGACCATTCTATGTTATAGAATGAACATTCTATGTTATAGAATGGATCCTATGTTATAGAATGAACATTCTATGTTATAGAATGAACATTCTATAACATAGAATGCATTCTATGTGCACCAAATGTTAAAAAACAATTCTATGAAAATAGAATGTATTCAGTGTTGCGAATAAAATCCATTTTATGTTAACAAAATGAATTTTATGTCATACAATTCTTGCTGTGTTATACAATTAATTCTATATACATATAATTCATTTCATTCACATAAAATTAAAAAACACAACTAATAAATTGTAACAAAATTTAGAATTTAAAAAAAGATATTGTATGACACATCACCACATCGCATCATCACCACATCGATCACATCATCACATCACATCACTGCATCACATTGCTTCATCACCATCATCGTGAAAACGCACCACCACATAAAATCACATCATATCAACAAATCATCACATCACATCAGCCGACATCACAGCAGCAGCACATCTTCACATTGCAGCAGACAGCACATATCATGGCATCAGTGAATCACATCACATAATCTAATCACCCAACCCCTCCCACCCATCACATTTGTGGTGCAGTGTGGTGTGATTTAGAGTGATGTAGTGTGGTGATGTGATGTGGTAATGTGTATGTATGTATCTGCAATACAGTTCTATTATGCCTTAAAAGCAGTGAATCAGACCACATCGTCACATAACCTAATCACTCCACCACACCTACCCATCACATTTGTGGTGCAGTGTGATGTAGAGTGATGTGGTGTGGTGATGGGATGTGGCAATGTGTATATCTCTCTGCAATACAGTCCCATGCCATAAAAAATGTTCTCTATACCTTGACAGTGCCCCAGTTTTTACTATTTAAAAAAAGTGTATATATTGATTTCATTCTATAACATAGAATGAAGTCTATGACATAGAATGAATTCTATGACATAGAATGAATTCTATGACATAGAATGAATTCTATAGCATAGAATGAATAGTATAACATAGAATGAATAAGATGACATAGAATGAATTCTATGACATAGAATGAATTCTATAACATAGAATGAATTCTATAGCAAAGAATGAATTCTATGACATAGAATTTATTCTATAGCATAGAATGAATTCTATAGCATAGAATGAATTCTATGACATAGGATTCATTCTGTAACATAGAATTCATTCTATGCTATAGAATAAATTCTATGTCATAGAATTCATTCTATGCTATAGAATTCATTCTATGTTATAGAATTCATTCTATGCTATAGAATAAATTCTATGTCATAGAATTCATTCTATGTTATAGAATTCATTCTATGTTATAGAATTCATTCTATGTCATAGAATGAATTCTATGTCATAGAATTCATTCTATGCTATAAAATTCATTCTATGCATATAGAATTCATTTTTTATTATAGAATTCATTCTATGTTATACAATTTATTCTATGCACATAGAATTCATTTTATGTCATATAATTTATTTTATGTTAAAGAATTCATTCTATGTTATAGAATGAATTGTATGCACATAGAATAAATTCTATGTTATAGAATTCATTCTTTGTAATAGAATTCATTCTATGTTATAGAATACAATTCTATGCATACAAGTGCATTCTATAATATAGAATTGTATTACATACATAGAATCTTATTCTCTATTATAAAATTTTATTCTATACATAGAATTGTATTATGGACATAGAATTTTACACTATATTATAGAATGTTATTCTATACAAAGAATTTTATTCTATGACTTACAATATTGGTTTCTTTTTTATAAATGGAATTTCAACTAATGAATGCTTTTTGTGTGCATAGAATGCTTTCTATGTGCATAGAATTTATTCTATGTATAGAATAGTCACATAGAATAAATGGACACATGGCGCCCCATAGGGTGGGGATTGCACACTTAGTATGATTTTGTGAGCAGGTCTGGTGGAGAGAGAGAGAGAGAGAGAGAGAGAGAAAGAGAGAGAGAGAGAGAGAGAGAATCAATAATTTTATTCATTAAGGTCATATGATGGGGTAAGCACATTACAAAAATAACCACATCGGTATAACAACAATGAGGTAACATCTTATTGAGATACTTCTCTCAAACGCAAAACACAGATACAGAGATAGATTTCGTAATACTGTCATACTTTTTGTAGAGAGAAGTAAGCTTAATTGGACAGCAGAAGGGTACCTATAATATTTAGGTAAGATTAAATCGCTTCTTAAATCACTCAGGCATGGACAACAGAGAACAAAATGGACTTCATCTTCACAAGCTAGACTGCATAGACGACATAGCGTATTGTGGTAGGTTACACTCTTAAATTTATATGCATGGACAGCAATACTTGATCCACCAGAACGAAATTTTGTCAGTGCATTCTTTACATAATTATTCAAATCTAGAAATATATAAGCTTCCGTGTTATTTGTTGACTTAAATGTTCTTTAAAAAGACAAACTATTACTCTGCTGTAGATGTGCTTCCCACTCTTGCCATCTGTAATCTATTAGTCTTTGTTTAAAACATCTCTGGAAAGCATTAATACAACCAACCCCCTGATTTTCCCATACGTATAAGAAACCATAGCTACCCAAACACATCCGTACTCTTGATGCCCAAGTTACTTTACCTCTACTATCTAAATTATAGAGCATTGTGTAACATTTAGTTAGCAGGGAGACGGTTTACATACATACGGACTAATCTCAGCCAATATCGAATACAGGCAACATAGGAATTTACATACAAAGGAAATCTTCCTAATTCACCAAAGAGAGAGAAAGAGAGAGAGAGATGGGGAGAGAGAGAGAGAGAGAGAGAGAGAGAGAGAGAGAGAGAGAGTGCGCGTTTTTCTCTTCTCCTCTTTTTATTTATTAATTTTTTTTCGGTTGTATTAAAAACAAACAAAAAAAAAGATTTTAACAAAATAAAAGAGCAAAAAAAAAGTAAAGATTTATAGGTCTATTACGATAAAAATAAATACAGGGCTATGTTTTCTGGCAATGCGACCCACCTAAAGGTTCGCGCTTTTTTTCGCTTTTGTGCTGAGTTTGATGGAGAGAGTCTGCGCGTTTTTTCTTTTCTTCTTTTTTTGTATTAAAAAAGAACAAGAAAAAAATGCTAATTATATATTACGGTAAAAAGTAAATAAATGTGTTATGTTTAATGGCAACGCCAAGCACCAGAGTCCTTATTTAATTCGCTTTTGTGCTGGGTTCGGTGGGGAGAAAGACTGCTCGTATTTTCTTTTGTCCTCTTTTTTTGTTTGTTTGTTTGTTGTTGTATTTAATAAAAGAAAAGAAAAAACCCAGAAGAAGCTAATTGTCTATTATGATAAAAACAAAATAATAGGCTTTGTTTACTGGCACAGCGACCCACCAAAAGGCTGCCTGTTTTATCCGCTTTTGTGCATTAACAATTTTTTTCTTCCGTCACTCCACAACTTGCCTGCAAACCTTCATTTTATATTTATTTATGTTGTTGTTGTTGTTGTTGTTGTTGTTAACGTTTCAACGTCTTAGTCCACTGACGGAGATTTGTTTTCCCCGAAACCCAAAGAAGAAGGAGAAGAAATCCTCCCAATTCTCCGAGAAGAAGTTGAGGCAGCAGTGCAATCAATGTGGTTACAATGTTGGACATAAAAAAAGGATAAAAAAAAGAAGACCAAACAGAATAAAAACGACAAATGAAAACAGTAGAGAAACAGGACCATACACAAGTCAGACTGTTACGTGTGTTGTGTACTTCTGTTTCATTCTGTTACTTCTTCTCTGCTTGTCGGGTTCTCTGCCTTTCTGTCTCGAGATATATATTTGTCCCTCTGTCTTCTATTTCTCTCTGTCTCTGTCACATCTTTATTGTAGTTGTTGTAGTTGCTGCTTCTGCTATTGTGGTTGTTGTTTTTCTTCTTCTTCCTCATCTTCTTCTTCCTTAAGCAACAGTTTCTTCATTTTGTGCACAGCATGTATGTATGTGTATCAGTTTATAGTCCCCTCTCTTCCCGATAAGGATTTTCAGAGAGGAGACGACTTGTCATTGTAATATTAAAAGTAATTGTTCTTAACTATCGATCTCTTTGTTCTCCCACACTTGTGTGTGTGGTAAATACGAATATGTGGGCATGTTTACATGAATCAACAAACGTCGACAATCAACGTGTATATCACGTGACAGGACTTTCTGACTCATAGCCATGCCTCATGGCTTCTCCAATAGACATCTATACTAATTTATAGCCTGCGTTAAGCTGAAATCCAAGAATCATAGCATAATAACAAGAAAACACGTGAAAGCAAACTAGAGCAAACTGATATTGTGAATACAAAGTAAAACATGCCGGAGGTGATGATGACCTGTTGTTACGTTTGCAACGCGCACGATAATACATGTGAGACACGCACGATAGATCCGATCGTTTTGTTTAGCAAAGCATTCAATAACAGAGTGTATTTACCTTTGATTTGATTTTGCATTGTTGTTAGAAGAAGCTTGGTATAATGTTGATAATTTTCGTTGGTCGATATTATTGGAAAATTCTCTAGGGTTGCTTGTTTACTATCGACCGAAGCATCTAGATAGATCCACTAGAAGCTGAGAGATTCTTTTAGGATGAAGAAAGTTGTATGACGTAAGACAGTGATGACGAAGTTTATTCTGATTGGTTGTAATTGCGTCACGCTGGAACGTTTGAACGTTCTCTCGAGTATTAAAAAAACTATATAATTGATGCACTGTGTCTGAAAATAGTGGTGAAAGTGGAAAAAGCGCTTGAGCGGTTGTATGCAGTTGTTGATGTACGGTGAATAAAGTTGGAAAACTTCATACGACAACTCCTGCCTTGTTGCTGAGTGAACAGGTTGCGTGGATAAACAAATCCGAGTTACACTTATCAGGATTCAAGCATCTGGGCTGCATCAACTACTGATTAAAAAAAAACAACCACGAGTGTAACACCTGTCTATATATAACTCTGTTTCAGTCTTTACATTATTTCATTATTTACTTGATACAATATAATACAACACAGTACAATACAATACTCCCTCTCTCTTCTCTCTCTTTCTCTCTCCCTCTGTCTCTCTCTCTTACTTCTCTCTCTTTTCATGATACAACGCACGGTGCATCTATGCACACACAACCACAAATTCACACAAACACCCACTCATACACAAACACATACACACAAACTCAGATAAAAACACATAAACACACAAACACCCAGAAGAAGATGAAAGAAGTAGAAGAAAAAGAAGAAAGTAGTAAGTAGTAGTAGTAGTAGTAGTAGTAGTACTAGTAGTAGTAGTAGTAGTAGTAGTAGTAGTAGTAGTAGTAGTACTAGTAGTAGTAGTAGTAGTAGTAGTAATAGTAGTAGTAGTAGTAGTAGTAATAGTAGTAGTAATAGTAGTAGTAGTAGTAGTAGTAGTAGTAATAGTAGCAGTAGTAGTAATAGTAGTAGTAGTAGTAGTAGTAGTAGTAATAGTAGTAGTAGTAGTAGTAGTAGTAGTAATAGTAGTAGTAGTAGTAGTAGTAGTAGTAATAGTAGTAGTAGTAGTAGTAGTAGTAGTAGTAGTACTAGTAGTAGTAGTAGTAATAGTAGTAGTAGTAGTAGTAGTACTAGTAGTAGTAGTAGTAGTAATAGTAGTAGTAGTAGTAGTAGTAGTAGTAGTAGTGGTAGTAGTAATAGTAGTAGTAGTAGTAGTACTAGTAGTAGTAGTAGTAGTAATAGTAGTAGTAGTAGTAGTAGTAGTAATAGTAGTAGTAGTAGTAGTAGTAATAGTAGTAGTAGTAGTAGTAGTAGTAGTAGTAGTAGTAGTAATAGTAGTAGTAGTAGTAGTAGTGGAGGAGGAGGAAGTAATGATGGTGTAGATGGCTAGTTATGTTTTGGCACTTCTGCTTTATTATCTTGTTTATGTTTTTATATTGTGTATGATGTAACCATACTAAATATATTAGCTCTAGTAATATTACAGTTTGCTTGCTCCCCTAAGCAGTTTAAAAAACAAACAAACAAACAAAGAAAGCCCCGTTGTCTTGCAGCGTTTATTGTACGATGATTATGTGGTCCTGAAGAATACCAATGCCTGGCACTTGGTAGTATTGCCATTGTGTACAGGCCTATCTATAAGCAGATATAAAGGCTATTGTTCAGGTTTGGAAGACACTTTTCATATTATTTGTTCTTTGTATTGTCAGTGTATCAGCGTGATTAATTTAAGACAACTCCTAACACTTAAAGTATTGGTTAATGTCATGTTGAGCAAACACATATTTAGTTCCTTGTTAGTCACAACATAATTTTTGGTCTTATAATAAAAGCAGATTTAAGTTGAGAAAACCATGGGCGTGATTTTGAAGCTCGAATTGTTTGCTAGCGAGTAACTGAAGTAAGAGCACTCCTCCTTTCAACACCATCATCCAGCCTCTATACATGACAAAGAAACAGCGAATTCGTTTTGTAATTATCGTGGCATGTTTTTTCAAGAAATAAACAATAGAGAATACCCTTATTCACCTTTTTGTATCAAAATATATATGAATGATTCTTGTAGATCAGTACACATAAATTTGTAATATTAGAATTAGTTAGTTAGTTATTTATTGCTTACAGGGTCAAGTGGACTGCAAAGAGCCGAATCAGGACCACAAAATCAAGACCACAACTTGGCTGAAAGAGGACTCACCCCTGATCCGCATAAAAGATCTGCCGAAACAACCCCCGTGGTAACACCAAAGAGTTTATTATTTTTAATACTAAACTCTTTGGTAACACTCAAGGCACTGATGTGACCAGCCGGTCACTTTACAAACAAAGACATATCACGCAGGGGACGCTGAGGCTATATCGAGCCCCCGTTTACCAAAACAAAATAGAATACAAGCAGCATTATAAAATATCAACAAAACACATACATATAAAATGCCTACATTGCTAAATAATAATATTATAGGAAGCCCCAGTGACCATTTGGCAGAAAGCGTCCAATATTCCCAAGCTGATCCAACAGACCTCACACACAAATGAGGAGTTTTGTCCCGGAAGAGTTTTCAAGAAAAAAGGTAGCGAAGCTAGTGGTCTAGCGAAGAAGAAGATAGTATAGTAGATTGATAGAACGGAGTAGGAATGAGAAAGAACAAAATGAGAAAGACAGCGACAGTGGGAATTTAAAGCACTAAATTTCCAGAAAGTTGGGATACTATTTATACTGAAACCCCCGGCACCCCCACGGAGGGAATATTAGAATTGGCTACCATTTAAATTAAAAAAAAAAATAATGGTAAAACAGTTGCGTCATATGTACCCATGAAAAGTACTCTCATAGCAAAAATGCTCGGTTTCACAGTTAAATACTCGGTTTTACAATTAAAGGGAGGTAACAAGCCAATTAGGAATTATTAGTCTTGCTTCCAATTGTACTCTCCCTTTAGTAGCTAGGTTACTGATAACGGACACTACCGATCTCCCTAAGACGTGCTCCGCTGGCAATCATAAAAACGAATTGTGCTTTCTATGACGTACATCGCCTGTAATAATGTAAAATAAACATCATGCCAATTGTATCATTTTTAAAAAGTATATTGTACATTTTGAATTTTTCTGCTACTTTCTTAATATCACTTATTAAAATGTGCTTGAAATCACCATTTTGTTTTGTTGAACTTTCTACATGTGTTTGTGTGTTTACTCTCAGCTTCTTTTTATATCTGCCTGCTAGTCTGTTTATTGTTGTTTTTGTATCAATTTTTATTAATCAGATTACCATAAGTTGTACTGTTGTAAAATAAACAATTGACAAAATCTACCATGTGCCCATCATAGATATTTTCCAAATTAGTCAATTAATCAAAGCATAAAAATCATCATACTACTGACATGCATATACACTTTTATCAACATACATTCCCTTATAACAATTAGTTCACATTAAGAAACAAACAAAAGTATAAAAAAAATTGCCTTTTAACTCCACCTGTGAAGAACGAAATACTTATAAATGTAAGTTGAAGTTGGTCCTCCAGGCCCCTACCTCCTACACCCTTTCCCACTCCCCATAACAAAAAATAAAAGGAAAATGATATAATAATCAATCAAAATTAAAAAGAAATTAATAAATAATTCCCCTTGCCCTTACGCTCCCATCCAAAAACAAAGAAATAAATAACTAAGAAATATTTATTGAAACTAATAATGCTCAATTAAATTAATTAGATACAAAGGATTTTTAAAAATTGCTAGACTAATTGTTAGAAGTTAAAACAACAAAAAAGAAGAAATTGAATAATTCATGACTTCTAATTAAATCTATAATAAGCATTAAGCTCAATGACCAATCAGAATGTTCTTCTGGATGTACAATACTTGAGATTGACATAGGTAGCTTTAATTTATTTAATCTAATGAGTAAAGGCTGAAAATGGTTATAATTTTGTTGATATTTAAATATTTAGTGATTTACATTCAAAATGCTACCACAATTACAAAGTACTGGAGGATTTATGGAACGAGCACGCCAAGCATTTAGCCTTATTCTGTGAAATAAACTGTTAATATGAAAAGATTTTGAAATAAATATAACATTTTTGGATAGGCCTACTAGTAAATTATCCAAGTAATGTTTTTCAATGACCTCTTGCTTGTACTTCTCATTCCACTGATTCCAAGTACATCGTTTTAGTTGATTATTAATTTCATTTGTTGTCAAGTTGAAAAATAATTTAATGGATTCGTCTGAAGATGCAGTACTCTTTGCTATGTGGTCAACAAGTACATTTCCTAATATATGTAAATGACTAGGTATCCAAATTAATGAAATATCCGATCCACTTGTAATGATTCGATGTCTTAACATCTTAATTTCTGTTAGCAATTTCTGTCTCTCTTTACTAACCCAAGATGACAAAGCCGATAATGCTGATTTCAATCAGAAAAGATTTTTTTATATTTACAGGAATACTAGTCACATCAGTTATGAACAATAGATTCATTTATATTGCAATTAGTTCAGCTGTAAATATCGTTCTACCTTTCTGTAAAAAATATTGTTGGAAATATTAAATGCTGCTCCAATATTTAGGCTACATTTTCTAAAACTGATCCATCAGTATATATGTGCAAAGAATTTGGAGAATGCAAATGAATATATTACTGTTTATTGTTGCCACAAAATTGTTTCATGTTAAAAGAAGCAAAAAGGATTACCAGACCGTGAAGCAGCTGACAAGTAATAAACAGCCCAAGGTCTCCACGATCCAAGCATGTCTGGCATATGCCTTACAGAAGAACAAGAAGTCTTGGATAGATAAAGAGAGTACTGCTCTGACCATTACAGCCACAAACCAAATTGAGACCCATTAGTTCTAGCATGTCCCCAGAACAGAGAAGAGAAAGAAATCCTCCCAATTCTCCAAGAAGAAGTTGAGGCAGCAGTGCAATCAATTAAGAAGGGGAAGTCAGCGGGAGTGGACAACATACCGGAGGAATTGCTTCAAGCAGGAGGAGAATCGATGATTGACGCTCTCACCATTATCTGTAACAAGATCTGGCAGATCACACCATAGACCCAGTCGCTTGTCATCACTCTTCCCCAAAAGGGTAACCCTCATGATTGTAATCATTACCGCACCAGCAGCCTCATCAGCCATTCCAGAAAGGTCCTTCTGAAAATAATACTCAACAAGCTGAACAAGTCATATCTGAAGAACAGGCAGGATTCAGGGCAGGGTGAAGTACAACTGAACAGATTTTCAACCTCAGAATAATCTGCGAGAGATACCTACAGCACCAACAACATATATATCATATGTTTGTAGACTTCAAGAAAGCGTTTGACCGAGTCTGCCATGCAGCTCGCTGGGTAACCATGAGAGTGTACAACATCAGCCCTAAAATTATTGAAGTCATCATAGGCCTGTATGACGGGGCTGCCAGTGCAGTCCACAACAGCGCCATCGGAAACTGGCTTAGAACAACAATCGTAGTGCGTCAAGAATGCCCGCTCTCTCCGGCGCTCTTCAACAACTTCCTAGAGATGCTCATGTAGATAAAGAGATAGATCGGCGTGGGGGTTGGTGCGGTCTCCGACCTCCGTTTTGCGGATGACATTGATAGATTGGCTGAAGAGGAACAAGAACTGGAACAGCTGGTGCTGAGCCTATGGAATGGAAGTAAGTGCAGCTAGTATGTAATCTCTGAATAAATTCAACTCACTCTAATAATTAATTTTAGGCCTGCGCACTCCTCACTTACGCTAGTGACGTCATAACGTCTATTAATACAAACATATATAAATTGCGTTTGTTACAGTGTCTCGACAGGAAGTCCTCTCCAGCAGGATCGCACAAACAACTGCTGCCCTGACAAGGATGAAGCCCGTTTGGAAAGAAAGGACCATGAGTCTACATTCCAAGGTAAGGCTGCTGCGCTTCCTTGTCATCTCCATCTTCCTACACGCTTGCGAAAAATGGACCCTCACAGCAGATCTACAACGAAGAATGCAAAGCATGGAGATGAGGTGCTACAGAAGACTTCTGGGCATTTCCTATGCCCCCCAGCACATCACCAGCAACGAAGTCCGACAGACCATCACACAAGCCATTGGACAACACGACGACATGCTCACAGTGGTGAAAAAAATGGACACTCCGATGGTTAGGCCACGTCACCAAAGCATCAGGCCTTGCAAAAACCATTCTGCAAGAAGGCAGATGAAGAGGGAGAGATAAAAAGAGGTGGGAGGGCAACATTCGAGAAAGGACTGGTTTGACACTGAGCGAGGCCATGAGGGTTGCTGAAGACAAAGAAAGATGGAGTACGCTGGTTAAACGATCATCTGTGGTGATCTGTGGATAGGATATGATAGGAAAAGAAGAGTGTGAAGTGTACACTCTAAATTGTGGATGGATGCTTGAATGTCCGTTGAAAATAGCATTGCATGAAAATGTATAATTATTAGCAAGAATGTGAGAGCGAATGACGCAGGACAGATGGGAAGATTAGGGCACAGGCGCTTGCATCTGGACACGCGGGCGCCTATGCCTAATCGTAGATAACCAAAGGGAGATGCGTCACAGGCATAGGCGCTCGCGTGTCCACATACAAGCGCCTATGGATTAGGGCTATAGCATGTAGCCTCCATCTTGGTAAATTAAATGATTGGTTTCTGCTTTTTAGGATCTGAGGTAGTCTTTTCATGTAGTTGACAATGCATAAGCTATGGGCGCCTATACGTTGTAAATACTTCAGTTCCTTTTTTTTTTTTTTTTTTTAAAGAGCCCTATTATCGAAAATTAGTACGTGATTCTACATTAAGCTAAACTGTGCAGTTGAACGGAGCTGAAAAATTTGTCAGTTGCCTCCTTGCAGCCCAAACAAAAACTTGGATATTATAACACTTTAACCCTAGTGACAGTGAAAGTTATCTTTCAGATTTGTAAGATTTGTTTTGCAACTGCTTATCTAAAACTTATACTGTGATTAGTTAGTTAGTCATTGTTTATAGGGTCCAGTGGGCTGCAAAGAGCCGAATCGTGATGGTAAGTATCCTTTTATTGTTTTATTAAAATATCTATTGCATTGAAATGTTATAAACTATTTTAGTTCAAAGAAATAACGTTTCACTGTCGTTCAATGTTGGACGAATGAGTGTGAAAGAATTTGCTTAGAAGTATTTCAATATGACAGATACTAATTTGACAGTTTAAATTATTATAGTTCTCGCAGCAGGCAACATTTTAAATCTATTTGATTATTTGAATAATTTTGATGTATAAGTATTCTAGCAATAAAAGATAATAACTCACTGCAAGAATTATTATTGGCCCTTTACTGTGAAGGATGATGTAGATATTTATGGCGTTTCCAGAATGCAGCTGACAAAACTCTTCCAGGTCCGTTTTGTATATAATTTCAAGTGGTTTTCTTTTCAGTGTGTGTTTGAAACACTTGAGACAGTTTAGTCTGACTCTACTTCCTACATTTGCAATGTGCTCATCCCATTTACAGTTGTTTTGAATGGTTACTATACTCCATTAAGGTGTTAGTGATGCACTGATTCTACTACTTGTGTGTTGTCAAAGATTTGGGTTTGTATTGTGTTGATGTCGCGTTTAATTGTGAGTAACTCGTTTTTAAATGGTTAAAATTAACTGTGCAAGTAGATGTCTACTTTTCGATTTTTATTTTAAGGCAGACTGCAGAATTTCAGCTCGTATATCTGGATTGTTATCACTATGAGACATGCTTGTCTGCAAATAGTTTCATAACAGAATAAATGTTTTCAACTGTATAATTTACGTAACTTAGCAAAAGCATGGGCCCTAAAAGAGAACGTTAAGGGACTCCAGCTGGGAAAGTTCTGCGCTGTGACATTTGAATTGTAAGGACTACTACTTGAGATCTGTCGCCGAGATAGTTTTCAAACGATTGAAGTACTGTAAGTTAACACATATCCCTATTCGCTCAGTTTGTGAATTCGACCGTGTCCCAGAAGCGATCAAAAGGTCGAAGAAAATGAGTTATGCTTTGGTCATAATTAGTACACATATTGTTGTAAATGCTGAGCAGTTGATTTGTTGTTGAATCGCCAGCATGGAAACCAGATTGTGGTTAAGTAATGAAGTTGCTGGAATTAAAAAATTAATTGACATGTTTAGGGATGCATCGTTCTAATAGCTGAGGTGTGATATGGGTCGATAGTTAGAGCAGGAATCGCGATCTCATTTCTTATACAGAGGAGTTACATGAACCAGTTTACAGTTGGTAGGAAATGTCCCTTTTTTAAGCATCTGTTGAAAAAAAGAATATTAAGGTTTAGATAGGATAGTAACAGCAGCTACATGTATTTAGAAATTGTTGTGGATAATGTCGTGACTGGTAGCTTTAATTTTCTTTAGAATTTTTATAGCATTACACAAGTCGTCCGCAGTTATACATTTTGTTATTTCTTGTTCGTGGTGATGAAGTAGAGGAAGAGGATCGTCGTGGCCTGTAATGGTGGATTGTTAAACGAAGTATTCATGAAATATGCCAGCTTTTTCTTTGAACCTCTTCTTTCTCAGAACCATCAGTCTACATTCCAAAGTAAGACTGCTGCGCTCTCTGGTCATCTCCATCTTCCTATATGCTTGCGAAGCATGGACCCTCACAGCAGATCTCCAACGAAGAATACAAAGCATGGAGATGAGGTGCTACAGAAGACTTCTGTGCATTTCCTATACCCAACACATCACCAACGACGAAGTCCGACAGACCATCACACAAGCCATTGGACAACACGATGACCTGCTCACAGTGGTGAAGAAACGGAAACTCCGATGGTATGGCCACGTCACCAGATCATCAGGCCTTGCAAAGACCATTCTGCAAGGCACAGTGCAAGGAGGTAGAAGAAGGGGGAGACCGAAAAAGAGGTGGGAGGACAACATTCGAGAATGGACTGGTTTGACACTAAGCGAAGCCATGAGGGCTGCTGAGGACAGAGAAAGATGGAGTATGCTGGTTAAACGATCATCTGTGGTGCCCCTACGACCTTCGGGTTATGGGACAGGATAGGATAGGATAGGAAAGGATTTCTTTGTTATTAGCGTATAAGAGGCCTGTAACGGATCGCAAATTTTCTAACGCGCGCCCGTTACAAAACATTTTGTGTGTATAAATATATATGTTGATGTGCCTGTGATTGCGCAGTACTTAGATTGATGCGCCTGTGATTGCGCAGTATTTAGAATGAGTTTGTCACATGACGCAGTCGCTCTCTATCGTCCGTTATGTCCTAGAAACAAAATGCAGGAATAATCTCCGTTGTAAGAGAACGGGTAAATAGATATTTTTTTTATATACGAATTTTATGAAGAGGAAAAGGTTCTAGATCTAGTCATTTTTTTGTTCATACCTATATGTTTGAATGTTGTTTCAGAATTTGTGTTATGCCTTTTATTTGTAAGCTAACTTAATATAACCATATTGAAGCTATGATGTATACTATTTAGTATTTTCTGTATATGAGAAAATAAATAGAAGCCAACAAAAACACCAGAGATAGATCTGAATGTAAATAAAATGTTGACTTCGGTTTTTCTAACAGTGCTCAGATTAGTGATCAGAAGACTGAAAAAAATGATGCAAGTGTGAAATTATTTAGTATAATGATTGGTTACTGTAAGAATGCTGATATTCTACAGAGTTTCGAGTCCGGGAGGGACTGAGGTCTGCAGCTGAAGGCGCGACCAGTCGACCAGTGCTGTGCAAGCGAAGTTCTTGAAAAATCGTCGAGATGACGTAAAGTGTAGTGGTAGTCGGTGTGTTCATAGCTCGACTGTGAGTACATTTATTCTAATATAACTTTCAACCTTTGCCAGCCAAGCAGCAGGGGCAACAAGAATTTGAAAAGGTCAAGGAGCGACTGACGGACTAATTGAAAGATATCTACTTTTCTTTTGGGCCCTATTTTTGTTGTTTTGTGTGTGTGTGTGCGCACTAATTATTTATTGTATTAGTATTAGACGCCGGCATTAATATTAGTATCAGAATTTTTGTAGTTGGTGGATAATTTTATTTTAGATCTGTGTATTGAAAGAATAGATGTTTATTGTCTTGATAGTTTTATCTTATGCGAGTGTTGTATGAATATATAGTCAGAAAGTAAGCATAATATTATTACTGTGTGGGCTCCATTAGTATGTTAGATGGCCGATGTGTGGGTATGAATGAAATCGAACATGCAGCCATAAATAATTTTGATAGCAGATAGATTGAGTATATAGACATTGTTACGTTGAAACGCGAATGATAATATGGCTGAAGCGCGTACGATAGATCTAATCGTTTCGATTTGCAAAGTATTCAATAATGGTGTTTATTTACCTTTGATTTGAGTTTGCATTGTTGTTAGGAGAGGCTTTGTATAACGTCGATAATTTGCTTTGGTCGATATTACTGTAGAAGTTTCTGGATCTGAGTGTTTACTTCCTATAGAAATTTCCCGATGGATACCGAAGGTCGTGAATGTTCCCGGAAGTAGAGAAAATGTGTATTGACGTAAGTCAGTGATGACGATCTTTAGTTCGATTGGTGGCAGTACGTCATTTCTACGGTATTCGAAATCTTTCCGGAAAAGAGAGAGGTTATTTAATCGTGTGCCGAGATTGTTGTTGAGAGAGTAAAGTTGTTGATAGTGATTTGGAAAGTTGCTGTGAAAGTTGTTGAGTTGAATTGAGAATTGTATGCAGTTGTTGATGTGTGCTGAATAAAAGTGGAAAACTTCATACGTCGACTTTGTGACTTGTACGCTGTTTGGACGGGCTGTGTGAATAAACGAATCTGAGTTACACAACTATCAGGAATTCAAGCATCGGGGCTGAATCAGATACTGATAGAAAACACCAACATCGAATCGAGTGTAACATTTTGGGGGTCAAGCCGCGATTCACGCCATAGCCAAGGGTTCAACTGCTACAACAAGCGAGTCAACGTTACGAGAGGCAGTCATCGAGGGTAGCCGCCAACGAGTTGCGTCGAGAGGGGCCAACATACTGGGACTACATCACCGATAGGTTCGGGTTGACTGCAAGGGCGTGTAGTCGCCGAAGAGTTGCTTCGTGAGCGAACAACAGATCGGGACTACGTTGCTGCCGTTAGACTACGTCGAGGGACAGTCTCGGAGCTACATCGCCAGTGTTACAGAGAGCGGCGAGCGGACGTCGCGTCTACTTCAGCACAGGAGCGTGTACATCAACACCAGCGTGGTGCAGCGTCGCATACGACGAGGACAGCGGGGCCTGCGTCAGCGAAGGCGACTAGTGACAAGCATCAGCGCTACTGCAGAAAGCGTGCTGTTCTAGAACAGTCTAGAAAGGTACAGCACAGTCAAGAACTTTCCAGAAAAAAAGAACTCTACAGTCAAGAACTTTCTAGAAAAAGAACTTTCCAGAAAAGAACTTTCCAGAAGCATCAAGATGGCTGACTTCTGGCAGAAAGGGATGCAACTGAATCTAAAAGGCAAACAGCTGACGGAGTACGTCAAGTCTCAGGAGAGAATACAAGAAAGAGAAATAGAGGAGCAGCGACGTCGTGAAGACAGAGAATCAGAGGAGCAGCGACGCCGTGAAGAAAGAGAATTTGAACTGAAGCGTCTGGAAATTGAACAGCAGCAGCAAGAAAGAGAGCGTCAGTACCAGCTAGAGTTGGCGCGTATCCAAAACAATCAGCGTGCGCCACAAGTCACCAACGACCATACGGCTCCAAAATTGCCAGCTTTCGTCGACGGGAAGGACCAGATTGACAGTTATCTGGCGAGATTCGAAAGGTTCGCTGAAAGCTCTAACTGGCAACCTCGAGACTGGGCGATTCGACTCAGTGCACTTCTGACGGGGCAAGCTCTCGAAGTTTACACCAGACTGTCGAACGATGACGCCAAAAACTACGACGTCTTGAAAGAGGCCCTGTTGCAGTGCTACAACTTTACAGAGAAGGGCTACCGTAAACGCTTCCGTGAATGCCGGCCTAAGTCAGACGAAACGCCAAAGCAGTTTGTGGAGCGCCTGTCGTCATATCTACACAAGTGGGTGGAGTTATCAGGCGAAACGAAGTCTTACGACAGTCTCCATGAACTGATCGTGAAGGAACAATTTCTCAATGCCTGTCACAAGGACCTAGCGACCCACTTAGAAGAACAAAACCTGCAGACGCTTAAAGATGTGACTGAGGCTGCTGAAAGATATCTCATCGCTCATGGGAAGACCCTGGGGCCACCCAGCGCGACGAAACATTTTCAGAAGACTGGAAACCATGTGAACCAGATCCAGGGAAGCCAGATGAGCCAGAGACAGACGGATTCCACGCCACCTCCCAGGGAAGGGCATTCAAGAGGCTGTTTCACCTGCAACGCTACAGACCACAGAGCAGCTAACTGTCCTCAAAACAAAAGTAGCGGACAGCGGAGCAGTACGGACAATTCAGCGGCGGGCAACCGGCAGAGGCGGTTCTCCAATCAACGGCAAACCAGTAGATCTGACCATCAGGTGTGCGGCGGGAGCGTCATTCTTCCGAGTGAGACCGAGCGCACAGCTACCCCTGCGGACGTGCAAGAGTGCATGACCGATGGCCAACTTCTCCTTGCCAACGGAAAATCCATCCCCGTCGTCGCCAGCGCAGCTGTGACCGTCCAGAACATGCCTGTTTCAAAGGGACGCGTCGGAAATCATGAAGTGACTGTCTTAAGAGACTCTGGCTGCAGTGGGGTCATCGTCAGAGAAGACCTAATCGCTAAAGAACAGTTCACTGGCGATTCTAAATGGACACTTATGGCCGACAGCAAATGTTTGAAAGCGCCAGTTGCGAAGATTCATGTCAACACCCCTTTCTACATAGGCGAAGTCGAAGCGGTTTGCCTGAAAAAGCCGCTGTATGATTTGATGATCGGGAATATCGACGGCGCGAGACGACCCGACGACCCCGATCCAGAGTGGAGTCCTGCCTCAACTCAACACGTCGAAGTTGTGGAGGAGGATCCATTGCCGTTTCCCGATGGAGACCTTACAGAGCTGCTACGGGACAATGTGGTTACTCCGGCTCAGCCCTGCCGACCAGAGATCGTCAGTGCTGTTACTACCAGGGCCCAGGCTAAGAGAGACAAGACGTCTACGCCACTGAAGGTCGCCGACAACTCTAAAGCTGCCATCGTGGACAGAGATAAGCTGATCCAGCTCCAGGAAGCTGACAGTACTTTAAACAAGTACAGGAACCGCCAAGACCACGTGACCAAGAGCAGTGGCACGGTCTATTTTGAGGTGAAGGCCAAGATCCTGTATCGAATCTTCCAGCACCCGAGGGTCAACGGAGGTAAACCACTACGTCAAGTTTTGGTACCGTTACCCCTAAGGCGCCAGGTGATGGAAGTAGCGCATGACTCAATCATGGGAGGTCACCTAGGCATCAGGAAGACGTCAGACAGAATCCAGGCGGTGTTCTACTGGCCAGGACTTCATGCGGACGTCAGCCGTTTCTGCCGATCATGTGACATTTGCCAGAAGACCATACCTCGAGGAAGGGTCCCGAAAGTGCCTATGCAGAGGATGCCTCTGATCGACCGACCTTTCAAGAGGGTGGCCTTAGACTTAATCGGCGAAATAAGACCTCCGAGTGAAGAAGGTCATCGGTGGGTACTGACTTTAGTGGACTATGCGACTCGGTACCCAGAAGCAGTGCCACTGAAGAAGATTGACACTGAAACTGTCGCAGAGGCGCTAGTGGACATGTTCAGTAGACTTGGAGTGCCTGAAGAGATCCTGACAGACCTCGGGACGCAGTTCGTCTCTGACTGCATGAAGGAGGTCAACAGACTGCTGAGCATCCGGCATTTGACTACGACACCCTACCATCCGATGTGCAACGGGCTTGTCGAGAAGTTCAATGCTACGCTGAAGTCTACCCTGAAGAAACTGTGCAGCGAGCAGCCCAGACAATGGCATCGCTACATTAACGCCTTACTTTTCGCCTACAGAGAAGTACCGCAGGAGTCCACCGGCTTTTCTCCGTTCGAGCTGCTGTACGGAAGAACCATCAGAGGGCCGATGCACATCCTGAAAGAACTGTGGACGAAAGAAGTAGACACCCCAGAGGTGAAGAACAGCTACCAGTACGTGTTTGAGCTACGGGAGAAGCTGGAGCAGACTCTCGAAATAGCAAGAGAAAACCTGAAGAAGTCCCAAGACTGTGGAAAGCACTACTACGATCGTAGGGCTGTGAACAGGAAGTTCAAACCTGGCAACAAAGTGCTGGTGCTGCTACCTACCGATCATAATAAGTTGCTGATGCAGTGGAAAGGCCCGTACGAAGTGGAGACCGTGGTGGGGATCAACGACTATAAGGTGAAGGTCGGCCAGCATTCCAAAATATACCACGCCAACCTCCTTAAGCTGTACGTGGAGAGGCCGCCAGAGACTGTACATGCAGCAACAGCAGCTGTGACCGACGACAGCTTTGACAGCGAAGAACTGTTGGAACTTGGAGACTTCCACAGCAAAGAAGGCATCGATGACGTTAAGCTAGGACCAGGCTTGACGGAAGGTCAAAAGTTGGAGCTCAAGGACCTTATGGGCGAATTTCCCCATAGCTTCAGCGATGTCCCAGGCTCTACGACTTTGGTCGAACATGAAGTCTACACCCAGACCTTGAGGGAGCTGTTCCACCGTCCCGCAGAAGCCAACCTGACCGTGAGACCCAGCGAATGCATTCTGGGAGCTGACAACGTCGACTGCGTCGGACATCCGACGGAAGAAAAAGACAACGGAGGACGCAATGATTCCAGGGAAGCCCACGTGATCATCGTCTTTGACCCTGGGCCGATGACGACCGCAACTGACGAGGGCGTCGATTCCTTGCGAACGAAAGAACATTGACTGTGTGGACGAACTAAGAATATTGGTAATGACAGACTTGAAAATGAAAAACGTTGACTGGGTAAATGATCTGTGAACATTGACAGTATCCAGAAAGACTTGCGGGTGAAAAACATGGACTCTGTGTATATAAACTGAGAACATTGACAGTAAATGAGACAGTCTGAAGTAAGTTTTAATTCTGTACTTTGTTTGTGCATTACGTTTCAACGTTGTTGAAAGAAATTAGGTAAATTTCTTCTTGAGTGGGGGGTTATGTTACGTTGAAACGCGAATGATAATATGGCTGAAGCGCGTACGATAGATCTAATCGTTTCGATTTGCAAAGTATTCAATAATGGTGTTTATTTACCTTTGATTTGAGTTTGCATTGTTGTTAGGAGAGGCTTTGTATAACGTCGATAATTTGCTTTGGTCGATATTACTGTAGAAGTTTCTGGATCTGAGTGTTTACTTCCTATAGAAATTTCCCGATGGATACCGAAGGTCGTGAATGTTCCCGGAAGTAGAGAAAATGTGTATTGACGTAAGTCAGTGATGACGATCTTTAGTTCGATTGGTGGCAGTACGTCATTTCTACGGTATTCGAAATCTTTCCGGAAAAGAGAGAGGTTATTTAATCGTGTGCCGAGATTGTTGTTGAGAGAGTAAAGTTGTTGATAGTGATTTGGAAAGTTGCTGTGAAAGTTGTTGAGTTGAATTGAGAATTGTATGCAGTTGTTGATGTGTGCTGAATAAAAGTGGAAAACTTCATACGTCGACTTTGTGACTTGTACGCTGTTTGGACGGGCTGTGTGAATAAACGAATCTGAGTTACACAACTATCAGGAATTCAAGCATCGGGGCTGAATCAGATACTGATAGAAAACACCAACATCAAACTGAGTGTAACAGACATTGATATTCATATTTTAGTATTACCCCAGTCGGTTACATTGGTGACCCTGCTTTCTTTTTATTTTGGATGTAATTTTTAAATACAAACCTATACATTTTAATATGTGTATTTCGAGGGAGTTTTAAAAAGGAAAACTTCAAACAAATTAGTACAGTTAGTGTGAGTGTGATTGAAAAAAAGGCAACTTATATTTAAAGAGAGTTAAAGAATTGTTTTTCTTGCTTCTTATTGTTTGTATATATTGAGTCAAAAATGGAACAACAACAAGAGCTGTTTGACACATTTATTGCCCAAGCAAAAACCTTAGGCGTTACAGAGGAAGATTTAGCAGCTTATGTGGAAAATTGCTTTAAACGTCTCGAGCGTCAACAAGAGAGAGAAAGGCAACAGATAGAACAGGAACAGGAACACCAACTGCGTATGAAAGAGCTTGAACTTGAGGAGAAGAGGTTAGAAACTCAACCTCATCAACCTGTTGACACTGAGCCTAGGACTGCACACCAAACTGTAGGTCCTAAACCTACTTTTCCAAAATTGCCAGCCTTTGAAGAAAACAAAGATGATATTGATTCTTACCTTTTTAGGTTTGAGAATCATGCACGCTCACTGAAGTGGGATGAGAACCAATGGTCAACCTACCTAGCTGCATTGTTAAAAGGTACGGCTCTGAGCCTGTATCACCATTTATCAGCTAGTGGTACTATCAGTTATTCAGTGTTGAAAGAGAACCTACTTAAGAAGTTTCAATGTTCTGTCGAGGGATTTAGGTCAAAGTTACGTGCAATTAGACCTGAAAATGATGAGTCCTTTCAAAGTTTTGGTACAAGACTGGCTCACTTAGCTGAACGATGGGTTGCCTTGGCAGGTATTGACAAAACATACCAGGGACTCCTTGATCTAGTGCTAGGCGAGCAGTTGTTGTGTAGTGTTTCAAAAGAGCTCGCAACGTTCATCCGGGAACGAAATTTAGTCAAGCTAAATGCCATGATTGATTGTGCAGAAGGTTATCGAATTGCACATCCAGGCAAGAGCATGGCGCGGAGGTCGGATGGAAACATTTTTTCGACATCGATTTGTGTGGGTCAGCCTACTCGTCCGTCGAATAGAGGAGGTTACTCCCAGAACTCTCGGTTTCATAACCAAACACCCACCGGCTCAAACACAAATTCGCTATCAAACAATCTAGCACCTGAACATCAGAACACATTCGAAAATTCACGGAGTGGTTTCACAAATCGTAGAGGGCATGGTAATTTTTCACCTCGGGGAGCACGGGGTAGAGGTCGTGGACAGAAGTTTAATTCAATAGACAGATGTTGGTTCTGTGAAGGTCTTTATCATAGACAATATGCATGCCCATTTCGGACACAACAAACAAATGTTGCAGCACAGCAGGTCGAAGGACAGAATCATGAGGAGGCAGCAAGTGTGGCTCAGATTGTGTGTTCTGAGCAGGAATTATCAGGTCGACTTCACTTGGTACCTGGTAGAGTAAACAGTGAGGATTGCAGTGTCTTAAGGGATACTGGGGCGACAGTTTGTGGCGTCAGGAAGCGATTAGTCAGACATGACCAGTACACAGGCGAGAGTATTCGCTGCATTTCTTTTGGTGGTCGGGTGGATACATTTCTGTTGGCAACCGTCAAGGTTGAGACAGAGTTTTATTCAGGTGAGTTGCATTGCTGTGTTATTGACAATCCTGTAGCAGATCTTATTTTGGGGAATTTGCCATGCATTAAGGATCCCGTACCCACATTTCAGGGTGATATTGTGTTGGCGGCAGCAGTGACTACACGTGCTCAGTCAAAACGCCAAGAAGTTCCTCACATACCCCTTGATTCGGTCCGTCAAGACCTCGATGTGGACAAAGCTACTTTGATTCGCTTTCAGGCAGAAGACAAGAGCTTACAGTCGTGTTTTCAGATGGCAGAATCTGGTGAAAGGAAACAGTTGGGTAAAGCCACTTACTATTTTCACATTGCTGATGGGATTTTTGTTCGCAGGTTTGAGAAGGATTCGTCTACAATTGAGCAGGTGGTTGTCCCTACACCACTTCGACCTTCAGTTCTAGCGACAGCTCATGATCTCGTCTTGGCCGGGCATTGTGGTGGTCGTCGAACGACTACTAGGGTGCTTTCTCGGTTCTTCTGGCCAGGAGTTTCTGCGGATGTCAGGCATTATGTCAAGACGTGCGACAAATGTCAAAAGACCACACCTAAAGGACGTGTTCAGCCTGTACCGATGGAGTTCATGCCTGTTATCCAGACTCCCTTTCAAAGGATTGCCATTGACCTAGTGGGGCCTATTTCTCCTTCCTCTGATCAAGGTCATCGGTGGATTCTTTCCATCATTGATGTAGCTTCTAGATATCCTGAAGCAATTCCCATGAAGTCTATTGATTCAACGGCAGTTGCCGAGGCGCTGTTTTCTCTATTCTCAAGGATGGGTTTCCCTCAAGAAATTCTCTCTGATCAGGGTACTCAATTCAACTCTGATCTCATCAAAGAATTTTACAGGCTGTTTGGCATTCGGGGCATCAGAACGTCACCTTACCACCCTCAGGCAAATGGGATGGTTGAAAGATTTCATGGAACACTGAAGTCTATGCTCAAAAAGGTCATTCACAACCAGCCTAAGCTTTGGCATCGTTTCTTGCCCGCTTTATTGTTTGCATGCCGAGAACTACCAAATGACAGCACGGGTTTCTCTCCATTTCAGCTCCTTTTTGGAAGACAACCACGTGGCCCAATTTCTCTGTTGGCGGATACGTGGACTGAAACAAACCATTCCGATGATGATGGTAAACCTCTATACCAGTACCTGTTTGAGCTGAAGAATGTCCTTGCAGACTCTTGTCAGATAGCTCAGGATTCTTCTATGCAGGCTTCAGCCAAAAACAAGCGCTATTACGACAGGCATACCAAACAACGTACGTTCAAGGTTGATGATGAAGTGTTGGTACTTCTTCCTACCAGCTCCAATAAGTTGCTGATGACTTGGTCAGGGCCATACAAGATTTCAGCTTGCATGCATCCAGACTACAAAGTGTTGATTAAGGGAAAGGAAAAGGTTTTGCATGCAAATATGCTAAAGCAGTATTTCCACCGACAGCAGACTGCTGTTGTTTCCACTTCAGTCACCTCACTGGAAGTTTCTGATTTTTCGGAGGTTGATGTTTTCGTGGAAAGGTCGTCACTGGCGCAGGGTAGTTTGATTCCATGGAATGATATCACAGTTTGGACTCCAGAACGTCATGACGAGCATGATCTTCAATGTCGGGTTGACGAACAATCTGTTCACATTCGAGAGAATGCGTGTTCGGATCACGTCATGGCTTCTACGGTTGGCGTCGTTCAAGATCATTCAGACGGATTGCCACTACCTACTCTACCTACTTTACCCTCTGATTCCAACCCAGATGAATCTATTGATGATTTAAAATTTGATACAGATCTTAGTACAGAACAGTTAGCTGAAATGAAGTCAATGTTTCAAGGGTTTGAAAAGATGCTCACTTTGAAACCAGGAACATTCACTGGTTCTTTGTACCATAATATTCCTGTTTCCACAGACATTCCAGTTCGGAGAAAACACTATAATCTTCCGTTTGCATCTCGACAGACCGTAGAGCAAGAGGTTCGGAATATGTTAGAGCTCGGAATTATTGAACCTTCCAGTTCACCTTACTCTTCTCCAGTCGTCTTAGTCAAGAAAAAGGATGGATCCGTTCGTTTCTGCGTGGATTACAGGGCTCTAAATCAAATAACTCTTTTTGATGCAGAACCCATTCCTGATGTTGAGGAACTTTTTTCTCGCATTGCTGATGGAACCTACTTTACAAAGATTGATCTGACAAAGGGGTATTGGCAGCTGTTGGTAAACCCTGTAGATCGTCCAAAAACTGCTTTCTCTACCCATCTAGGGCTCTATCAGTTTGTCAGGATGCCATTTGGACTCGTTTCTGCACCTGCGACATTTGCCAGAATGATGCGCATGTTGAAGCTAGAAGGAAGTTCAGCCCTCAATTTTTTTGATGATATCTTGGTTCATAGTGTCACATGGGATGAACATGTATTACATGTACAAGGAGTTTTGCACACACTGTATGACTATGGTCTTACAGCTCGCCCATCAAAGATTTTGGTGGGATTCAGAAAGTTGGAGTTTCTTGGACATATTATTGGTGAGGGTCTCATACGTCCAGAAGAAGGAAAGGTACAGAAGATTTTGTCTGTTCCAACACCAAAAACTAAGAGGCAGGTTCGTTCACTTCTGGGACTTTTGAGTTACTATCGGCGCTATGTGCCGAATTTTGCATTGCTGACTGCACCTTTGACTGATCTAGTGAAGGCGGAAACAAAGAGACAGATCGTGTGGTCCACCCAATGCGCTGATGCTTTGAAGGAGATTCAGAGGATTCTTTCATCATATCCAGTGCTATTGTTGCCAAAGGTTGGGGAACATTTTGTTGTTCAGACTGATGCCAGTTCAGTGGGTCTAGGTGCTGTTTTATTACAAAACTTCCAGGGTGAATTGCATCCTGTGTCATACGTCAGCAGAAAGTTGCTTGATCGCGAGACGAGGTACAGCACAATTGAAAGAGAGTGCTTGGCAATTGTATGGGCACTATCCAAATTTGCTCGTTTTCTTTGGGGTGTGCGATTTACTTTGCAAACCGACCACAGACCTCTCACGTACCTAAAAACAAGTAACTTCAAGAATTCCCGCATCATGCGATGGGCATTGTCACTGCAGGAGTTCACATTTGACATCTTGCCAGTAAAGGGCACAGCTAATGTTTTCGCTGACCTTTTGTCTCGTTCACTTGAAGACCAGGATGTATACTAGTCAATTCAGCATTTGTCATCTCTGTTTAAACTCCAGTTTTGTTTTATCGCAACAAGTATGTAAATGAAAGATGGTATAGTATGTTGACAAGAAAACTCGGACGTTTTCTTCACCCTAAGGGGGGGTAGTGTAACGGATCGCAAATTTTCTAACGCGCGCCCGTTACAAAACATTTTGTGTGTATAAATATATATGTTGATGTGCCTGTGATTGCGCAGTACTTAGATTGATGCGCCTGTGATTGCGCAGTATTTAGAATGAGTTTGTCACATGACGCAGTCGCTCTCTATCGTCCGTTATGTCCTAGAAACAAAATGCAGGAATAATCTCCGTTGTAAGAGAACGGGTAAATAGATATTTTTTATATATACGAATTTTATGAAGAGGAAAAGGTTCTAGATCTAGTCATTTTTTTGTTCATACCTATATGTTTGAATGTTGTTTCAGAATTTGTGTTATGCCTTTTATTTGTAAGCTAACTTAATATAACCATATTGAAGCTATGATGTATACTATTTAGTATTTTCTGTATATGAGAAAATAAATAGAAGCCAACAAAAACACCAGAGATAGATCTGAATGTAAATAAAATGTTGACTTCGGTTTTTCTAACAGTGCTCAGATTAGTGATCAGAAGACTGAAAAAAATGATGCAAGTGTGAAATTATTTAGTATAATGATTGGTTACTGTAAGAATGCTGATATTCTACAGAGTTTCGAGTCCGGGAGGGACTGAGGTCTGCAGCTGAAGGCGCGACCAGTCGACCAGTGCTGTGCAAGCGAAGTTCTTGAAAAATCGTCGAGATGACGTAAAGTGTAGTGGTAGTCGGTGTGTTCATAGCTCGACTGTGAGTACATTTATTCTAATATAACTTTCAACCTTTGCCAGCCAAGCAGCAGGGGCAACAAGAATTTGAAAAGGTCAAGGAGCGACTGACGGACTAATTGAAAGATATCTACTTTTCTTTTGGGCCCTATTTTTGTTGTTTTGTGTGTGTGTGTGCGCACTAATTATTTATTGTATTAGTATTAGACGCCGGCATTAATATTAGTATCAGAATTTTTGTAGTTGGTGGATAATTTTATTTTAGATCTGTGTATTGAAAGAATAGATGTTTATTGTCTTGATAGTTTTATCTTATGCGAGTGTTGTATGAATATATAGTCAGAAAGTAAGCATAATATTATTACTGTGTGGGCTCCATTAGTATGTTAGATGGCCGATGTGTGGGTATGAATGAAATCGAACATGCAGCCATAAATAATTTTGATAGCAGATAGATTGAGTATATAGACATTGATATTCATATTTTAGTATTACCCCAGTCGGTTACAAGGCCATTATGCATTATGGGTGGAATCTCGTTTGAATATAACCATTTCTTATGCATAAATGAATTGATTAACTGCCACCACCGTTTCGTAACCAAATTTGTCGGGATTACATACATCATCATTTAACTCTTCCTAATTTTCGCTTTTACTTATTACAATTTGTCAATTACGGTGTTCCTCACAGCTCTGAAGTAAATCCAACTATACACATAATAACAGTGAATGAAGTTGACACTGACACATTCATATGGCTCAACATTCTTTACCAAAAAAAGTCAAAGCTATTCTTAACAAATAATATATTACTTATTAGAAATAAATTATAAATACTACAAAATGACTTATAATATTATACAAAATGAATAGCTTACCTCGTCAGTGAGATGAGAGGCTCACAAAGTATTTCCAAAACCCAAAACGGTTGCACAAACTATGAGCTTTTGCAAAAATACGTCTGTTCCCAACAGAATACCACGAGAGTGATAAAATACTAGTGAATGCATTTCAAATATAATATGCATCCAAAAGCGCAGACAGAAACCACATTAAACAACAAGGGAAATAACTCAATAAAATATTTTTTCTTTACCATACATGATTGCGTCCCATTATAAAACCAATCATACTATTATTCAATACTCTTGTCTATCTCCTATTATTCTTCATACATTAACACGCATTTACAAACACACATACATATGCATAAAAATGACTCTGCCCCAGAAGGGAAAGACGTTTCTGAGATCTCAGTCACCGACTGGGGAAGCGCCCAGAACATCGACCCAGTCATCGGCCACAGCAATGAGACTTACGCACCAGAAAGCAGTCATGTACCCAATATTTCCCCAACGCGCACTGAGCACTTCACCATGTACAAGAATTTCACAAATTTCAGTCTGAAGAGAGGCGTCTTGTACAATGAAGTCACGGTAGATGGCGACTCGTCCTTCCGGCCGCATACGTCAAGCGAGCTCTCCGATGTTTGTAGGACGATGTAAGGCACCCTGGGCGGGATCGGACCATTTCCCTGGTGAAGGAACGTTTCTGGTAACCAGGCATATTAAAACGGATCGAGAGCTGCTGCAAGCACAGTCCTCGCTGCCTGCGACGGAAACACATCACTGAGATGGCACCACTGGTTAGCATCGCGACGACGCAGCCCCTTGAACTCGTATGCATGGACTTCCTGACAGTGGAATCGTCGTCCGGAGGGTTCCAGAATATGCTCGTAATAACTTACCACTTCACGAGATATGCACAGGCCATACCGACAAGGAACCAGACAGATAGAACCACCGCTGAAGCCCTCTTCAACCAATTTGTAGTGCATTACGGGTTCTCGAACGGTTGCACTCGGACCAAGGCGCCAACTTCGAGAGTAAGGTAATCCGAGAAGTTTGCCACGTCACCGGTGTTGAGAAGTCTCGCATCACGCCGTATCATCCGATGGGGGACGGCATGACAGAAAGATTCAACCGGACACTACTATCCATGCTGGGTACCCTAGAACCAGAAATGAAACAGCATTGGCGCAAGCACGTGTCTGCACTTGTACGTGCCTTTAACTGTACCAGACACGATAGTACAAGGTTCTCACCGTACTTTCTGATGTTTGATCGTCAGCCACGCCTCCATATCGACATGATCTCTGGACTCAACAGAACGCCAGACTCCAAAAACCAGACGGTGTATGCCCAAGATCTGAAGCAGCAACTGCAAAAAGCTTACCGCATTGTGACGAAAGCTGCTGACGATGCCCGAAGAAGGCAGAAGACGACGTACGACCAGAAGTCCAGATGTGCTATCCTGCAAGAGGGAATCTACAACGAAGAATACAAAACATGGAGATGAGGTGCTACAGAAGACTTCTGGGCATTTCTTATACCCAGCACATCATCAACAACGAAGTCCGACAGACCATCACACAAGCCATTGGACAACACGATGACATGCTCACAGTCGTGAAGAAACGGAAACCCCCATGGTATGGGCACGTTACCAGATTATCAGGCCTTGCAAAGACCATTTTGCAAGGCACAGTGCAAGGAGGCAGAAGAAGAGGGAGACAAAAAAAGAGGTGGGAGGACAACATTCCAGAATGCTCTGGTCTGACACTGAACGAATCTATGAGGGTTGCTGAGATCAGAGAAAAATGGAGTACGCTGGTTAAACGACCCTCTGTGGTGCCCCTACTACCTTTGAGTTACGAGATAAGATAGGATAGGATAGGAATAGGAATCGAACGCAACATAGACATCCTTTAATTTGAAGATAATATTTTGTAGATTTTAGTTGGGATTTTTTTTGTGTGGCAGAGCTACAATTTTTCCACACAGCATACCCCATGAGTCCCGGTGGTCTTGCTTCAGTTATCAGGCAGATTGTAGCCTATCGTCTCTTATCTGTAGATAGAGGCCTGGGATGGGAACCATCCTACTCAAAGAAAACCCCCTGATAAACTAGCGGTGAAGTAGGATAGCTAATTACGATCATCCACCTGGTTTAACTGACGGGAAAGGGGGTGATGGGGTTAGGGGAGGGAGGAGGGAGTTTGAGAGAATTTCCCGCGAAAGGGGAACACTAGCTATTTGTAGAGAGCATTGACGAGTAGCTGCAGTGAAAATTGTTAGTTAGTAGAATTTAGAAGTCGCAGACAGTTTAACCTAGCTTAATATCTTTATTCTTTGGTTTAATTCTACATGTAAACTCAGTGTTATTAGTAGGCAGTCATGTTTGCCATAGTATAATATAAATTCTTTGGCTGACTGGTATGTACATGTATTTATCTTATGTTGTATACCGATGCATTGCTTTGTTTCTTTTAAATCATCGATCTCGATTGGCGTATTTTGAATTCGACTTGTTATTTTCATTATGATTTGCTTGATTTTCTTATTTTTAATATTGATGTATATATCTGTTTAATGGGGATACTAGTTAGGAAGCTTGTGGAGTGAGCTACACGCTGTGTAATTTTCAATGAGTCATTGTCGTTGCGCATGTAGTACATTTACCATTTTTATATTTGAGAAATCATTTAAAAAACAATTTGAAGCCTAAGTTTAGTTTATATGCATATTTTGATACTTGGAAGAAACTTGGAAACTTGAGTTATTTCAAATAATGTTTTCAATTTGATTTAATTTATTTTCTTGAATTTATGTTCTTGATGTAAAGTTAAATTTATAGTTCAAATCGATAGTTTTAGATCGTACATTTTGAATGAAAATTTTGTAATTGAACATTTGGAAATTGAGTTCCAAATTGTGACATTGATCTTTAAGCTCAGCTAAAATCTTTTTGAATTTGTTTTCTGGACTAAATTTCATTATTCAGTAAAGCACCTGTTGTTAGATAGTTTAACGACCCCCGGAAAACTTATAAATGTATTACGATTAGTCACAGGGTGATTACACTAGCCGATCCCCGCAGAAAAAGACGAGTGGGTACTAGCATTCCAGTGTGCAAAGCCCAGTAACAATAGACCCACCGTCACATTAACCACGACATCTTTTGTCAACAACACGCTGTCACATACAATTATGGTATCCCCCAGGTTCTGTGGCTGGTTGGATGAGCAACAGTAAACTCGATATGAATAATGATAAAACTGAATTCATTAATGTTCTGATAGACCAAAATCTGAAGCAGGTATCCCTTGATTCTTTGATCTCTTTTGGGCACGAGATCAAGTTCTAGAGTTCAGTCTGCAGCCTTGGTATGTATCCCCCGTGGGGGTGCCGGGGGTTTCTGTATAAATAGTATCCCCACTTTCTGGAAATTTAGTGCTTTAAATTCCCACTGCCACTGTCTTTCTCATTTGTTCTTTCTCATTCCTACTCTGTTCTATCAATCTACTATATTATCTTCTTCTTCGCTAGACCAGTCACCTACCTTTTTTCTTTAAAACTCTTCTGGGACAAAACTCCTCATTTGTGTGTGAGGTCTGTTGGGTCAGCTTGGGAATATTGGATGTTTTCTGCCAAATGGTCACGTCACTAGAGCTTCCTATGATATTATTATTTAGCAATGTAGGCATTTTATATGTGTGTGTTTTATTAATATTTTATAATGATGTTTGTATTCTATTTTGATTTTGTAAACGGGGGTTCGATAAATTAGAGTATAGTCTCAGCGTCCCCTGCGTGGGATGCCTTTATTGTACAGTGACCGGCTGGTGGAGTGCCTTCAGTGTTACCACTGGGGTTGTTTCGGCAGATCTTTCATGCGGATCTGGGGTGAGTCCTCTTTCAGCTAAGTTGTGATCGTGATTTTGTGGTTCTGATTCGGCTCTTTGCAGTCCGCTGGACCCTGTAAGCAATGAATAACTAACTAACATTTATATGTATCTTGACCAGTGCATCACTATGGAAACTCAAGTCAATAATCTTTAAATCTGTAAACTTCTAGCTTTGCAGATTCAGCAAAAATTCGCAGTTGTCTCTCCGTTGGTATTGCAAATAAACTGGTTGTTGCTTTAATGGGCCAAAATATTAAAATTATTTCCCTTGAATATGCAAATGTTCAGCCGATAGGTGTGCCAATAGTCGCGTACTTCCATGTTCAGGTCGTGGATCAAAATCTACAGTTTTAAGTCTTTTTTGATGTCGGTATATATCTTCAGCTTTCATAGGCGACCCCAAATGTTTTTTTGCTTGGTGAAATGTTTGGAGTGATTATGTACATGTTGTCAGTACTACAAACGATTTATTTTGTGAAAAGTCTGTCAGGCCGAGCAAGACACATCTTACATGCTTACAGTGTGCAGAAGGCCCCATGCCTGCAGCGCATTCACACTGACATTCCCAAACTGTTCCTTTTTCTGTCAAAGAAATGTCAACTTTGTACATAAGACCAGTTTTCATTTCAGCCCGAACTTCAGCATGAATGTAAGTAACTGATGACTGGATGCAAGCTCTAACATCATTGACATATTTGTTCTGGTACAAATCTTTAGCTTTTTTGTCTATATCTTTGCTCATGGGATTCAAAAAGGCTGCAACCTGCTCTGTGCTGATGTTAGGTATATGTACTTCTATATGCAAGTCTTTGTAGTTAGTGATAGGTGGTAACTCCATTTTGAACTCCGGTGTTGCTATGTCTCCTTTGCCAAAGTTGTCATTTTGATCATACGACTCAAGTCTGAAATCATACATAATTTTTTTAATACTCTAGTCATATAATATATATTAATAATAACCAATTTTTTATAGAGTTCGGTACTCCAGCAGATGGCGTGACGTTGTTGTTGTTTGTAGATTATAGTCACACGACACTTTCGCATATAGGTGACTACCGGACCGATTTATACTGACACCAGCGGGCCAGTTGTTGGTAAAGGGGAAAATAATATGATCACACGTTGACCAATCCGGGATTCGAACCAGCGACCTTTCGGTTACTAGCAAGACGCTCTTACCAACTGAGCTACCCGGCCCCACATGGCGTGACGCAACACGGCATACAGTTATTACAAGGGGCTTGATCACGTAGGCCTATTTACTACCGGAAGTACGCTACCCTAGGCGCACTCTATCGGATTGTCTTCCCCGAAGGTGGAGTTTTTTGGCTCATTCTATCCCGTCTTGATTTCTGCAACTCTGCCTTGTCTAGCGTAGCTGACTATCCTACTATCAAAACTTCAACGCTTTATTAACAACGCTGCGAAACTCGTCCTGCACCAGTATCGCCGTGCGAGCGCCTCTTCCATTCTCAATCTCTTCACTGGCTTCCAGTCAAGGCAAGAATTGAGTACAAGGTCACTTGCCTGTCATTCCAGTGCCTTCATTCTGATTCATGCCAAAAATTACCTCCGTGGAGGTGCCGGAGGTTTCTGTATAAATAGTGTCCCCACTTTGTGGAAATGTAGTACTTTAAATTACCACTGTTTCTGTCATTCTCATTTGTTCTTTCTCGTTCCTACTGTGTTCTATCAATCTACTATATTTTTTCTTGAAAACTCTTCCAAAACTCCTGATTTGTGTATGTGCTGGTAAGCTTGGGGCTATTGCATGCTTTCTGCCAAATGGTCACTAGGGCTTTCTATGGTATTATTATTTAGCAATATAGGCATTTTTAGGTGTGTGTTTTGTTAATATTTTATACTTATGTTAAAATTCTATTTTGGTTTTGTAAACGCGGGGGTCCAATAAATGAGAGTAAAGCCTCAGCGTCCCCTGCATGGGATGCCTTCATTGTACAGCGACCGGCTGGTGGAGTGTCTTCAGTGTTGTTTCACCAGATCTTTTATGCGGATAGGGGGCGAGTCCACTTTCAACCATGTTGTGGTCCTGATTCGGCTCTTTGCAGTCCGTTGGACCCTGTAAACAATGACTAACTAACTAACTAAGCCCAATATATCTCTCAGAACCTCTCACTCCATATCAACCCTCCCGCTACTTGCGTTCTCGTGATGCTTCACTCCTTTCCTGTCCCAGGTTTTCCAACACTTGCGGAAAGAGATCATTCTCTTCATTCTACCCATCTCTGTGAATTCACTACCTGCTCAACTGACATACAGACATTCGGTTAGAACAATCAATCTGAAAATGCATTGTATCAATCTTTCTGAGGAACTGAGGTAAGAAAAAAACTGGATAATTATTCAGTCAGTTGACGTCAAAAGAACTGCAACACTCGGTGAACCAAGCTATCAAGCAGCGTAGCTTCGGCTGGTGAACCAACTCAGTAGAGTGATACGTGAATGAACTGCCTGTCCGCCATGATTTTTGGTGTGTGTGGCTAGGTAGAAACGACGTTACTCTGACATACACTTGAAACTCTACGTACTTTCTTTTGACGGCCCCGTTATTTTGACGTCAAAATAGTTTTCCGTTAGGGTTAGGGATGGGTTAGGCTTAGGGTTACGTTAAGGGTTAGTGTTTGGGTAAGGGTTTGGGTTAGGATTAGGGATAGCTTCAAAAAATGTCAAAATAATGTCAAAATGATAGTAAGTGTGTCAAAATAATGTATGTAGAGTTTCACGACAGTCATCACAACGTCGTTTCTACAAAAATGTGTGTGTGTATGTATGTATGTATGTGTGGGTGTGAGTTTGTGGGCGTGTGTTTATGTGTGCGTGTGTGTGTGTGTAGGTGTGTGTGTGTGTGTGTGTGTGGGTGTGTGTGTTTGTTTGTTGACGTTATAGTGATGTAATAGTTCACAGTGTAAAACAGCCCATTTTTGGTTTTACGTGTACAGTTACAAAGTCAGTGTCACGTGACACTATGGCGGCGGCTGACAGAGAGGGAGAGGAAGCATTACAGTTAATGTGTAGTGGCTGTCGTCAAGTGTTCACACCTATTTGCCCTGACTGTGACACGTCCATACTGGTAATTATGAGTGCAATCTTAACTCTCTCTCTCTCTCTCTCTCTCTCTCTCTCTCTCTCTCTCTCTCACTCCCTCTCTTTTCATTCTTCCATTGTCTCTTCAGTGTGTTTGTGTGTGTGTTTGTGTGTGTGTGTGTGTGTGCGTGTGTGTGTGTGAACTAAAGGGACTCTATATTGAACGGCACTATAGGGAGATTGATTGGGTGTTGAAGGAAATGGAGACAGCTATTATCGTCCCTGATTACTATAGTGACAAAGGTATGCATTTACAAGACTTCACTAATAACAGTCTAGCCAGTAACAAACCGGACATTTGTACTGCGGATCACTGAAATAGCTAGCAAAGTGGCCACAACCAGTGATTCTTTCATAAACATTTGTGATCACCAGAAATTTCATAAATACGTGCTTTGGTGTAGATCTAATACTCTAAACGATGCAGGATTCTGAACAAAAATCCTATCTTTGGTGATTGGCTCTGTAGGGCTAATGAACATGAAGTTTGTGTCTAGGCTGCAGTTCATTGGATTATCACGGCAGCAGAGCATATTAAGTCTGGTTACCAGTGTCATGATGGTTCTAGAAGGGTGTGAGAGACGACAAAGATTAAGGGTGAGTTTGAAGCAATTGACGAACTGTGTGTGTGTATGCTTGTCTATGTCTGTGTGTCAGTCTCTCTGTCTGAGCATATTTTAAAATCGATCCCAATACATATCCCTTTTGTAACCTGGCAAAAACATGAGAGATGAGGTGCTACAGAAGACTTCTGGGCGTTCCTATACTCAGCACATCACCAACAACGAAGTCCGACAGACCATCACACAAGCCATTGGACAAAACGATGACATGCTCACAGTGGTGAAGAAACGGAAACTCCGATGGTAGGGCCACGTCAGCAGAGCATCAGGCCTTACAAAGACCATCCTGCAAGGCACGGTTCAAGGAGGCAGAAGAAGAGGGAGACAGAAAAAGAGGTGGGAGGACAACTTTGGAAAAGGGACTGGCTTGACACTGAGCGAGGCCATGAGGGTTGCTGAGGACAGAGGAAGATGGAGTACGCTGGTTAAACGATCATCTGTGGTGCCCCAACAATCTGCGAGTTACGGGATAGAATAGAATAGAAAAACATTTAACTTTGACTTTAGCTTTGAATTCTGATTTGGACTCGCTTTTGTTGAGTTCACTCTTTCGTTGAAATGTTTTATAATTGTGTCTCTCAAGTCTTCCACAAGAATCGTTATGAAAACTATCTTTGATGGCAGAAATCTAACGACGCTGTGTGGTGTTTACTGACTGTCAAACAACGAGTTCAGCTGTTTGGACGCGGTGAGTATATGTGTAGACATCATCATCATCATCATCATCATCATCATCATCATCATCATCATCATCATCATCATCATCATCATCATCATCATCATCGTCGTCGTCGTCATCATCATCATGAGGTAATGCGCATGGCTACCAGCGCTTTCAAGATACAGTTGAAAGTACCGCTGAGTAGCGCTTACAGGATATATCGTAATATCGCCAAAATAATAACTTGAGTCCGCTATCTGCGGACGAGGCTACTTGCGAAATCACGGGAAATGCGCAATTTGACTGCAGTGAACTCATGAAAATAGAAAAATGTAAGTTTCGTCTCCTCTAGGGGACGAATTAGGTCAAACTGTATTAGTTTCTAGGTCAACTGTCTTTTACGAACCGTTTGAGAATGTTTTTGAACCGTTTGTTGACGCCGGATAGTGTCCTCACTTGGTTTCATGCAATTTAAGAATCCAACAAGGCAATTGGGTTTTTGAGACGGAAAGAGCAGAATGTTGTAGAGCAACATTCTGTATATATTTACAGTGAAATTGCGCTTTTTCCGTGATTTCGCAGGTAGCCTCGTCCGCTCATTGCGGACTCAAGTTGTTATCTTGGCGATATTACGATATATCCTGTTCACGCTACGCAGCGAAGATTAGAGGTGTATCTTGAGTGCGCTGGTACCTTGGTGCAATGGGTGTCATCATCATCATCATCATCATCATCATCATCATCATCATCATCATCATCATCATCATCATCATCATCATCATCATCATCATCATCGTCGTCGTCGTCGTCGTCGCCATCGTCGTCATCATTATCAAATAGGCTACATTATAACTGAAGTACGTATTTCACTGTTGCTGTTGTCTAGCGCTGGCGGTGGTAGAAAAGGCCAAACAGCAACAGGAACATGCTGTCTTCAGCAACGTGACGAACGCCACCTTCATCAACGTGGATGTCGACATCTGCTGTTTGGGTGAAGATGGTGAGTGAGACAACGGCCAACCACCAGAGTTGTTTCATTTTATTTATCTCAGTATGTGACGACCATCACAAACAATCGTGGGTTCCCTCAACCTTTATATAAAACCACACACATACAAACACACATACAAGTGGGGTAACGCATTTTGATTTCAGTTTGCGTTTAGCTTTTATTGTTAGGTATTTCATCGTTCTGGTTTAATAGTTCTCAAATGGTGCCTTTCTTGTTTAAAGCGCTACCCCTTGGGGTCATGAGCAATCTTGCCACTGTAGATTGTTCTAACCTATAAAGGGAAAAGTGAAAGCCCCAGTTGAAAACCTGTCTTGACTTTGTAGGCATGACCGATTCACTGCGGCAACAGTACCCCCGTTGGGGTGCCGGGGGTTTCAGTATAAATAGTATCCCCACTTTCTGGAAATTTAGTGCTTTAAATTCCCACTGTCGCTGTCTTTCTCATTTGCTCTTTCTCATTCCTGCTCTGTTCTATCAATCTGCTATACTATCGTCTTCTTCGCTATACCAGTCATCTACCTTTTTTCTTGAAAACTCTTCCGGGACAAGACTCCTTGTTCGTGTATGAGGTCCGTTGGATCAGCTTGGGAATGTTGGACGCTTTCTGCCAGGTGGTCACTAGGGCTTCCTATGATGTTATTATTTAGCAATGTAGGCATTTTATATGTATGTGTTTTGTTGATAATTTATACTGATGTTTGTATTCTATTTTGTTTTTGTAAATGGGGGTTCGATTAGTTGGGGTAAAGCCTCAGCCGTCCCCTGCGTGGGATGTCTTTATTGTAAAGTGACTGGCTGGTGAAGGGCATTCAGTTTTCCCACTAGGGTTGTTTCAGCAGATCTTTTATGCGGATTGGGGGTTGTCCGGTCATGATTTGGCTCGGAAGAGTCCGCTGGACCTAAAGCAACAATTATGTAATGTAATGTAATGTTCAAAGCGCTGGCTGATACACGATTGAACTCAAACCGCCCGAGGCGCCCACACTCAACCTTCGGGTCCATAGTCGGACGCCCAGATGACTGAGCACAATCCTATGCGACCGGGGACGGGGAGAAAGGACCTAGTGCTAGCTGGGTGTATTTGTGCAGCCGGCACTCACCGGTCTAGGACATGAGCGTCAGGATCTTTAAGGTCCGTGCGATGGAACGCGTGCGTACATAGACGTAGACTAGACCTCGGTTTATACTCTCATGCGAAGGGGTAGGAATCAGGGTCTCAGGGTAATTTTATAATTTTTGTATGTATTTTCTTTATACCCCAGGCCGCTAATAGGCTTTGAACCACTACCTTGTACAGGCTGCAATGCTATCACCTGACATTCCAGTCCACTGAGACCACTGTGCTTTAGATAAATTTCAAAAGAAAAGAAGAGTGCATAGTGGGTGTTCCAGCCTGTTGTATTTTTTTAAACTTGACGTCTTCAAGGTAAAGCAGAAGGTTGTGCATACGCAAGGTCATTTTGTCTTCAGTTTATCGCAGACAACATACTTTTCAAACACAAACATCATATAATTAATTTATGTTGTTCGGAACAGATGCCTCTAGGGTCACAAGCGCTTGTCCAGATACAGAAGGTGCAGCATCAGCTGTCGTCAGTCAGCCAGCAGCAGCTCCAGTTCACATCACACAGGTCAACATCGGCACTGTGAAAAACGTAACCATGCAGGCGGTGACTGTTCCAGTCCATCTAGAGGTGACAAAGGCTGAGATCCAACACATTACTGACGATAGAATCAAACAAGCAGGTGAGATAATTAGGCTACACGTATTAACACAAATACCTTTGTGCGAGTTCTCAACACGTTTGTGTACAAATATGCGATGTCATCGGACACGGTACTTATAAATAAATATGCAAATTTCGCTTTTTCTAGTGGGAGACGTCCTGGTGGCCAAAGTCAATTGGGGCGACAGTCAGGTTCAAAACTACAAGGATAAATATCGACGGGAGAAACGGCGAGGCACGGACAGTAAAGCCTGGTTCGAGAATCAAATTAAGAGAAAAGAAGAAGAACTGAAACGAGAGAGAGAAACTGCAGAACAAAAGCTACAAAAATTGAAGAGATCAGCCAAGAAGGAAATGGAGGCACTCACCAAAGAGCTGCTGAAAGCGGTGACTATGTCAGAATCCAAGAAAGCTTCGTGTAGCAAACAGCCCTCAGAACTCGTCGCCATGTTGGCACAAAAACTTAGTTCGTTCCAGCAACAAGTGTCCCAGCTGTCAGAGAAACTGCAACAGCAGCAGCGAGAGAAAGAAGAGCAGCTGGCTGCGCTGAAGCAGTGTTTTGATGAAGAGAAGAAGAGAGAGCAGCAGCGGATTATAAGGTTTGTGCTAAAATTAGAAGAAAGAGATCAGACCGTTCTCAGACAGACAGCAGTTGGCATGGAAACAGAAAGCCTCCGTGACGTCACAGAGCGACTTTTCAAGGAACACAACATACGTGTACTGGGAGTCGCCAGTGGGTTGTCGTTCCTGATGGAGTCTCCGACGTCTGAGTGGAGATCTGTGCTGGAGAGACAGCTGGAGATACAGGCCATGTTGAACCAGCTTCTTCCTACCGGCACCATACAATCCGCAGCATGGAGCGACGCCACTCCTTTTGATGACTATGACGTTGACATCAGTCTCGGCAAACCACTGAACTTGATGAAGGATCCCATGACAGCAACGCCACAACGTGTGTTCTCGTGTTCACCTCGAACAACTGATGACAAAGAGGTACCTGTGATCACCAGCATTGTCAGCACACAGCACGGGAAACTTATCATGACAGACAGAAATAACAGAGCGGTCAAAGTGATGGACTTGAACCCTCCACACACCGTGACCGCCTCCCTTACACTGAAAATGACTCCAATGTATCTGGCCTTGTTGACGGATGGCTTGGTTGCCATGACGATCGATGAGAAAGCCATCTACATCCTGGGTGTAGACAGCAATATAACGATAGAGTCCCAAGTGAAGACAGCCAGGAAATACAGGAGTATAGTACAACACAAAGATCACAATATGTTCATCGTCAGCTGTTTTAAAGGCAGTGAGGGCCCCGCTAGAGTTGATGTAATCAGCCGTGAGGGAAAGGTGGTGAGGACTATAGTAGACAGCAGCACTGTCACATCGTACTTGCCTTACTATCTGTGTACAGTTGGCAGTCAAGTGTTAATATCTGATTATTTAAATCACGCAGTGTACAGATTAGAGGTGGAAACAGGAACAGTCGTGGACAAGCTGACCCACGCAGACATGAAGACACCTTGCCAGCTGTGTGTAGATAAGACCGGCAACCTCTACATCGCCTGTAAAGATACTCACTGTGTGATGGTGAGGTCCCCTAAAAGGGAATGGCGTCGTTTGTTGTGCGGTGAAAATGGATTTCACAATCCCCGTGCTGTGTGCTTGACAAACAATAGTGTTGTTGTTGTTGCGTGGTATAACATGGACAGTGTGAGCACGATGCTTGTTGGTTATCAACTGAAATGAATTCCACAAATATACATTGTCCAGTCGCCATAGTCTGGACATATCGTTTTCCGAATAGCGTTTACAACGCAGACATTGAAGTTAAATTTTGCTTTTGTTCCCACTGTATAATACGAAACACCATTGACTGAGCAACGACCAAAAAAAAAGGAAGCTTATTTTTCGAATATGCGTGTGAGTATTTGGAAATGCATTTGAACAGCTTGCCATCTTGTTACTATCATTATGTATAAGCAGAGGTAACGCAGCTTGGTAATATTGCCATTGTGCACAGGCCCTATCTATGAGCCGATATAAAGGAATACATTTTATTTAAAAGGTCCTTTTCCCGGTATGCCCCAGCTTTATGGAACTCCCTGCCGTCCGACCTTCGTCTTGCCCAGTCCCATTCATCGTTCAAGAAATCACTGAAGACACACCTGTTTTTAAAACATCTGTGAATAAATGTGTATGTATGAGTTTTGGAGTGAGGCGAGGGAGGAGGGGGATGAGGGGAGAGGGAGAGAGAGTGAGAGAGAGAGAGTCTTTCATTTTAAATTTTGGCCATTTTCATTATTTTAATTTTTGTTTTTAAATGTAATACGTAATATTTTATAAGACGGTTAAATCCGTAATTTCATTCTTTGTGTGTGTATGTGTGTGTGTTTGTGCAATGCAATGTTATGTGCAATACGTTTTAGTACGATGTCATTTTGTTTTATCACATACTTTTTAAAATTCTGTGTATGGTTTGGTTTTGTGATTCGCATGTATTTGTAACCACTGTACCCTTTTTGCCCTAACTTTTTAAAAATTGCTGTCTTGTGTTTTACCTTAGTGTTAAAGTTTAAATCTTGTACATGTACATCTTTCTTTTAGTATACATATTTTACCCTTCGTTTAAACTCGATACTTTAAGATTATAATGTTAACCTGCGAGTGTGAGAGTGTGTGCATGCGTGTGAGCGCTTTGAGCAGACAGTTGTTTGGAATCGCGCTTTATAAAATAAATTATTATTATTATTTATTATTTTGGGACACACCATTCACATTGCTTTTTGTTTAGGTCTGACCTCTCCCCTTTTTCTTTTATCGTTTTAAAATGGGGTTTGGGTGTTTATCTGTTGTTGTTTTTTTTTTAATAATATTTTTTTTAGTTTTTATTTTACTGGTTTTTTTTTCCGTATCATGATATTTACGTGCTCATTGTTTTCTTTAAAAAAAAGAAAAGAAAACAAAAGTTGGTTGTTTTAAGTATTTCTGTATTGTGCAATGTAGCTTACTTGGTTGGTTATGACTCTTATAATTTATTTTTTATGATGTTTTTACTTGCCCAATGTACTATATAATACGTGCGTGCGTTATGATGTGAGTCAAATTTGTTTTTATGTTACGCGTTTGGAGCTTCTTTCGAGGGCCTACCCCTGTGGGGGTGCGGGGGGTTTCTGTATAAATAGCATCTCCCCTTTCTGGAAATTTAGTGCTTTAAATTCCCACTGTCGCTGTCTTTCTCCTTTGTTCTTTCTCATTTCTACTTTCTCATTTCTACTCTGTTCTGTTAATCTACTATGCTATCTTCTTCGCTAGACCAGCTACTTACCCTTTTTCTTGAAAACTCTTCCAAAACTTCACTTTTGTGTATTGAGGTCTGTTGGGTCAGCTTGGGAATATTGGACGCTTTCTGCCAAATAGTCACATGGGCTTCCTATGATATTAGTATTTATTAATGTAGGCATTTTATGTGTATGTGTTTTTTTTTAAATAAATATTTTATAGTGATGTTTATATTCTATCTTGTTTTTGTAAACGGGGATTTGATAAATTAGAGTATAGCTTCAGCGTTCCCTGCGTGGGATGTCTTTATTGTAAAGTGACTGTCTGGTTGAGTGCCTTCAGTGCTACCATTAGGGTTGTTTCGGCAGATCGCTTAAGCTTATACTGATCAGGAAAGAGTCCTCTTTCAACCAAGTTGTGGTCCTGATTCGGTCCTTTGCAGTCCGCTGGATCCTGTAAACAATGAATAACTAATTTGCAAGGGACAAGAGTGAATTTGTCAATGAATTAAATTGTTATTATTATTGTTTTGTCATTGTGTATCAGCATATTTGATGGAATTCGTCTCAATGTAAAAACCAAAATGATGCAAATTGTATCAGTGTTCTCAGCTGTAATCAAACATATTGCGTGTTCGAGTTGATGATTTACAATGACCAGAGACCTAAAGCGATAAATAGCACCACTTAACATGATCACTGTTATTGAATTTTCTGCTAGCTTTTCCACAATCGCTTATTAAATTTTGCTTTGTTTTATGTTAAACTTTCTCCATGCGTCTGTATGGGGTGTTGTTGAATTGAGGTGCTCTTGTGTGAATACGAATACGAATATTTATTGTCATAAAACCAAAACAAGGTTTACAAGACACAATAATTATATGGTACATTGACGCATGCAATTCTTGTCATTGTGTCAAGAGAAAAGTCTTGACATTTATAGTGCAGAAAGTCTTATTTTGAAGCAGCGAAAAATATAGGATGAAAGATAGTTTGAACATATTCCCGTTTGAAAAATCATGCTCGGTTTCAATATTGCAAGGTTGTTTATGAATAATTCCCTATCATTAGAGTTAAGAACTTCACCAATAAACTTTTGTCTTTCATTATTATACAATACACACTTGTCCAGAAAGTGAAGCTCGTCTTCAATCACGTTGCAACATTGACACAAACGGTGCTCTCGAGGGATATTTTTATATCTGCCCTATTCGATTTGAAGATCGTGTGCGCTTATTTTTAACTTGCACATGGATTGTCGGTAATTAAGATTTTTACATAAAAGATACGTTTGAAATTCGTATTTAGTTCCTGTATTCATTTGATTGTAAAAGGCTAATTTGGAATTCTGATCGTATCTTTTGTGTGTGTGTGTGTGTGTGTGTGGGGGGGGGGGAAGGGGGTGGGTGTGTGTGTGTGTGTGTGTTATAAAGACAGAGGAGGCGGAGGGACTGGTTGCTGGGAGCATCATACTATTAGAAAACGAAACCCGGATGCCGTCGGCCTGACGTCACAGACAATAGTCGCCTGATCCAGAGGGCAAAAGAAGCAACTGTAACGAAGGGAGGAAACTGCCTATTTGCCCTTGGGACAGATGGAATGGGAAACTCTGTGATGAATTACCGCCCTTCTATCTCTGTAGACGTCATTAACGTGTGATTCCACTTTCAGCACCTCCAGCCTAAAAAGGTAAAGGTAAAAAGGGGTAGTCCCATAGCCTTGTGGCCGTAGGGGAGCGTGATGTTGGAGATCACACTTATCTTGGGCCAGCGTAATGAGGGTGATGCCCAACTCTCTCCCTCGCTGCTTTACCTTCCCCACCCTCAAGAGAGTAGGTACTCAATCACAATTGAGTCAACTGGGGGCGTTGTTGTTTGTCGCTTCACACCTTAGCGGTCACCCATCCAAGTGCTAACCGCACCGGACGGTGCTTCACTTTCGACACAGTAGCGAGTGCTCCAACCACTGCACTATCCGACACCTCCAGCCTTTAATAATATAATAATACAGGATGCTATACGCGCCTTTCCCCAAATCATTCAGGCTCAAAGCGCGGCGATCTATACCAACCTACACGCCTAAACTTGCAGCTTGAAGAAGTGCGCTCAAAACAACAGCAACAAGAACAATAGGCGGCAGGGATAGCTCAGTGGTCAGAGCGCACGACTTGTGTGAGTGCGTCTTGGGCGACGTGGGTTCGAATGCTGACTTCAGCAAACTATTGTGTGATTGCTGGATATTACGGGCCAGCGCCTTGAGAAGCTCTCTGATCTTGTAAGTGCGCTATATAAGAGAAATCTTTTTCTTTCTTTCTTTACCCACCACTACTACTACTACTACTACTACTACTACTACTACTACTACTACTACTACTACTACTACTACTACTACTACTACTACTACTAGGCTACTACTACTACTACGAGCATGTGTAGAACACCCAACCTCGGCGTGTGCCCAGAATGCAACATATTAGTAAAATATTTTATTACCAGAAGAAGAAGAAGAAAGGAAGAAGAAGGTTTTAGGAGAAAAGAAATTACAGGGTGGTATAACGGCAAATGCGAAAGAGAGAGAGAGAGAGAGAGAGAGAGAGAGAGAGAGAGAGAGAGAGAGAGAGAGAGAGAGAGAGAGAGAGAGGGGGGGGGGGAGAACAGTTAAGGAGAGATAACTCACGCCCCAAACGCTTAGTTTCCTTTAACTGGAAAAAAATTGGACACAGCTAGCTCCCTTGGATCAGCAACCGAGGAATTTTTTAAAATTATTATTTGTTTCAATAATGAAATGAACACCTTCTTTCAAGGTCGCAACATTGCCTCAATTGTTACAAACAATACTGTAATCCACGCACAATTCTGGAATAAAGGGAAGCCACAGCACACATCGTCCATACGAATACCACAGGGGCAATAACCGCGTAGAATGGATCCGCCATAGCAAAAGGAAAGGGGTTACTCGAACGCGCAGCGGTATATTAACGCACGGTCATTAAAAAAAATAATCAGCAGGGTAGGATCAGATTGCGTCGTTGGCGAAACGAATCGTCCCCTCAAACGGCTCATTATTCTCAAACATTTAATCTTCCATTAAATCTCTACCCCCGCCGGTCCACCAAATATGACTTGGCCAGCTCATCGCCTTCACGTCCGGGGAAAAAAACTAGCATTCTACGGAGACAACACTTTACACAGACAGCTTGAGAGACAGTTTTGAGAGATTTTATTTGCTAACCCAAAACTCTTTCATTTTGCTTTTCTAACTACTTATTTATTGGGAAACATAATCAAAATATCAAATAACAAAATCTTCATCCTGTCTTTCTAGTACAATTCCATCACCTAATGCGGAGGCAGAGAACTAAGAAACTGAGAGTTGAAACAGAGAATGGTGGCTATAGCTCCCTTCACTCGTGCACCACCATCTTATATATATTAAATCCAGTCTCAACAGTACGCCTCCCAACTTAATAATGATTGGTCAACTGTGTAAATATTATTATCTATAACAATATTTATATGTGCACTCGTTGTTTCTCTTATTAATATTAATTTCAAGGAACTTTCCCAAACCGTCTCACTATCTCCTATCCTCCTTACACGATTCTGTGGCGTTTCATTCACCAACTAACTGGCTACGCGATGTTAAAGGTGAAACAGAACTACACTAACCATGCTCCACGTCTTTCCTCTAACTTTGATTAACGATTACTTTCCCATACTAATACATCGCCTCACTACCTATCTTATCACTTTCAAACACACATCTACCCGCAAAACAACTATTTCTAAATTATTAATATTGCATCTATACTTGTGATCACCTTCACATCTCTTCATATTTAACAATGTACTACACAAATAACTCCATATTGCTAAATAATCAAACCTCTCAATGTCTTCATTTATATTCATGCTTCCCAAATGTCCTTTATAACCCACTCCCATAATCAACAACTATATTTCTTGTTTTACTTCTTATTTCCTGTTTCTTGTTTTAATTTCACAAAACCCAAAACAATGTCTGACATTTCCACCACCGCTTTTAATCATCTATCTCAACAATTCATTTATCTTCCGTCTCCTTAAGGTTTGGCTAAGCTCGGCGCTAATTACGTTTTCGTTTTTATAACCTCTTATTATCAACACTAATACAGACTTCTTTGTATCAAAGCTAAGCATTTCCAGCAACTGTAATACGCTTCTCAAATTTGTTAAAACGTTACATCAATTCCAACAACTGTGGTACATTTCGAACATTGTATTGAAACCATAATTTGGACTCTGTCATATTGTTATAAATGAAAGTACTGCATAATAACTAAAAATAAAATAGGCTTATATCAATGTCTTCCCAGTTAAAGGACTGTATTAATTTTTGAGGTAAATGAAGATACTATAAGGTCCTTTGGTACGCGGTTTGAGGATGAAACGTTTGAGCGCAGTGTGGTCCCACTCTTTTCTCTCTTATATATGCTCTGTACGCTACTACTGCAACCGCTATGCCCTCGAGAATCCACTCTATATTTTGCTGTCGCGGATCCTTGGTGAACGCCCTGTGACGATTATATCATCATGAACGAAAATCGGAAACAATATAATTGCAGTCACAAAATATTTCTCAACAATAATTAACGAGGTTACAACAACAAAAAACACACACACACAAAAAAACAAGAAATAAAAACTATCTTCTTATTACCGAATGATAACGAAATAGATGAATACATCGCGCTGGACATGATAAGCAGAATGGATATTGTAAGCTAGGCTATTTAACGTTACAATATTAGTATAGTATTGATAATAGCAAATGGTCATCACAAGAGTAAGACATGGTAAAGGGAGATAATAAATTGTGTGAAAAAAAAGTGAATAATAATAATTATTAACATTTGTTCGCCGCCCTTCCTCAAATATAGCTGATAGCACTTTACAGAAAAGCAAAAAAAAAATATAGCGAAAGCAAAACATGAAATACAACTTCAGAACATACACATACACACACGCACACACACACGTGCATACACACACACATGCGCGCAGGAATATATGTGGGTATTTTGCCTATGTTGGTCGGTTAATAATGCTATCATTTACTCTTGTCAGACTGTGTGTGACGTGGCGTGTGCCTTGATCCTCTATACAACCTGCCACCTCAACCGACTTGAGCATCTGAAGGAACCACGCAGGTCGCTGACTGCCATCCAGTGGGACTTGACTTTACAAGTCCGTAAAGGAAAAGTCTATTTCTTATTCCCTCCTAAAATTTGCTTTAAAATGAACTGTAAAAAATGTCAGTTGCCAGCTGTATAAAGACATATGTACAGTTATATCTAGTTTAAGGAGTGTCATTTTCTATATTCAAGCATCTTGCGTAATTTGTAATATCCACTGATAACTATTGGAAAAAGATACATTGTTTACAACACTATTAAGCATTGTGTATAGTTAATATTTTGTACAAATCATTTTTTAAATGATTACAATTCGACGGCCACTTTTGAAACTGGATAGGCTATATGAAGAAAAACTTTACAGAAAATCATCATCTTATTTATTATTCTTATTTATTTTCCAGTTTTATTTTCTTTATAGTTAAGTGTGGTTGTGAGTGTACGGGTGGATTAAATTCTTATATAAATGTAAATAGGTTCGCGTGTTATTTGTGTGTGTGTGTGTGTGTGTGTGTGTGTGTGTGTGTGTGCATGTATGTGTGTGTGTAGGTGTGTTGTTAGTTATTCATTGCTTACAGGGTCCAGCGGTGGTTTTTGTTTTAAATCTCCCTCCCACCCCACGCTCCCCAACGTATAACGCTATATTTCATTATCGCATCCTAAAATTAAAATATAACCCCAAGGCCTAGCCATATCGTTCCTCTCATTAGCCATCACTCGCCTTTCTGTCCTGACGCCACTGAGAGCGATTAGTAGAACAGCAACATCTTCTCTTCTCTCATCCGTGTATGTTTTTGCAGAACTTATGCGTAACGTTTTCCTTGAAAAACAAAACAAAACTAAACTAAAAGACAGGCAATCTCGCAAACAAGTAAAACAAACAAAATAATTGAAAGTAAATAAATAAAATCATTATTTTAATAAATAAATAGACAAACGAGTAAATAAAATAAATAAAATCAATTTTGATGTTCTTCTTCTTCCTTTTATCTATCTTATCATCAGTGAATCGATCGTAAATAATTGCCATCCTTGCAGGAACGCTTTGAAGTTACTAGCATTCGTAATTAGTATGCCTATTACTACTTGCCATCTCTGCTAACAGTCACACACACTCACGAAATATACGTTAATTTCAATAATAAAAAAGATACTCCGATTTTCCTACGAAATAGGTACAAATACTAATACTGGATGCTATATACTCTACGCGCTTTTCCCTAAATAACTAATCGGGCTCAAAGCATGGCGATCTGTAAAAACACAAAACATACATGCTCGCATGTTACATACATTGATACACTCTTACAAAAGTTACATACACTGTCACGTGGGGTTTATGGGCTCTGCACAATGGACTTATGGACCCTCACGTTTATTCGGTGGGAACTGCTAGTTAGTCACCCTATGAATTACTTTAATAAATTTATTTGTTTAGCTCGTTCTGTGTTAAGGTTGGGGTACAGAGATAGATAGAAAAATGGTAAAAGATTACTGTCACACTAGCTTTCACACGGCTATGAATCATATGTAGTCCAGCCACTTGATAACAGTTAAAATCACACATTTATTTCTTCTACTCTATACAAGGTTTTCTAGGTACTAATCTAACTTAAAAAGTCTCAGTCAATGTAAATAGTTCGATCGCTGATATTCTAGGCAGCTGTTATTTCTTCATCGGACACTTGCTATTTGAGTTCATGTAGATTGGACTACTGTGGTCCGTTTTACAGTTTCTGAAGAGTGGACTACTGTGGTCCTTTTTACTACAGTTTGGGTGCACGTTTACTTATGCACTTAGCTTCCGTGTAGTCTGTTCGAAGTCCTTCTGTGAGGTAGCTTCTGGTACACGTTGTGTCGTTGGGTCCCTTGCCACGCTGTGGGGTCTTGCAGGGTGTTGTTCAGGGTTAGCTCTCTCCGACTTGTGCGGTAGAGGCTTCGCAGACAACTCGTCGTTTCTGTGGAGTTGGGCGCACGGGATAGCTCGCCTGCTCGTCTGTAATATAAGAGACGAAATTCTGCACAACCCTGAATAATCGGTTTGTGCAGAGCGTCTCACTGAAAGCCAAAGTAGCCCTCAGTGATAGCTCCACATCTCTATACATAAGCGACGAACATTCTGCTACTTCCGGGGTCCACTGGAATCTCACTCTAAATTCCTATACATATATAAATATCAAACGTGGCTAACTATACACATACAGAATTAATAATATTATAAACATTCAGTGGTACAGCCACTGGTCTGCAAACATACATATAAGTTAAACAACAGTGGTTCCGTACGGTATACACCATGGCGGCGCAACCGGTCGTGATTCGCCTCGTGGTCGGCTCTTCCACGTGGTACGGCAAATTCGGATTAATAATTCACATGTATGCATAGCAAATTCCACAAACATAATTTCAACAATAATATAAATATATCACGATGAAACAGAAGGATGTTCATTTACCTGTTTGACAAGTTCAGGCCCGTGGTGACTTGATAGAATTCTAAGATTCTTAAGTACTGCTTCCTGGTCTCTGAGTGAAGATATTTCTCTAGCTATGTAGATGTTAACTCTTCCTCGTCTCACACACGACTGACTAAAACTGTGCTAGGTTTTGACCCAGTCAAACTGGCTCTAACCGCTTTGCCTGAGCTCTGGTTGGTTATAACGGTCAGATTCAAGGCCCACAGTGCTGACGTCACTAACTGCCGGCGTCACGCTCGCAGTGTGTGTGTACCTCCTACCTGTAATTGCTTGCTGTGTAATACCCTAACTCTCTAATGTTACAATGACTACACAAGGCTTAATAGTGATAGGCAGAGTAAAACTAGCCAGTTCATGACATACACAACCAACACATTAAAACTCCAATGTGAGATGGAAAAGGCAGGGTGATCGCTATTAGACGACAGAAAGGAGGAAATCCAATTTTATTGTGAAATTATCGATTGACTGCATCCAGTAGCATACCACTGTTGAGGTAGGGAAACGGAGTACCTGGAGAAAAACTTCGGTGACCTAAGTCACGTAAGTTCCCTCCCCCCTTCCTTTCCACCTCCTCCTCCTCCTCTCCCCTCCCCTAGCAGAATTCGAACCCGCGACCTTCGGCCACAGGTTACCGGTGCCTAAACAACTGTGCCACCAGGCTACATGCATGCATCTGGTGATAACAACTAAAAATGTTAACAACTCACATACAGATAAAACTGCAATACTCCTCAGCCCGTCCAACTCTCTTCACTCCCACCTTGCCCTATTCCCCTTCCCTGAGACCTAATAGGCCTACACACACACACACACACGCACACCCATTCACACATACACACACACGCACACACGACCTTACTGACATACATCTCTAGATACGTAGCTTATTCCAACTCCAGACTCTATTATACAGTTCCAAAGAGAACAAAATTATGCAGAATGGGGATGATTTTATCAGGATGGGTACCTTTGAACAGCGAGTGAGTGCCCACAGTACCATCTTTTAATGTGGCGGCGACGACGACGACGACAACGACGACGACGCCGACTTAACTAATTCCCAGGTACGCTCACGGTCACGAAATATAACAAGACGGCAAGCCATTCAAATGTATTTCCAGGCGCTCACACTCATAGCCGGAAATAAGCATTCTCAAAAGTGTTTAGTTTTGGTTTCGGAAATGTCGTTACTCTGCTTAACGAAGCGAAAGGAACGCACGGAATGGTAGGACACTTTCTAAACTCTGTGTAAGCAACACCAACAATTATTAAACACGGTCCAGCTTTTTCTTTCTTTCTTTTTTCTTCTTAAAATACAGCGCAAGACATGTTTAGAAAATGGCTACGTACAATGACCTTGACCTTTGAGAAAGAACAAATACCAATGATCTACGCGCACACCAGCTCCATTCCTATGTGAGCAGCACTTTTCAGTGCCTCTGCGTTTCGCATTCTGCGGGCTATTTATAGCTTGCCTGCACCCCGCCTTCCAGTGAAAGGAAGCATCGGCGAAGCTATTTATAGCTAGCCTGGCTGACCTAACCTCAAAATCTGAAAAGCTTTGGTTGAGCTATAACGTGTTTAGCAGCAATTTTGGTAAAGTTATTCTTGAGATAAGGCAAAAAAGTGTTTTTTTGTTTTTGTTTTTTTAAAAACAAAAACGTAACATTTGGAGTGACAGACCGATCGATTGACTAGCCACCGGACAGCTACTGATGGATGACCCATGATTTGAAGTACCTGAAAATATACCAAACCTCAACAAAATCTGTTCAGCCGAGGTATTGAGCAAAAACGAGTCGAGCAACAAAACGACTACAGTGACCTTAAACCTTAGACCTTGCGTAAGAGCAAATAAGATGGGCGCGGGAGGCAGCCTCCTAACGTAAGTAATGTTCCTATGGGTCAAAATCCGTTCCGCGTTTCTTGTGACATGGCGTCCAACCTACCGATGGACAGGAAGACATTTTGCTCGTCCTGATTCCCCTTCCCTGGAATACAAAATATAACATCATAAGCTATAGTACACCGGGCTGTTACTTTTCTTCATATTTCTACTCCGCTTTGTAGATCTTTACCCAGCCATCAACCTGCGTGAGAGCTAGGCGATGCGGGAGAGAGGCGTAAAGGGCACAAGGTTTGTGCAACCCCTCTCCCTCCCCGAGGGCGTGGCGCAGGAACGCCCCCCTCCGGTTCAGCAGGAGGACGCGATGCTTGTCGCGGTCTGCCAGAAATATCAGCCCTGAGCTCGGTACGCTCGACACACCTGCAGACATAGGATAAGTGAAAACACGGAATGAAAATCCGTTCAGCGGAAGCAGCAGTAATGAAAAAAGCTATAGAAGCGGACGTCACGCATGGAGGACAGCGATGAAAATAATATAGCAAGGGCAACGACCGATGGGGTACTACTACTACTACTACTACTACTATTACTACTACTACTACTACTACTACTACTACTACTGCTGCTGCTGCTGCTACTATTAATTATAATTTTGACCGATACAAAGAGAATACACTTTTTTGGGGGGGAGTAAAATTAACGTCCCCGGACACAATAAGCGTATAGGGGACGAACGTTAATACACTAGTAATTGTAGATTATAGTCACACGACACCGAAGCGTATAGGCGACTACTGGTCACATTATTCTGACACCAGCGAACCAGTTGATGGTAAGGGGAAAATAATATGGTCACACATTGGCCAATCCGGGATTCGAACCAGGTACCTTTCGGTTACTAGTAAGATGCTCTACCAACTGAGCTACCCGGCCCCTCTAATACACTAAGTTTTACTGTTGAATTTATACTCCCCTGGGAATGGAATAGATGCAAAGAGGAGAAAGCTATGATTTTTCTCATTGATGGTACCCTCAGAGGGTGGCATCTCTGAAATGTTATGTCCAAGATTCGTTATTCAACTTCAGTTCTATCACCTTAAGGCGAGCCAATTCTTCGCCCGGATTTACCACACCAAAAAAATGGAAGAAGAAGAAGAAAGAAAGAAAGTAAGAAAGAAAGAAAGAAAACCAAGATGGCAAACCATTCAAATCCAAACCCTCACATACATAACTGAAAACCAGCATTTTTAACAGTGTTAATGTTTGTAGCGATGTTTGTGACACGGTTTTATCCTCTAAAAACCCCCACTACCCCCTCCCCCCCATCATCACCCCCCCAAAAAAAATTAGAGGAACTATGTGACTTCTACTTGCCCCTAATTGTGATGGCATAGAAAGCTCGCCGTTAACCTAAATAACGTGTCTATAAATTTGGTCCGAATCCGTTCAGTGGTTTTTGAGATAAAGCGTGCAACGGGCCGACCGACCGCCAGACAGAGAGACAGACAGACCTACATTTTGCTCGTTCTGTTCATGAGGTGACTATTTCAAAATGTCTGCTGTTACGTGCATCACAAACCGGCCTGGGAAATCTCAGTTGCGCGAAAGATCTTAAATGAGACCTACCATACATAGACTTGTAAACAGTTTCTCTTCAAGGACAGGCAGAATCTAATTTCAAGTAGGAGGTCAGGATTTCAGTTCTGGGTCTGAATGCCGATAAATACTCACCAAGAGGACACTCCAAGGCAAGGTCAGAGTCGGCCTTGGGGCGAAAGGTGAAGGTCGTCTGGCCATCAGAGGTCAGTCCGAACAGCACTCGCCTCCCGCTGTCCACCACGAGCGCTGCAGCCAGGCCCACTGAGCCATCACGTGACAGTAGCGCGTGCGGCACATGCATATACAAAGGGCGTGACAGGTTGACCTTTTCGCCCTTGTAGGTGTAGAGACGACGAAGCAGGGTCCCGTTCTCCGAGAGGAGATCGATGACGTCACAGAGATTGGTGGCCGCCAGGAGCTGGCAAGGACCTTGACCTTGGTCATGTCCTTGACCTTGATCAAACCTGTGACCTGCGGTTGCCAGGAAACAGTAGAATTTCTTGACCTTGACCTTCGATAAGACGCGGATGGTCCCAAGGAGCGATAGGAAGAGAAGAACCTGCGAGGTAAAGTGACGGAAATTAATGTAATACAGAAATAAATCTACAGAGAAAAAGTAAAAACTACAATCTACAATTCATACTTATTGCTTCTTCTTTACTTGTGTGCTATGCAGTTTAGATTAGTATTAGTAATAGTAATAGCAGTAGTATTAGTGGTGGTGGTGGTTGTGGTAATAAGGGTGGTGGTAGTAGTAGTAGTAGTGGTGGTATTATTATTATTATTATTATTATTATTATTATTATTATTATTATTATTATTATTATTATTACGTATTATTATTTTTATTATTATTACGTAGTAGTAGTAGTAGTAGTAGTAGTAGTAGTAGTAGTAGTAATAGTAGCAGTAGTAGTAGTAGTAGTAGTAGTAGCAGCAGTAGTAGTAGTAGTAGTAGTAGTAGCAGTAGTAGTTGTAGTAGTAGCAGCAGTAGTAGTAGTAGTAGTAGTAGTAGCAGTAGTAGTAGTAGTAGTAGTAGTAGTAGTAGTAGTAGTAGTAGTAGTAGCAGCAGTAGTAGTAGTAGTAGTAGTAGCAGTAGTAGTAGTAGTAGTAGCAGTAGTAGTAGTAGTAGTAGTAGCAGTAGTAGTAGTAGTAGTAGCAGCAGTAGTAGTAGTAGTAGTAGTAGCAGTAGTAGTAGTAGTAGTAGTAGTAGTAGTAGTAGTAGTAGTAGTAGTAGTAGTAGTAGTAGCAGTAGTAGTAGTAGCAGTAGTAGTAGTAGTAGTAGTAGTAGTAGTAGTAGTAGCAGTAGTAGTAGTAGTAGTAGTAGTAGTAGTAGTAGTAGCAGTAGTAGTAGTAGTAGTAGTAGTAGTTCTCTATTTCTGACACTGACCTCCGAGACAACATTACTCATTACACGAATCCTCATCATGAGCATTAATTACTACTACAACACCATCCTCTTTTCCCTCTTCCTCATCCTCTTCGATCATCCTTTTTGTCCTCATCCTCCTCCTCATCATCAAAACCACCATCGTCGTCACCATTACCATCATTCTCATGATCATCGCCATCATCATCATAGTAGTAGTCGTCGTCGTCGTCACTATCATCATCGTTACCATCCAATCCGACCACCATCATCATCACCACCATCTTCGCCGCCATTATTATCATCATCACCCTCACATTAATCCTTCCTCACAATAACCACAATCCTTGTCCATCTTCTAACCTTCTTGTTCATGACGGAGATGGCCGCTTTCCCGTGGGAAACGAGCGCGATGCGGGAAGGCACTTCAGGGATGGGAATCCGGGTCAACAGATGCCCGGTACCGTTGAATTTCTTCACACACCTGAATAAAATCTAATCATCAGGGATGTGCAAATAAACATCTATCTGCCCGCTCACTGTGACCTAATCCCTCAACCCGTCAGGTCGTTGGGAAGACGTCAGCGATGCGGTCGCGGAGAGTTTTGTAACGCCACTTCAGAAGACGTAGTCGCTGGTGCCTAGCTTAAAGGTAATTGACTAGAGTTTGTTGGTAGCTGTGGCATGTTAGTTATTATCTCTGTTAGTTGCTATCCTTCAGGGATTAGACAATGATAGGACAGATCTATCTGTCCTATCTCTGCTGCCAATAGTTTCCGGTTAGAGGAGTTGCGGAAAGGGAATTAAGACTTTAAAAAGGTGCAAATAAAATATCGAGGAAATAAAAAATCCACACCATAATATAGTACACTCATGGGTTTGTTGTTGTTGTTGTTATTGTGGTTGTTGTTGTCTTTAATAGATATACAACAGCCAACAAAAGTCTAGTCTGAACGGAATGTAGGCTACATATCAAATCGGCAGCTCACCGCCGTATCTCAGTGGTAGAGCGTTCGCCTGGAACACGAACGACCCAAGTTCGAATCCCGTGGTGGGCAATGCAAAAGGGACCCTATTCACTGTCCATCTTAGCAGTGTGATTGCTCTGGTGGTTCAGTGTTGATTTAAGTCCCCCACCCCCTCTCTCCCCGGGATGGTTTTATTCCCCGTCTGCCGTATCGGCAATGGTGGGTGCGGACGTTAAATCTTCAACAGTCATCCAATTTTCCTTAATCAAGTCGGTATCTGCTGATGACACATCCCGTTCTACTCACAATGACTAGAAAGAGAAGTCAAAGTAGAAGTCGAAACCTTTAACCGGATAGTAGCATTAGGTCCTATGGACCTGTCGTACAGCTAGTCCTTAATACTAATAATGAAGGGGAATAAATCAGAACAAACAAAGAGAGAAAGAGAGAGAGAGAGAGAGAGAGAGAGAGAGAGACAGAGAGAGAGAGAGAGAGAGAGAGAGAGAGAGAGAGAGAGACAGAGAGAGAGACAGAGAGAGAGATTATAACATTACATTACATTATTATTGCTTTAGGTCCAGCGGACTCTTCCGAGCCAAATCAGGACCGGACAACCCCCGATCCGCATAAAAGATCTGCTGAAACAACCCTAGTGGTAAAACTGAATGCTCTCCACCAGCCAGTCACTTTACAATAAAGACATCCCACGCAGGGGACGCTGAGGCTATACTCTATTTTATCGAACTCCCGTTTACAAAAACAAAATAGAATACAAACATCATTAGGCTTATAAATTATCAACAAAACACAAACATATAAAATGCCTACATTGCTAAATAATAACATCATAGGAAGCCCTAGAGACCACCTGGCAGAAAGCGTCCAATATTCCCAAGCTGATCCAACAGACCTCACACACAAATAAGGAGTCTTGTCCCGGAAGAGTTTTCAAGAAAAAAGGTAGGTGACTGGTCTAGCGAAGAAGAAGATAGTATAGCAGATTGATAGAACAGAGCAGGAATGAGAAAGAACACATGAGAACGACAGCGACAGTGGGATTTTAAAGCACTAAATTTCCAGACAGTGGGGATACTATTTATACTGAAACCCCCGGCACCCCAATGGGGGTAGAGAGGCTATAAGACTCAACAGCACTTATCCGTATTGTTCTCTACGGCCCTTTCTATTTTTATATTTTTCGCTGATATAATACAAATCTCTCTATCTAACACTTTCAAAGTTCCTTCCATGCACTAATACTACCACTGCTTTGAAGCAAACTACCTCCTCCACCTCACATCCATCTCTCCCTCCCTCTACAAACAAAAAACATATATTTATTTATTTATTTATTTATTTATTTATTTACTATTTTTTAAAGTAAATTTTCAAAATCGTTGCTAGTCTACATTATTACAATCCATTTTGAATTCAAAAACAAATCATTTCACTTATTCACGTTTTAGCTCAGTGTATGGACTAAAAGATCCTTATTACGATAACTTGATGATTTTTTGTAATTCTTTCAACAACAACAACAAAAATAAAAAAAAAAGAAAACAAAAAGAAAAGGACTCACTTGTTGTCCCTGTCCGTCATGATGACGTCACCGGTAGGCAGCAGCACCAGATCCGTCAGCAAAGGGTCGCACGTGTCCTCCCGCGTGCGCGCGTGAAAGGACGTCATTAACGTCAAGGTGACGTCGTTCTCGTCCTTCCTCTCGTCACACTTGGCGTCAGCAGCTGTGGCGATCTGCCCTAAGCTGGACTTCCGGATTTCGTCGGCCAGCGCCGTGTTGGGATTGAAAACGAGGTGGGATGATGACGTGGCAGTCTCTGCGGAGTTATTGTGTGCAAGTTCGTCATCAAGGTTAGCGTGCAATGACGGCAGAATGGACAGTATCTCTGGTTCTCCCTAAACCCAATAATAATAATAATAATAATAATAATAATAATAATAATAATAATAATAATAATAATAATAATAATAATAATAATAATAATAATAATAATAAAGACATTAGGCAAATCAAAGGACAATACAACCAAATAAAATGTCAGATTATATTTCCACAATACGATTCAATAGGAAAAAGGTCAAGGCGATCCCGTAACCTTCCGGTCGTTGGGGAGAGAAGCGTTTTGGGGCATTCCTTTTCTGTAGGCCAGCTTAATGAGGGCAGCGCCTATCTCCTCTCCATCGCTGCTTTACCTTCCCCGACTCTAAACATATGCAGGTACCCGTTCACAGCTGGGTGGACTGGGGTGTATCGAGCGCTTGTTTCAATCTTTTTTTGTGTGTGGTTTGGGGGATTGCCTTCCAAGCATGTTTACCCATCCAATCACCTGTGGCAGAGACGTTGCTTAAGGTGAAAACAAAAACCTTTAGCAAGCGACTTTGCAGTGGGTTATCTCTCTTCCTCGATAGTTTTAGCGCTAAAGAGTGGCAGCTCATAACAGACACACACAAAACTACGGAATTCATTGATTTAAAACATGACTATACTTTTGGAAAAAGTTACTTTTTGTTGTTGTGGTAAGCTTATATTTTTCGGTAGGACAATATTTTTCGGTAGGACAATACTCACTGTGAGTGCTACAGGAACGGTCGCTGGGGCGTGGTCAAAGCGGTTCCCTTTAACGGTACAACAAAATTCTCAATAGGTGGTAAAGGTAGTCCCATAGCCTTGTGGCCGTAGGGGAGCGTGATGTTGGAGATCACACTTATCTTGGGCCAGCGTAATGAGGGTGATGCCCATCTCTCTCCCTCGCTGCTTTACCTTCCCCACCCTTAAGAGAGTAGGTACTCAGTCACAGTTGAGTCAACTGGGGGCGTTGTTATTTGTTGCTTCACGGGTCTGCGGTCACCCATCCAAGTGCTAACCGCACTGATGAATGAACATTGGGGTTTAACGTCTACACCCACCATTGGCGATATGGCAGACGGGGATAACCATCCAAGGGAAAGAGGGGTAGGGACCTAAATCAATACTGAACCACAAGAGCAATCATACTGCTAAAATGGACAGTGAAAATGACCACATTTTATATCGCCCACCACGGGATTCGAACCTGGGTCATCGGTGTGCCAGGCGAACGCTCTACCACTTGAGCTACTGGACGGTGCTTAACTTGCGACACAGTATCGAGTGCTCCAACCACTGCGCTATCCGACACCCCAAAAGAATTCTCAATACTACACTACATTACACTACACTACACTACACTGCACTACACTCCCACCGCCATAGCTCAGAGGCGCACCGATGACCCAGGTTTGAATCCAAGATAAAAGTGTCCAAGTTTTACTGTCCATCTTAGCAGGGTGATTGCTCTGGTGGTTCAATGTTGCTATAGGTCACTAACTCCTCTTCCTCTCCATATCGCCAATAGTGGGTGTAGACGTTACATTTCCAATATTTATTTACACGATACTACATAGCACCCGGTACGACCCGACACGACTATACGCTACACGACACGACTTTACGCGCCACGATACTACACTACACTACATTACACTACACGAAATTACACGACGCTACACTACACTGTGCGACATACCTTGACGCTGAACACAGCCTCCAGAACTGACAGCTGTCCCTCTGCTGCCCGTGCTGACACCTGACTCCGTACCTTCCTCTCCTCCACACTCGCTTTCTCACGGTCCAGCGTCACGTTCACCTCCCCTATCAGCTGTTCCTCTTTGGCCGCCAGGGCGCGCACCAACGCCTCTTTCTGAGCTCGGATTTGATCAATCAGCGCACTTCGTTGCTGTTCGATGGTTTGGAGTCTGGAGGTCTCTGTTTTAAGCGATTGTTGAGCCGTCATCAGCTTCTGAGCGAGCTTGGAGTGCAGGGAGTTGAGCTGAGGTCGACGAGCTATAACTGCTTCTGCGCATGACACCAAATGCTCTCCACACTTCCGGTGAGCGGAAGTGACGCACTTGGTGCAGGCTAGAGTGTGGCACTGAAGACAGTATTGTTCCGAGTCCTTGTGTGCGTGTTGAGGGCAAGGAAAGACGAGGGAGGTGGTGAACGTTTCCCTTCCTCCCCCAACTCCGCCAACATTATCATTACCTTTGCTGTCGTCACCGTTAGAAGGGCTGTCGTTATCATCATCGTCGTCGTCGTCGTCATCGTCATCGTCGTTTAAATGGCTGATGCCTAGTTCTTCGTTAGCTTTTAATCTTTTGAGTTCTCTGATCGAAATGAACGGTTGGGCAGCAATGCGACTTGTAGCCACGACCTTGGCTGTCGACGACGTCACTCCGTTCTGAGAGGTATTTTGTGACGTCGAAGAGGGACTGCAAACGGGGCAGATGTACACCGGTTCCGAACCTCGTCTACCGGTGGTGAATGAGGCGGGGTTAGGTGCACAGTTTCGACAAAGCACGTGCATGCACGTCATCAACATGTCGGCTTCCATGTCGCCGCCACAAGACCCACATTGCACAGCGTCTGCGGAAGTGGATGCTGACTGGTCCACAGATTCCATTTTGCTTTAATTGTACCTGCGAAAATAATAAGTGATGGTTTTTAGATAATGTAAATAATATTTTATACGGGTAAAGAGAAAGTTCCCAATTATATTAAACAATGCGTCAGGATAAAAAATGAATAGTGCTCCATGATCGCCATAAATGTGCTGCTAAATAAATATATCTATATATCTATATCATACAAACTCCTGGGCATTTCCTATAACCAGCACTCTTGGGAGAGATTGTCTAGATATATATATATATATATTGCAATTCAAAGCGAGAGAAAGGCAAAAGAAAAAAAATACAATTAAAAAAAACATTCATAACATGCATTCGTTTGTGTACACACACACACACACCCACACACACACACCCACCCACCCACACACACACCGCCCAAGTAATAAAAAAAAAGTTTTGTCTTCTGTCCAAGTTGGCAAAACAACAAAAACCTGTTTATCAATTGATTCACACGTTAGCTAGTCGATGTGATAATGTGGATACCCCACTAAATCCTTTTTTACATACACACACAAACACACACACACACACATACACACACGCGCGCGCGCTCTCGCACCATACACACGCACACACAGACACACACACACAGAAGATTAGTCAATACAGTCATGTTTTCCCGCCCTTTCCAAATTGGCAGTTCAACACCCAGCCTATCGCCCACCCCACACCAAACCTCCTACTCCCAGACCCTACCATACTGGTAACCTCACACTTTAGCGACCGCTGTTATCGTTATTGCCATGAGGAAAGGGACAACACTCGATATTTTGTGTACGCGAAACAAACATCCGTGCCACCACTAATAATGGTCTCATACATTACTGTAACAGCTTTTCTACTACTAGGAATAAGAGTATAAACCGAGGTCTATAGTGTGTGTACGCTATTCATCGCACGGACTTTAAAGATCCTGACGCTCATGTCCTAGACGGGCGAGTGCCCGCTATAAACAAATACACCCAGCACGCACTAGGTCCCTTCTCCCTCGAGCCTGGTCGCCCAGGATTGCGCTCAGTTGTCTGGGCGCCATACGATGCGCACAAAGGCTGCAAGTTAACGCCTCGGGGGGCTTGAGTTCATAATAATAATAAATAATACAGGATGCTATCGCGGGCTTTTTATTCAACTCGTACCCAAAGCGCTGCGACCTGAAGAGATCACTATTATATAGAAGTCGGAACAGAATCAAATAATCACAAAACAAACCAATTACCTGCACATAAACTTTGCAAGCCTGAGAATGAATATCTAGATGTCCGGTAATGCAAATTGTCAACTGTGTACAGCAAATGTGTTACTCTTTTTAGGGATTGATGTTTTGGTTTAACTGCCCGCAAAAACATGTCTTAATTTTTTAGTTAAATAATAAAGTTTTCTTGTACCTTGTATCACTATTTCACAATCAAACTTTAGAAGAAAAGTAAAAAAAAAAAAAAAAAAAAAAGAAGTCGGAACAGAAATCTATACAATATAAATCTATATAGAAATCTATGTTAGAAATAGAAATCTATGTTAGTTTTGATTTCTTTTTTTTTATGTTTTAGATTGACTGCATCCAATGCCATTACTGAAGGGAAAGAGGAAACCGGAGTACCCGGAGAAAACCCTCAGTGTCCTGAAAAGTCTCGCACCTAAAGTCACCTAAGCTAGTCCCACGTGGGGTTCGAACCCGCGACCTTCGGCATAGGAAACCAGCTCACTACCCACTGAGCTACAGGACGCCCTGTGTATCCTGTGTCGGCCAGCACCTTGAGCCGCTCTGGAGCTGGAAAGGTGCTCTATACTACCCATTAAATACAGAGGACAGAGAAAGATGGAGTACGCTGGTTAAACGATCATCCGTGGTGCCCCAACGACCTCTGAGTGACAGAATATGAAAGGATAGGCTAGGATAGGATAGGATAGGATAGGATATAGGAAATAAAGAGATATATTAGTTGACACAGTAGCGATGGAACCATAGTCTTGAGCATATTTTCCTGGATTGCACAAACATTGACACACACCAACATACTTGGTACATACATGCGTTATATGAATTACAAGTATAGCAGCGGTATAACAATTTTGTCCACTGGCACGGGGCTCAATATAAAATCGATTTAGAGTTTATCTAATGTTAGACCAGTCTTTACCGTCCCTGCTGGATTATTACCCCAGCTACGATACAGTGATTTTGGAATCTTCGGATAAAACTGATCCCTAACACAGACGCTCGTATCTGAAGGGGAGAGATGTCGAAACCTAATACACAATACAATACAATAAATACAATACAATATAATATAATACAATCTTTATTGTCCAACTTTCACATTATACATAAAGGCGAAAATGTGCATAAAATAGTAGATGATGGGGGTGAGGGGGGGGAGAAGATAATAGGTCGCTCTGATACTAGGACAGAGAGAGAGAGAGAGAGAGAGAGAGAGAGAGAGAGAGAGAGAGAGAGAGAGAGAGAGAGAGACAGACAGACAGACAGACAGACAGACAGACAGAGATAGAGACATAGAGAGAGAAAGGGGAAAGGAGAGAGAGTGACAGACAAAAATAGAGACGCAGAGAGACAGTCAAGTCAGAGGAAGGTGACACATAGACAGACACAGAGACAGACAGAGAAACAAGGAGACAGAAAGAGAGAAAGAGACACAGAAACAGAGACACAGAGCGAGAGAGAAAGAGAGA
>CM072520.1:24730947-24828447 GCA_036898135.1 Oncomelania hupensis
AGAAATTATACTCACACGAATCGCAACTTTTTCCCCGTTATCCTCTGACAAACTTCTCTCTTACGTACAAGATAGCACTCTCACAGACTAAACCCATACACTAAACCTCTTCTATCACTAGCAGACGGCAACTATATTTTTTTTAAAGCTATAATGAGGCCATTACCAGACAAACACACGTTATGGTATTGTAGTAAGTTGAAGCCAGCGGAGTGTTCCGTAACAGTGTTGAAAGGCACACGCCTTCAAAACGAGTCAATGCCTATTTCTTACCTTCTTTAGACAATGGAAAGCCCGGATCACTGTATACTGTGCAACGGTTTTCTTTTTGATAATCCAGAATAATTTTGTCTGCCTAGTTACTGTTTTGAATTGTATTATAGTGAACTTAGCCATAGAGACTTGTTTGTCTGTTTGTTTATTTCTATCTTTCTTTCTTCCCTCTTCTGTACATTTTATCTGTACACTTAGCATGTTCTCACCTTATTTCACCCGTCACATTTTTAAAGAACAAAAAAGCGAAATGCTCAAGACAGTCGCCTTCACAGGCACAGCTACTAAAACACGTGTTTGATCGGAATGGAACAAAGCGATCACAGGGCTTTATCGATCACTACCACAGCGTACGGCCCCTTGCCTATAGAGACCCAAAACCCTATTGGAAATATAATGCAAAACGCACAAGAGCTACCCGCATTCAGAGTCGTCGCTGCCGTCAGATACTCAAGACAGGTGAGGATTGATTGACCTGCATTGAGAGAGACAATAAAAGAAATCTTTACAGGAGGCCGCACCCAGCGTTGCCATTACATTACATTACACGGTTATTGCTTTAGGTCCAGCGGACTCTTCCGAGCCAAATCAGGACCAAGCATTGCCATTAAATATCTGCGCACTTACAGAAGCAGCAACAACTTCCAGTTCTGACTTCATTTATTTATTTAGTTGTATCTTATATATTTGTGTATATACTTATATATTTGTATATATATCTTATATATTTGTGTATATACTTATATATTTGTGTATATACTTATATATTTGTGTATATACTTATATATTTGTGTATATACTTATATATTTGTGTATATACTTATATATTTGTGTATATACTTATATATTTGTGTATATACTTATATATTTGTGTATATACAAATCTTTAATATCATCAAAGGAATTATGTACATCCATTCTATGTACAACCATTTTAAATACAGCCATTTGCACTTTGAGCTTCTCCTGAGGGAAAGGCTTTGAATTTTTAAAAATTGAAATAAATTATTATTATTATTATTATTATTATTATTATTATTATTATTATTATTATTATTATTATTATTATTATTATTATTTGTGTCGCATTTGAATAAATAGAAGTATGCAAAATGAACGACAATTCTTAAAAGCTAACACTTACAACAACAAAAATTAAATGTAGAGATTCATTCGTTTTGTCTTACTCACACATATTCCTTATAAACCCATATCACACATGTATGCCGTAATCCTATCCTAGCCTATCCCGTACTCGGAGGTCGTTGGGGCACCACAGATGATCGTTTAACCAGCGTACCCCATCTTCGCTCAGTGTCAAGCCAGTCCATTCTCGAACGTTGTCCTCCCACCACTTTTCCGGTCTCCCTCTTCTTCTACCTCCTTGCACTGTGCCTTGCAGGATGGTCTTTGCAAGGCCTGATGATCTGGTGACGTGGCCGTACCATCGGAGTTTCCGTTTCTTCATCACTGCGAGTAAGGTCATCGTGTTGTCCAATGGCTTGTATGATGCCATAATAAAGACATAAAAACAAACTTCATTATTAATAGATTCATTAAAATGCGATGTCAGGAAGACATGAACTATTGCACAACAAAGTATTAAAACGATGTAGCCCCGTGGTAGAAAAGTAGATATAAGCCTATAAAACTGTCCTTGTATGACGCGATCAGCTGAATTACTTCACGGCTGGAGAAATCAAGGCCTATTAGTTTCTAAACTAGGGCTTGGGTACTCTAGGATATTGTCTTCTCAACGCCTTGTAATTTAGTGTAAGCTTATGTACCGCCACACATTTGCAATGGTGTCTCACAAGGCAGTTTAGTGTGTGGGAGGGTCAAACTTCGTCCGGTTATGACTTGTCTCCCCATTGATTGATTTGATTGATTGTTGCTTGAGGTCCAGCGGACTCTTCCGAGCCAAATCAGGACCGGACAACCCCCGATCCGCATAAAAGATCTGCTGAAACAACCCTAGTAGGAAAACTGAATGCCCTCCACCGGCCAGTCACTTTACAATAAAAACATCCCACGCAGGGGACGGCTGAGGCTTTACCCCAACTAATCGAACCCCCGGTTACAAAAACAAAATAGAATACAAACATCATTATAAATTATCAACAAAACACATACATATAAAATGCCTATATTGCTAAATAATAACATCAAAGGAAGCCCTAGTGACCACCCGGTAGAAAGCGTCCAATACTCCCAAGCTGATCCAACAGACCTCATACACAAACAAGGAGTCTTGTCCAGGAAGAGTTTTCAAGAAAAAAGGTAGGTCATTGATCTAGCGAAGAAGAAGATAGTATAGCAGAGTGATAGGACAGAGCAGGAATGGGAAAGAGCAAATGAGGAAGACAGGGACAGTGGGAATTTAAAGCGCTAAATTTCCAGAAAGTGGGGATACTATTTATACTGAAACCCCCGGCACCCCAACGGGGGTGTCTCCCCATTAGATAAACTCTAAATCGATTTTATATGGAGCCCTGTGCCAGTGATCAATATTTTCTTATTGCCGCTATGCATGTAACCCTATTATATAAAAGCACCGGGACAGAAGGACGGACAAATCCCAAAGCATTTTACCGCATATTATATGTGTTGTATTGTGGTGTGTGTGTGTGGGTGTGTGTGTGGGTGTGTGTGTGTGGGTGTGTGTGTGTGTGTGTGTGTGTGTGTGTGTGTGTGGGTGTGTGTGTTTGTGTGTGTGTGTGTGTGTCTTTGTAGCGCATTTTGTCAGGATTGATACAGGATGCTATCACGCGCTTCTTCTTCAACAAAACTCAACGCGTGACGACCTGAAGAAATCGCCATTACCGAAATCCAAATAGAAATCACAATTTTTATTTTTATTTTTGGATGGAACATTTTTGATTAACTGCACCTGCAATATGATTATTGAAGGGATGGAGGGAGGGAAAACGGAGTACCCTGTGTACTTAAAACACTCTCATGCACTACAACTGCACTCCCTTGCACTAAAAGAGCACTCCCGCGCACTTAGAAAAAAGTGGGGTCCTGGAAAAAAAGTGGGTTCCAAGCAAATGAACCCATTTGTTACTAAGAAAGACAAGGTCTGCTACCCATTTGTGCGCTTTTGTGGGTACCAAATACTTAGGCTATTAGCTTTAGTGTGTTTGAACATTCTGTGTTATGATGTATTTTTGGTTTGTTGGTGTGCATAAAAGAGAGAAAGAGAGAGAGAGAGAGAGAGAGAGAGAGAGAGCATTAAAACCTTAACAATTTTGGCATTTTACTGTTGAAAATGTTCGAATAATCATCCATATTGGATTATGCTGTTGCATGTCCAAGAAAAATAGCTTGTTTACTGCTTGTCCATTTTGCCACAGTGAGCCATTGTGGGCCTCTTGAATGCTTGATTGTTAGTCCCATTTGTTAATATTTCGTGCGCCTGTTGGTTTCAGTGTTTACGCTTCATAATTATCCGAACACTATGTGTTGCATTATAACGCTTTGTCGTAATTTCTGAATAAATTGTCAATGTGTGATTGTCTAAAATCGTTGTCATTAAATGAATAGATGTGAAATAAAAGAACTGTAACTGTAATGATAAAAGCATTCACAACCACCCCCCCACCCCCACCCCACACACACACTCACACACCACACCACATCACACCATCAATCTCACGCAAGTACACCATAGCCGGACCGGCAGGCGAGCGCTCTACGTCTGAACCACTCTGGAGCCACGGTGCGGGGTGTTCTTTCATTTCGCTACAGTCGCCAATCAGGCGTGTCAGCACAGCCCCTAGATTACCTGTAAGCTGGCACTAATTGTCCGTAATGTTAGGCACACGCACTATAATTTTGTTAACTACTACATTCAACGACTGCATGACTTGTTCAAACGCTTGATCAGGTCCGCGATGTCAGGTGGTGAGTCTGTTCGCCGCTATCTTGCACAACAAGGTGCATTTACTCTGTCTGGGCGCCGAGTGTAGAGGATCTTCGATCGCAAAGCGGTAGATCGCGTCCAACGGGTCCCCTAAGTGTTAACAGCGGAGACATTTAGATTCGTTCGAGAGTTCACATAAGGCTTCATTCTGTCTTCCGCTTTGCTATCGACAATTCCCTACAACACGCCCAATCTATCCTATCCTATCCTATCCTATCCTATCCCGCAACTTGGAGGTCGTAGGGGCACCACAGATGATCGTTTAACCAGCATACTCCATCTTTCCTTGTCATCAGCAACTCTGATTGTTTCGCTCTGTGTCAAACCAGTCCATTCTAGAATGTTGTCCTCCCACCTCTTTTTCGGTCTCCCTCTTCTTCTACCTCCTTGCACTGTGCCTTGCAGGATCGGATGGTCTTTGCAAGACCTGATGATCTGGTGACGTGGCCATACCGGGTAGGGTTCTATATGCCACGGGACCTATATGCCACGGGACCTATATGCCACAGGCCCTATATGCCACGTGCTGTTATTGTTACGGGAACTATATGCCACGGGACCTATATGCCACGGGACCTATATGCCACAGGCCCTATATGCCACGTGCTGTTATTGTTACGGGACCTATATGCCACGGGACCTATATGCCACGGGACCTATATGCCACGGGACCTATATGCCACAGGCCCTATATGCCACGGGACCTATATGCCACGTGCTGTTATTGTTGTTGTTGTTGTTGTTGGTGGTGGTGGTGGTGTTGGTGGTGGTGGTGGTGGTGAACCTTTATTTCCACAGGTTTGGCGACCTAAATACCATTTAGGTAGCCAATCACTGTGAAATGGCTACCTAGTATTTTGTATGGCTACCTATAATGTGAATGTCTACTTAACCATATTTGTGAACTGCTACTTAATTTTGAACCCATTTTTACGACAGGCGACCTAAATGTGAATGGTTACCTGCCTGTGAAATGGCGACTTAAGCAGTTCACCACCACGGCTACCTATTACGTGAAATATTACTTGATGGTGACATGGCTACCTAATATGCTATGTTGTTAAATTGACATGAAACATTTTGTTTAAAAAACATTGACCAGCTAACAAATAAGCTTACAGCCATTAGTACATAGTTTTATAGTACATTTCAGTTGTATTCTGGGAGAGCCAACAAATATTACAATACATATATAACTCATGGATGATTTGCAGTGTGCAAATTTCAAGGTAAAAGCGCGTTTTAAAGAGAAATAAGCGAATGTAAGTGGTCATAATACCTTTGTAGCCCTTGGTATTGTTTACTTCGACTGTTGAAGTGTTGGCACATTCGACAGCATTAACGGGAAATAATACAGTGTGACCTGAACAACTCTTCTGTTGATGTGATAGCAATGTTGGTGTTATATGTCCCTTTAAAAATCTAATCCTTTATCTATGCACTTCATAACCTTCAACAACGAATACCAATGAAAGCAGCAGTTAATTTGATTGTTAAAATGAAATGTGTGCGTTCGATTTTAGATAAGGTGATGCCGACTGTGCATTGATTTTTATGAGCAATAAAAACAATAGTTTTCAAGGGGGTAACCTTTTTTTTTGGTGCAATTTCTCACTTGTGTTTGTGTGTGTGTGTGCATCTCTCAGGACACACACACGGGAACTTATAAGCCTTATAAGTAACAGTAATGGAAGTTGGGTATGATAGTATATCAAATGTATTAAATTGTATGTCTATGTTTTTGATGTTATCTCTTTTCTTGCACTGCAAAACAAATATCCAGGCCATGTGTTTGGACAATAAAGAATCTTGAAGTGATGTGAAGCTGTTTGAAAGTATTGTTTTATGTGGTTTGTTCTCACATAAATGTCTGTTTATGCATTTGAGTATGCTATGGAACCCTATGGATGAAGGTCTTACTAAACCACCCCATTAAGTTACATTACAACATATTAAGCAACAGTTCAACATGTTTTACTAAGTTACGTTTCACATCCAGGTAGCATTTTAACAAAGTCAGTTCCACAAAATAAAGTTACTTTCCGAATTTTGAGTTCGAGGTAACATTTCACAGTTATAAGTTACAGTTCTATCGTTATAAGTTACATTCCATGTTGAACTGTTACTTATAAGGCTTATAAGTTCTCGTGTGTGTGTCCTGACAGACACACACACACACACACAAACACAAGTAAGAAATTGCACCAAAAAAAAAAAGGTTACCCCCTTGAAAACTATTGTTTTTATTGTTCATAAAAATCAATGCACAGTCGGCTTCACCTTATCTAAAATCGAACGCACACATTTCATTTTAAAAATCAAATTAACTGCTGCTTCCATTGGTATTCGTTGTCGAGGGTTATGAAGTGCATAGATTAAGGATTAGATGTTTAAAGGGACATATAACACCAACATTGCTATCACATCAACAGAAGAGTTGTTCAGGTCACACTGTATTATTTCCCGTTAATGCTGTCGAATGTGCCAACACTTCAACAGTCGAAGTAAACAATACCAAGCAAGGGCTACAAAGGTATTATGACCACTTACATTCGCTTATTTCTCTTTAAAACGCGCTTTTACCTTGAAATTTGCACACTGCAAATCATCCATGAATTATGTATTGTAATATTTGTCGGCTCTCCCAGAATACAACTAAAATGTACTATAAAACTATGTACTAATGGTTGAAAGGTTATTTATTAGCTGGTCAATGTTTTTTTAACAAAATGTTTCATGCCAATTTAACAACATAGCATATTAGGTAGCCATGTCACCATCAAGTAACATTTCACGTAATAGGTAGCCGTGGTGGTGAACTGCTTAAGTCGCCATTTCACAGGCAGGTAACCATTCACATTTAGGTCGCCTGTCGTAAAAATGGGTTCAAAATTAAGTAGCAGTTCACAAATATGGTTAAGTAGACATTCACATTATAGGTAGCCGTACAAAATACTAGGTAGCCATTTCACAGTGATTGGCTACCTAAATGGTATTTAGGTCGCCAGACCTGTGGAAATAAAGGTTCACCACCACCACCACCGCCAACAACAACAACAACAACAATGTGAGCACCACCACCACCACCACCAACAACAACAACAACAACAACATCAACAACAACAGCACGTGGCATATAGGGCCTGTGGCATATAGGTCCCGTGGCATATAGGGCCTGTGGCATATAGGGCCCGTGGCATATAGGTCCCGTGGCATATAGGGTACCTCCCTACTTTTATTACCGCATCTAAGCAAAACATAGCCGTTGGCCAATCAAATTTCTGCCAGCGGACCGTGTTGGGGACAAGAAGACCCGTATGTCGTTGTATGTCGTTGTCCTCTGCACAAGTCGGCGGTGCAAAGCGAAAGAAGCGCCGCGAACGATCTAAGATTTGTACTTCTTCAAAGGTTGTCAGTGATTAATTTTCCGTGCAAAACATGAGCCAGTATTGTCAGGCTTCTAGCATTATTAAATTACAAAAGAAAAAGGGCTTGCTAAATCGGACACAGCTGAACACATTTGATCCATTTTGGGACCGTCTTCTATACATAGGTAAGTGTTGACACAAGTTCAATTGTCACTCAAATACTCTTCGTAACTAAAGTTTTATGATGAGACCTGCTGGCAAACTTCAGTTAACAACTGTCAAGAAAAGATTCTGAGTTCCCGATTTTCCCTCAAACTAAATTAAAAACGGTGCAAAGGCAACAGTAGGAAAACAAATCTCGCTGGTTATCACGCTAACCTTCGAGACTTTTGACACACTAAACATCGAATCCTTTTTATAAATAAATTAAACATTTTCACACAATTACACTCTAATGTTTTACTGCACAAGAAAGATTATGTTCTTTTACTACATTTAATCAAGCGGATTCTCTAGATTCAGTCTAGAAGTACATCAACAACAAACTAGATCTAAGCAGTCACAATCTTCTTCATATTAGGACTAGTCGACCTGCCGAAACTTTACATGAATAAAACATAAATTCTCAGTATGCAATTTTTCCAGTAACCAAATATTCACTCAAAAGGCCTATTCCTACATCTCACAGAATGAAAAAAGTTATTTTGTAGCAGAATTACAACAGTTCCACTTCATCTTTGGCTCGAATAGTATCCACTGTAACATTTCTGCATGTTTAGGAAAATAAAGTCAAAATAAAGTCAGAATGAAGTAATTTTCCTCACCTTAGGCTTGGAGTTCATTTCCAAAGTGGTTTGCTAAATCTCAGCAGACACAGCAAGGGAGAAAACAATAACTTCTGCCAGGAATTTGTATTTTAATTGAAAACTATTTTTCTGCGCATTCTTCAATAAATAATTTCAGGGGTTATGATAATAGATTGTTTTGGAAGAAATAATAATAAAAGTTCATGTAAAAATAAGCTCTGGCCAGTCCAGGGCTTACACTCTGTCCATCTGACTTCTTGTTCTTCTGTAAGGCATATGCCAGACTTGCTTTGGATTGTGGAGACTTTGGGCTGTTTAACACTTGTCAGCCGCTTCACAGTCTTGTAGCCTTCAAATTGACCTTTTTTATTTACATAAAACAATCAAACATTTACAATTATTTTGATTCGACTCTACATCGTTGTACATTTATTTTCACAGCTACTAGAAACTTCAATTATAATAGCAACTTCAAGCTTTAATGGAAAGATCAGAGGCAGTTAATGCCCTTCCATGCCAAATGTGAGCATAGCATGACAAACGTCCAGTGAGTGCTTCAGGTGATTCAGCCTTTCGACCAACTGACCAATCAATGGCACGAATCTTTCTGGGTCTCCAGCCGGAAGCTTCTCCAAACTTCTGATTCGTTCCAGCTGCTGTTTGTCTTCTTGTTTTGTGGGTGATTCTTTAGAATTAACATTGAAATGGTCCGGTTCAGCAGATACTAAGGAAAGGAAGACAGCATCACGTCGTTTTCGGATCCTTTTTGCATTTATGTTTACGCGATTCGTCTCATCTTGGACAGCTGCAAATGTCGACCTCACCTCAACTGTCATGCTTCCAACAATATCAGAACGATCGTTATTTTTGTTTTTGTTGTCTCCATCTTTGTACAATTCCCCCACTGTCTCATTATATTCGTTCTTATCGTCAACAGCATTATCGTCCTCGTGGTCGTCTTCATTGTCACTATAATTCTTGCTGTTATTGCCGAATGTCTCTAGCGCCTCCTCGTTTGACTCTTCGTCGTGGTTGCTGTTCACGGCAACGCTCTCCTCTCTCGAGTCGCCTTTGAGAATATTGCGCACCTTAACAGAAAAATCATCATCATCATCATCATGGATGGTTGACTCTCATAAAGCAATGCTATATATATATACTACTCAAAATAATACAAGGGCCACTTGGACATATTGGTCTCTCTTTAAATCAGAAACACGAATTCAATTCATGATATTTTATTGCAATTATTTCTGCATCACTAACAAAAAAGATTGTCATTTACAAAATCAAAACTTTAGAAACCAAAGTCAGTATCGGGTGTGGCCACCGTTTGCATCAATGCAGTCTTGGCATCGTTGTCTCATGGACCGTATCAGGTTATGGAGGATGTTTCCTGGGATGGCCACTCTTGCTGGAGAACTTGGGCCAGAACTTCAAGGTTAGCTCCTGGAGGGAGGTTTGCCCGTGTCTGTCGACCCGTCTTGGGTCATGGATGTCTTATCCCACAGACCCATCCTTGTAAAAATTGGGTTTGTTTTTCAACTCAGTGCAGAAAGTTCAAAACGCATCGACCTCCAAATCTGCTCTGATACGATTCACATCAGCTTTTACGCAACATTTTACGTCATTTTAGTCGTCTTTTGACGACGTTGAAGTTGAGTAAGAGGTGGGCTAGAGGGTACTTCGCTTCTTTGACCACCATCTACTGACCACCAATCCTCGCCCTAATCTTCAACTACCGACCAATTTCACCCTGATGCATTTCTGCAACAACTGGTTGACCATGCTCGCTCCAACAACTGGTTGACCTTGACATATCCCCACATCACCACCACCACCACCAAACTACTGCCACCACGCTGTTGGCAGAACCACCCATACTTCAACAACTGGTTGTCCATAACAATCTACAACTACTGGTTGTCTCATCATAGCACGGCCGCATCGGCCGACTATAGATGCCCTACACTTCACTACTATTCCGACTCCCTCAACACCTTGCCGTATTTTCGGTCCCTACTAGACCACTTAGTAGGTGACTTTCATATACATTTTTTCGTTTCCCGGGTACCGTGGCATATAGGCATATTAGAGCATGTAACATGTTTTAGATGTATGTACTGTAAGAGCGACTGTGGTCTGTGAGTGCGATTGTGACTGTGCGGCTGCTCGCAGCCAACAGCCTTAGTGGCTGTATTTGCTGATAATTTTAAATTACGAGACTATATCCTTTGCAGACGGTGCATTTATAGTTAGCCCAGTCTCATTTTATCTTTTTTTATTATCATGGCTAAACAAAGGCATGTTGATCAAGAGCTGGATAGCTCACAATATTACGATGTCGGTTCGAGCGATCATGAAGAAGAAGAGGAAAAATCCACCAGGATAGCCGCTGTGGTAAAGCTAAGCACAAAGCAGCAGAATTTCTCACACCGGTGGCTCCGCCGCCGCAAACTGATAAAGAAATGCGCAGTGCTGAAAAAAAAACAAGAAAAAAACAGGCAAAACAAGCTAAAAAGTTATTGGAGAAAAAGCTACAGGAAAAATTGAAAGAGAGTTCGGCCGCCATTAGCGGTGCCACCGAAGAGCCAGTATTGGCTAGCCAAACTATCGCTGCCGACCCTGTTGTGGCATCATCTAGTAGAAAGCGTCCCGCGCCATCAAGTCGGGCTGGGACTAAGACAAAACACAGAATGATTGTAGATGATCGTGAGTCGGATACCGAGTCGTTGGCGCCTTCGACGACAGCGACCGGGGACACAGTGGAAAATATGGAGGTGCGGTCGGTCCCGGGTACTCCGCCGAGTTCCACGGCACCACCGTCGCCCAAAAGCCCAGTCTCATCCCACGGTCGGCAGAATTCTTTTTCTGCCGACAATGCGGTGAACAATACAACAGATATCGAATATGTTTCACTCTATGGTCCTGATGGTAGGAGCCTATCGGCTCATCCATCAGCTCCTATAAGCAATACTAATCCACAGTCTCAATGCCATACCGCGTGGTCGGCTGCTCAGACAGCTGGCCCTGCGCCTGGAGTACAGACTTACGCAGAGAGGGTCCGTAGTGGCCCGCAGCACATCGCAAAAGCCAGGCCTTTTAGGATGCCTTTGAATAGAGCGGCTCCGGCCGCGGTTGATTACCCTGTCCTTGTACGGGACGAGGGCACGGGACCGGCTACTTTCAAAGGATTAGGTCCAATGCTTCAAGCCAAAATAATGAAAGAATTATTTGGCGATGTTTTAAACATTCGCCCCACTCCCTCTGGTGATTGGCTGATATCTTGCGTATCATCCGATCAGCAGGGAAAAATTTTCAGAATCAAATATTTGAAGAATATTCCGATTTCCACCTCTATCCCATCGGCCACCACCGTGGGGGTTGTCAGGGGACACCCCGAGTATGGAGACGACAAAACCTTCTTGAATGAGATAAAGACAGACCTATCCTACCAGGGTATACCCGTAAAGGCAGTGACGCGGCTGAAGCGCGCGGGTGGCCTATCTTCAAGCACTATAAAAATAATATTTGACCTGAGAGAGCTCCCGGGCGAGATTACCGTAGGGCGCACTTGTTTCGCAGTCGAGCCCTTTGTGGCCAATGTCATACGCTGCACCCGGTGCCAACTCCTGGGGCACTTCCACTCGCAGTGCCACAGGAAGAGACCCCGGTGTGCGCGTTGTGGGAAAGAACATCTAACAAAGGACTGCGACAGTAATACACTCAAGTGTGTAAATTGCGGCGGGGCGCATTCCGCCGCTTGGAGTAGCTGCCCTGAGATGCAGGTGCGCAGGTTGGCCAACGGAATCAGGGGCCAGAAATACATGCCTTTTAGTTCAGCAGTAGCAGCGGCCCGGTTGAGCCAAAGCCATGCGGTACATCCCACAGGGGGCCCTGCGCGGGAACAGAGCCTAAATAGTACATGTTCGATGCATCCCATACAAACAAAGTTTACTGAGACCCGTGTTGTGTCGGGGGGGCCGGCCGCGCCTCGTGTGCATCCTGCCCCGCCGGTACATGGGACACTCGGCCCGTCCTCATTTCCCAGACTGGCATCTAGGGATCCACGTTTGAATAAAAACCTAACGGGCGAAGTTGGCCCTACTCCTCCTTCATGTCCTGCCCCACGTCCGTTGGCGGAGGGCCGGCAGCCCGTGATGGGAGAGCTGGTAGCGGGGGGTAGAACAGTTACGGAAACGCCGGCCCAGTCGTTAGGGCCCTCGGTGCTGACTGTTACAGTTTCTCAGGACCGGCCGATGGCCGGCTCTGAGCTTGTAGACTCTGCGCGATCCCGTGCGGTGGGTGGTCGGCCTGAGGGGGAGCAGACCGCATCGGTGTGCTCTCAGTCTCGTAGACCAGTTGCCGCACTTATGCGGGAGTTCGAGACGATAGAAACGGCTCTGACGGCGAGCTTGACTGGTTTGCCACCCGAGTTTTCATCCATACGGATACTTTTCACATCATTAATGACTATTCTAAAATCAATTTGCTTGCATTTGTCCCCACAATGAATATGAGCCAGATGTATTTAGTTCTCTTATCACTCGTAGTGATCTTACAGCCTGTTTGTTATATTGGCATCATGGCCGGCTCCGAAACTTCTCTTACCATTTTACAATTAAACTGCCGCACAGTAAATGTATTTAAAGATTCCATACCACTGTTGGATAGTAAGTTAAAACGAGCACATATTCTGTGTTTACAGTCTTTATCATGCAAAGAAGATAAACTCCCTTGCTTAGACGGGTTTCATTTTCCACCCCTATTTACAACCAATGAAGACGATAAAATACATGTAGCTACTTATATACGATTACATTTAAAAGCTGAAGACCTGGGCCCGGTAGATGAGGGGGAGGGAGGTGGTTTTACCTCTGTGGCAAGGATCACCCTGGGTCCCGAGTCGGATATTACCACTATTAACATTTTAAACTATTATAATCCCAACTGGCTGTAAAGATTTTTCTTGGTTGATACCGGTGGTTGCGTGTGGAGAATGGATAGTACTTGGTGACTTCAATGTTAGAAACGGCCTGTGGGATAGTGAGTGTCAAACGAGTTCAGCTAGAGTTGCCAATACTCTTGGGGAAGCGGGCCTTATTCCCCTAAACGATGGGTCGGTGACAAGACTTGCGGATTGTGCAAACCACTCTCCTTCTGCCCTAGATATCTGTCTGGTTACTGCCACTGTGGCCCCTATCTCTGAATGGTTTGTAGCTGAGCCAGTTTTTTCGGATCACCTCCCAATTACAGTGGAGGTGCAGCTAACGCCAGCCATGATTCCAATACCAACCTCCCGATTAGACTTAAATAAAACTGATTGGGATATATATTATAATCTTCTTACAACGCTCTCTCCTCCGGATGTTATGAATGTTGAAGATACCGAAAATTATATTCGGCAAATAGCCATACAGGCCTTTACTCGTGCTACACCGGTCACCTCGTCCAGACACGCTGGCTTTTCTAAGCCTTGGTTTGATTGATTGATTTATTGTTGCTTTAGGTCCAGCGGACTCTTCCGAGCCAAATCAGGACCGGACAACCCCCGATTCGCATAAAAGATCTGCTGAAACAACCCCAGTGGGAAAATTGAATGCCCTCCACCGGCCAGTCACTTTACAATAAAGACATCCCACGCGGGGGACGGCTGAGGGTTGACCTCAACTACGCGAACCCCCGGTTACAAAAACAAAATAGAATACAAACATCATTATAAATCATCAACAAAACACATACATATAAAATGCCTATAGTGCTAAATAGTACAATCATAGGAAGCCCTAGTGACCACCCGGCAGAAAGCGTCCAACACTCCCAAGCTGATCCAACAGACCTCATACACAAACAAGGAGTCTTGTCCAGGAAGAGTTTTCAAGAAAAAAGGTAGGTCATTGATCTAGCGAAGAAGAAGATAGTATAGCAGAGTGAAGGACAGAGCAGGAATAGGAAAGAGTAAATGAGGAAGACAGCGACAGTGGGAATTTAAAGCACTAAATTTCCATAAAGTGGGGATACTATTTATACTGAAAACCCCCGGCACTCCAACAGGGGTACTGTTGCCGCAGTGAATCTGTCTTGCCTATAAAGGAAAGACAGGTTTTCAACTGTGGCTTTCACTGTTCCCTTTATAGGTTTGAACAATCTACAGTGGCAAGATTGCTCATGACCCCAAGGGGTGTTCTAAGCCTTGGTGGAATGAGGAGTGTCGTAGGGCGGTGGCAGAAAAGAAGGCCCGCTTACCTTGCTTATAAGCGTTTAAACGCTCCCGATACCCATGCTAAGATGAAATCTACTAAAATTAATGCAAAAAAAGAAATAGCAACAGCCAAGAGAGAATATTGGGTAAAGAAATTTTCCTCTAAACCCTCACTAACGGAAATTTGGAAAAACATCAAAAAATATAAAAGTAGATACAACCCACTAGGCTTCGATATAATAGACGGGAATATATGTCACAATACTGACTCTCAGAAAGCAGAAGCCTTTCTTAATCATTTTCAATCATACGGTGATGGTAGTCAATTGACAGATGCTGAGAGGAAAAGAAGATCTGATGCAGAAAAGGATCATAGCTATAGGGTGCCAGATGCTCGGGCATCTAGACATATTCCAATAACAATGATAGAATTAGCCATGGCCCTCAAATCATGCAATTTAAAAAAGGGCGTTGGCCCTGATGGACTTCATTACAAAATGTTTACTAAAGCACCTCTCGAATTCAAAGAATATATACTCAAATATTTTAATTATTGTTACGAAACGGGTGATATTCCGTCCGCCTGGCGAGAAGCCGTGGTCATTCCTATTAGAAAAGCGCAGAAACCAAAAAATGAAATAACCAGCTATAGACCTGTAGCTTTAACATCTCATCTAGGGAAATTATATGAGAGGGTCCTTAAGACCCGTCTCGAGTATTTCTGCAGTTGTAATAATATTATTCCCTCCTCACAGGCCGGATTTAGACAAGGAAGGAGCATCACCGATCATCTTGTGCGGCTAAACGAGCATATACGAAAAGCTAAAAAAAGAAAACGTACAGTCCTAGCTTGTTTCTTTGATGTCTCGAAGGCCTTCGATACGGTTTGGCACTCGGGACTCATTGACAAGCTACAGAAACTAGGATTAGACTCTGCCTTGCTTTCATTCGTGAAAGCCTTTCTAAGAAATAGAACTATTAAGGTCCGGTGGGGGGGGGGGGGGGGGACATTATCTAAAACTGGGCTACTGACCATGGGCGTGCCACAGGGCTCAGTTATCGCCCCACTGCTATTCACTATAGCTACAGCTCATGTGGGCGTATCAGATGCACTTTCCTCAGTGGCAACGTCTTTCGCCGATGATTTAGCTCTGTGGAGAACAACCCGTGGTAGCAAAATTGATCCTGAATATTACTTGTTTAAACAAGATTTAAATAATTTTCAAAAGGATATAGATATTATATCCAATAACCTAGCTAATATTGGTTTATCCCTTTCCCCTGGATAAACTGTTTTTGTGCCGTTCGCTTCACAGTGGAAATCAGTTTTTAATGAGCTTACTATCATAGTTGGTGGTCACCACATTATTCCCTCTAAACAGGTACGATATCTCGGATTCCTGTTTCAGCAGAATGGTCTTTATTCTACACATGTAGATAACAATATTGTAGAGCCAGACGGGCCGCGAATGCCATTAGAGCCATGGGAGCTGAGATATGGGGTGGTGATCCACAACAGGGGGTTACATTGGTCGTGGCGCTCGTCAGGCCACGCTTGTTGTTCGGTTCTGAACTTCTGTACAATATTACCAAAACTCAGATGGCCCGTTGGTGGCAGTGGAGTGTGTAGCACTTAGGCGCATACTCTCCATGCCTCCATCGGTCCCCACAAGATTAGTATATCAGATGGCCGGAATTCTGCCTCTTTGGCACCAAATTAACAAAAGTTGTGCTAAATATGTTTGCAGAGCTGGGACTTACACTAACTCTACTTCAATAGAACTTTCTTCAAGGTTTTACTGGCCGTTAGGGGTTAGACATGTGGTGGGTATAGGTGAGGTGGCAACTTCCCTTTTGGGTGGATTCGACCCTACCACCTGTCCCGTAGAAACGACCCCTCCGCCCAGGCCTCCATGGGCCCAACAGCACTTTAAAATCAGTTCATCCTTTGTAGGGTTAAATAAAGATAAAGACCTATTATTGATTACGCAGCTGGCTCGGGAGCGACTACAGGACGCGAACGAACGAAAAACGATGCTTAACGTCCTATTGCATGAGCGTTAAGGACAATAAAATTGGGCTAAAAAGCCCTCATCATATATATTTACCAGACCATTTGGTCTGGCTCTTGAGTGTCACGGGACTACTACAGGACGCTCCTGGATCCATAAGAATTTATACTGACGGCTCTGTCCTATCGGATGGAGCCGCGGGCTTTGGATTCCATATGGCCGGGGTGGGTACATGGTCCTTTGGGGCACCACCCGGTACTGATATTTTCACCACTGAGCTTCTCGCAATAAATTATGCCCTTACGGCAATCAGGGAGGCTGAGCTCCCGACCGGCCTGGGCGCCACTATCGTGTCGGACTCAAAGTCAGTGATAGATTGCTTAGAATCAGGACGATCTAGGGCCAGACCGAAGCTGCTAGCAGATACAATAGACTGTGCAGAAGCTATCGTGGATGCGGGAGTTGATTTGGCTCTTACATGGGTCCCCTCTCATTCGGGGATCGCGGGAAATATTCTGGCTGACCGGGCGGCGCGTGATGGGTCTGCTGGCAGGGCCCACACTTCCGTCCCGGTTCCCCCATCCTCTGCCGAGCTACACGCTAGGGCCAACAACTTGGCATGGAAAGCATGGCAGACCGAGTTCGCCAACTGGAACAGTGGTAAAGATAATCTTGTCTCCTCTCCAACATTTAAACCATTCCCGATATTTACTTCACTACCATTACCCGTACGAACTTTAACATGCAGACTAATGGTTTCCCACCCTAAATTAAACCACTGCCCTGGTCAGCCAAAGTGCACATGTGGGGCGCACATTTCTTTTCAACATTGCTTATTTGATTGCCCCACTCTGGAAAAATACTTCAGTACTCTACACGAAAAAATGATAGAAGCCAAGTTAAACCTTAACATGCAAGGGCTGAGATCGCTGGTCCTTGCTACTGGCCTAGGGGAGGTGATACAGGTGGCTAAACTAATAATTAATTCACCGGTGGCAGATTCACTATGATGATAGCTTGTTTTTTCACGACTATAAGACTTATTAGTTTAGTGTAAGAATTGGGCGATCAATTCAAACGATAATTTAATTTATTATGAAACATGAAACGATAGACGAAATCTTTTTTTTTTTTTCTCAGTCGCAATTATATAGTACCATTGGCCCGTAAACGGCCACAGTAAGATCAGGTCCTATGTTCATTGGGGAGGGCCTTGACCTCTTGACTACTCTGACTATGCTGGCTAATGACAAATATCTAGTTTGCATTCATGATGTCAACTTTCCTAGATTATAATAGAAAAATACAGCTTGACTACAAATTGGTCTTATGGTTGCCTTTAGTTTTTATATAGTTGTATGGCATTGTCGCCTTGTTATTTGGATATTAATTTGCTTGTCTGAATGGAATTGCCGTCTGGCAAGTTATAATACCAAATAAGCCATTTTTAATCAATAACGTTTATGTATAATTTTACATACCCTAAATAGGGTATAATTGATGGCCTATTGTAGGTTATCAACATTTTACATTTTAATAAATTAATGATTTAGTCGATAGTTTGTCGACACATCACTATGATACCCTTAACTCATAGTGTACAATCCAAATAACTCCATGAGTTGGATTGATTTTAACTTTCCATTTATAATGTAACACTGAATTTGAGCCTAAGAGTGGCGTCAAAACAATCGGTATTTAGTCTTGCATCTGGTTACCTATGTTTTTAACAATTATTATTATTGGAATGAATGGTTGTCGAATCTGTGTGTTATGTAACATATATGTTTTTTATTATGGTCCTGAGGGATTTTATTATGAACCTAAATATTCAATGATTTTAAACTATTAAGTCTCCTATATGCCACGGTGTCCGGGGACGTTAAATGTAAGTAAAGTTCAAAACGCACACATGTGATTACTTGTCAGAATGAGATTGCCTTGAATGTTACTGTGTACATGTAGGATAAGTTTTGAAATAAGCAATATAAGCGATATTATTGATAGCAGCAAAAAATAATTAAACTAAATGAAATATGAGAGTGGCCCTTCAATCATTTTGAGTAGTATATATTCTGCACTCAAAAGAACGGGCACGTTACTGTACAGGATAAGTTTTGAAATAAGCAATATAAGCGATATTATTGATAGCAGCAAAAATTAATTAAACTAAATTATTTTGAGTAGTATATATTCTGCACTCAGAGAACGGGCATGTTACGTTTGAGACGCGCTCGCTAGATCCTATCGTTTTGTCTAGACTAAAGTTCGACCTGGACAAACTGCAAGTCCGCAGATGGTAGAATTATTTCAAGCCACAATTGGAGGGATATTTGCACCACTGCTCATTTTGGGATGTAAACAACATGACCACCATCTTCAACTGTGACGGATGCCGCCACTGAGATCCAACTGTGTGATAAACGAAGTTAGATTTAAAAAGTAACAAGAAAAAGAAAACATCAACAATGACCAAATAATCAACAATGCCCACAAACCTGGGCAAAAAAAAGGCATGCGTAAAGCAAGGAAGAACCTGATAAAAGATCAATGCCAGGAAATAGAAAACTGTATGAACAAGAACAAAAACAAGAAGGCCTACCAGACTGTAAAACGGCTGTCAATTGTTAAACAGCAAAGATCTCCAAGATCCAAAGCAAGTCTGGCTAATGCTTTACAGAAGAAAAAAGACTTGGATAGATGGACAGAATACTGCACTGTCCTTTACAACCGCACACCAAACGGAAACCCATCAGTTCTAGCATGTCCAGAGAACAGCGAAGTAGGAGAAATCCTCTTAATTTTCAGAGATGAAGATGAAAGGTCAGTCGCTCATTACTCTTTTACTCTTTTAAAAAAAATTAACCTTCAGGAGTGTGAAAATTACCGCGCCATAAGCCTCATCAGCCATACCACCCAGCAAGGTCCTCCTCAGAATAATACTCAACAGGTTGAAAGCTAAACCTGACCAAGCAGGATTCCGGGCAAGACGAAGTACCACTGAAAATATTTTTAACCTCACAATAATCTGCGGGAAATACCTACAGCACCAAAAACATCTATATCATGTGTTCGTGGCGTTTGATCGAGTCATGCATGCAGCTCTGTGGGCAACCATGATAGTGTCCTTACAATTTTTGAAGTCATCAAAAGCCTGTATGAAAAGACTACCAGTGCAGTCCTCTATAACAGCTCCATCGGAAACTGGTTCAGAACAACAATCGTTGTGCGTGAAGAATGCCTACTCTCTCCAAAACTCTTCATCATCTTTCTAGAGCGCATCATGTCAGAGATGACCTTGCAGATCACGAAGGCACACTGTAAGCATGTGGAGTAGAGCAATCCCCAACCTTCGTTTTGCCGATGACATTGATGGATTGGCTGGAGAGGAAAATGAACTTGAACAGCTGGTACAGAGGTTTGACACTACCTATGGAATGGAAATAAGTGCTGAGGAAAGACATTACATTCCAAGACTGCTGCGCTCCCTTTTCATCTCCATCTTTCTAAACGCTTGCGAAACATGGACACTCACAGCAGAACTACAAGGAAGAAAACATAGCAATGAGATGAGGTGCTACAGAAGAGTTCTGGTCATTTCCTATCGCCAACGACGAGGTCCGACAGACCATCACCATTGGACAACACGGTGACCTGCTCACAGTGGTGAAGAAACGGAAACTCCGATGGTATGGCCACGTCACCAGATCATCAGTTCTTGCAAAGACCATCTTGCAAGGCAAAACGCAAGGGAGGTAGAAGAAGAGGGAGAACGAAAATTAGGTGGGAGGACAACATTCGAGAATGGACTGGTTTGACACTGAGCGTAACCATCAGGGTTGCTGAGGACAGAGAAAGATGGAGTACGTTGGTTAAACGACCATATGTGGTGCCTAACGACCTCCGAGTTACGGGATAGAATAGGAACTTGAGGTCATAAACTTCCCGACCGCTCCGCTTCTCTATCCGAAACCTCAAACTTAAAAATCTTATAAAAAAAAATCTAAAAACTTTCGTCTCCCGCCAACTGGAACTATACTGTCAACATCCATGAACAACGGTCTTTAAATCTGGCCTCTAGTCATTTTATTTTCCCTAAAGAATACTCTACACACGAGTACAGTGCCGCGCTACAACACCCCTCCAAACCACCCCCACCCCCACCCTCCGCCATCCTAAATCAGAGCAGTTGTAAATGGCCATGTTCATAATCATAATGTTATTTTCTCATGCTTACTGTTGAGTACCGTATGCATTGTTGTCTTGCCATCTTAATGCAATCTATGCTCAAATCTGGTTGAACTGTTCATGCGAAAGAATGTGTAAGCGCCTTGAGTCGCGTTGTGGTGAGGGAGGTGCGCATAATAAGTTCTCGTTTGCTTGTTTTTTCCTAGTAGTTGATTTTAATTTTTGTAACATTTTGTTATTATACTGTTCATATGGGTGCGTGTCCATGATTCTGTTCAAACACGGTTATTATAATAAATATATAACAAAAATTTAAAAACACACAGAAAACAATGATAATAATAATAATAATAATAATAATAATAATAATAATAGTAATAATAATAATAATAACAATTATAATTATAATTATAATTATAATAATTATATTAATTATAATAATTATAATAATTATAATAATTATAATAATTATAATAATTATAATAATAATTATAATAATTATAATAATAATTATTAATAATAATTATAATAATTATAATAATAATTATAATAATTATAATAATAATTATAATAATTATAATAATACAATTTAACATTTGTACAGCACCCTTCCTCATTAGAGCTTCTTTATACCTCGGTAATTCCTTACCATTTCTTCGCACTGCTCCAGTTTATCTTGTATAACATCAACTTGACTGAAGAGCGCTTCTGTGATCACTTCTGGCGGAAGTGAGAGCTCTTGCAAGCCCAGTCCAGTAACTGTTGACTTCATTTTGTTTCCAACATCCATAGCAAAGCTAGTGCCCACAGTTGCAGCAACTGATGTACAAACAAGGGAAGCAATCGCACACAGGCGAAACCAAGTTCTTGCCATCTTTGAATGGGCCTTTTTATCTGTAAAAATGGAAATTAAATAGATTAATGATGATTGATGATTTCTTTCTCCTCTCAATGTAAATAAATATTTAAATATTTAAATCTTAATGTTATCTTATTGAATACGTAAGAATTGCCAAACACCATTTCATCCGTTTATAAGATACGTTTTTGTATTGTAACAAGGACAAATCCTTCACATCCTTTGAAATCATATTGAGCCATCGTTATTTAGTGAATTTTTGTGACAGTGTATATAAAGCATATAAATCCTTTCGGGTGGGTTTTGATACTGATTTTACTTTGGAAAGCAATAGTATAAATGATAATAACCTTATATTTTTACAAAATGCATTTTCATGTACTTTATTTTGACACTGAAGTATGACATATTTCATGTTCAGAAAAGATATATTTCCATCATTCATCATACATTTTAAAAAAAAGATTGCTTAATTTATTGCAAAAACATACCTCTGTGGCACTCTTTAATCACACTTTCAATACAACAGCACACAAATTTGTCCTTTTATGACAGTGTATATAAAGCATATAAATCCTTTCGGGTGCGTTTTGATACTTCGAATTTTACTTTTGAAAGCAATAGTATAAATGATAATAACCTTATATTGTTACAAAATGCATTTTCATGTACTTTATTTTGACACTGAAGTATGACATATTTTATGTTCAGAAAATATATATTTCCATCATCCATCATACATTTAAAAAAAAAAGATTGCTTAATTTATTGCAAAATCATACCTCTGTGGCACTCCTATATCACACTTTCAATACAACAGCACACAAATTTGTCCTTTCTATATTGATCATCTGACAAAAGAAGATGGAGAAACTACTTTATTCTGCGAGCATGCAATTAATATAACCGATTACAGATAACATGATTGTGAAGTGGTCAACACTTCAGACCCATTACGTGGCCATAGAATGAGACAAGTCTATGGCAAAGCAACCGTTTACAACACAAGATTCGGATGATGATATAATCGACATTAGACGTTTATAGTATTTTAGTTGTGGTCCGTTTCCAATTAATGTAATAATTAATAATCACAACAATTAAAGGGAGTAAAGGGACAACCTGGAGAGAGAGAGAGAGAGAGAGAGAGAGAGAGAGAGAGAGAGAGAGAGAGAGAGAGAGAGAGAGAGAGAGAGAAAGAGAAAGAGAAAGAGAAAGAGAAAGAGAAAGAAAGACAGACAGACAGACAGAGAAAGAGAGAGAGCGAGAGACAGAGAGAGACACACACACACATACAGAAAGACACACAGAGACAGTTATAAAGTGGAGTTATACAGTGGATACATTTAAAAAAAAACATGATAAAAGTGCTGCTTAATTATGACATTGTGTAAAACCTGCTATTGACTTATTTAAATACTGTTAAATAATGTTTTATAGAGATGCGTGAGTGTGTGTGTGTTTGGGGAGGGGGGGGGGAGTGGACGTTCTTGACCTTTCCGTGTTAACTCCTTTTTGTGTGTGTGTGTGTGTATTAGTGTTTATATAGTGACAATGTCTGTTTTGTTTGCTGTGTTTTTGTGAAGCGATGCCACCCTCCTCGTTGGATTTTCGGCCTGCGTGTGGCTGCTTTATGTTTATGCTTTTTTTTTTTTTTATGGAGAAGAGAGAAATGTGCGTAAGAAAGATGGCGGCTCGTGTGGTGACGGTGAAGTGTTCACTCGACGCAGTGCTGTTTGGGTTTTTGTTGTCCTACTTGTTTTGGGGCAATCTGTTTTTATTGAGAAGCGGAGAAGAATCCTGGCCCAAAAATGTCCATGCTGATGGTAAGGTACAGACCAGGCTCAGTACGGGCAAAGAGAAGGGAGTAGTTGGTGGTGCCGTCGTAGGGAATGGTGCGGGTGTTACTGACCGCAAAATGCTGTTGGCGGAGATGACGGCCCGCTTCAACAAAGGAAATGCCAGACTGGACAACAGGATGGAGAACCTGACCACAAAACTGAGGGAGGTGAAGGGAGTTGTTGTGAATACAAAGTGCAATTCGTCAGCGAGGGTATTTCATTGTGATCTGCGAGAAAAGGTGGGTGGTGCTAGAATCAGGAACTAAATCAGCAGAGTGAAGATTTGATTGACAAAGGTTACCTCTGATCAGCTGTTCTTTTACCTCTCCGTCCAATCCATAAATTGTAGATAATCTTCCTACGAGCAGGAAGAGCAAACCTCTTTAAAGGGCGGACTAACTTTAGAAGAGGCTTCTTTTGCTTTAAAGAATGTGCTTACAGGAAAAGTCCAGGTATTGACGGCCAAAATTTGACAGTTTGGATCTGATAGTGAGATATTATTATTATTATTATTATTATTATTATTATTATTATTATTATTATTATTATTATTATTATTATTATTATAATTATTATTATTATTATTATTATTATTATTATTATTATTATTATTATTATTATTATTATTATTATTATTATTATTATTATTATTAATATTATTAATAATAATAATAATAATAATAATATTATTATTATTATTATTATTATTATTATTATTATTATTATTATTATTATTATTATTATTATTATTATTATTATTATTATTATCACCTCAATCATGGAGTCTCTGTGAATAAAAAGTTTCTGTGGGATAAAAAAAAAAAAAGCATGCTGCAATATGATGATGATGAAGATGATCTGTTGTTTAAAGTCCTTCGATGTAACACATAACAGATAGGACTTGTATTATTACAGAAAGGTGCAGAGAATAATAGGGACCTAGCCTAAAACACATATTACTTTTTGCTAAAAACTATAACACCAAGCGCAGTGGTTGACTCAACTGTGACTGAGTGCCTACTCTTTTAAGGGTGGGGAAGGTAAAGCAGCGAGGGAGAGAGATGGGCATCACCCTCATTACGCTGGCCCAATATAAGTGTGATTTCCAACGCTCTCGTAAGGAGGCTTATGGGATCACCTTTACCTTTTTTATTTACCTTTTTTTTAATAAATAACACCAAACTAGAAGTTGATATTAAATTACACCACCATTACGTAATGTTATCATATAAGACGACGAGGGGCAAAAAAACTTCAAAAAGAAGACTAATATTGGTTGTAGAGCAGGCGTACCCACACTTTTTCAGCATACGATCTACTTATAAAATGACGAAGCCAAAATGCAACCTCTATCCCTACAGCCGTAGTGGGGGTTATTAGGGGGCATACCTGACCACGGTGATGATCAAAACTTTCTTGGGGAGTTAAATGAAAGTCTGGTTAGCCAATCCCTCGGTCGTCAGCTTGCCCCGGGCGGGGTGTGTGCCCTCTAGCTCCATTAAGGTCACATTTAATATTAAGGAGCTTCCCACTGAAGTCATGTTGGGGCGTACACGCTTTGCGGTCGACCCCTACATAGCCAATGTAATACGCTGCACTCGCTGCCAGCTCCTCGGTCACTTTCATACCTAGTGCCGCAGGAAAACACAGGACTTGTCGACTGTGATAGCCGTACACTTAAATGCGTCAATTGTGATGGTGCCCATTCTCCTGCCTGGAGCGGATGTCCAGATATGGAGATCCGCAGCGTGTCAAATGGGCTGAGAGGATCCAGGTACATGCCTTTCAGTGTGGCGGTTGGTGAGGCTCGCCAGAGCGTATCCAATAAGCCATCGCCATGTGCTGTTGTCATAAAATTTAGAACCTTAAACCATAAGCTACCAGTGCAAAGGGGACGGTTTCTTGGAATCCAGAGATGTGACAGAATATGTAATAAATGTACTTTTAATGAGTTAGGAGATGAATTTCATTTTATTTTTATATGTCCACATTTCGACGATGATAGAAATGAGCTGCTTAAAAGGTTTTTCTATGTGCGACCCAATGCTATTAAAGTTTCTAATTTATTTTCAACGAAAAATAAGACTATTTTGCTGAAACTGGCTAGGTTTATGAAAATAATAATGGATAGCTTTAGAACGTAATATAATGATTTGTAATATTAATGATAGTAATAATAGGGATTTTTTTTCAATAATGACAATATGAATACTAAATACCAGTGTGTACCCCCTCCCTTCTCCCCTTCTTAATCACCCAATCTTGCGAGAGAGTGCGTGCGATTTGTGATCAGTCTGTGTGGACATAAGTTTTATGTAGTATGCTTGTGTTGTGTGATAATAATGAATGTGTATTTTGTAAATGTTTATTATGTCTCTTAGAACGCGAGTGTGAAAGATTAACTTTTATTTTTTGTAATATATGTACATATGTATTTTATATTGTATTTTATGATTTTTATGGTTATTTTACATGTATGTTTATTTTTATTTATTTTCGTTGTATCCACGTGCCCCAAGGGGTTTTATGGAATAAAGCGCTTTTGACTTGACTTGACTTGACAATATCCGATGCCACCAGATTTTCCATAAACACCACACGCCCCGCGGCCGAGCGTGCCCCTGCCCGCCTCCGAGCGAGTGGGGGCGGCGCTGCCCCCGTTGGCCCCGGTGGCACCCGGACCCTCGGGTCCTGCGGCTTTCATAAGCATTCAGCTAGGGATCCACGTCTTGCCAATGCACCGGCGCGAAAGCCTATTGCTCCCACCCGGGTGCCCTCGCATGTCCTTACACGTACCGTGGGTGGGAAGGTTAGAACAGTCACTACTAAGACAGCCCCAGGGACCATTTCCCCCCTCGGTGCAGATTACTATTTACACAAATGCGATTGACACCCCAGAGGAAGCCACAGACAGTGTGACTGATAAAGACCGGCCGAATGGCGGCTCGATGAGGGCGGGGGGACCCACTTCCTCAGATTCCTCGAGTAAGACAAATGTCAGGACCGACTCCCTGCTCCAGCTTCAGTCGATAGAGGGCCCCCTGTTGAGAGATATGGAAAAGCAATGCGTTGTTTGATAATGGCCCTAATGGCAATAATTAAGGTTATGTGTGTTTAGTTCCTACAATAATGGGTACAAAATTTCTGACATCCCTAGTTGCAGTGATAAGGTTTATGTAGCCACATATGTCAAGGCGGCGATACCCGCATATGACTACGGGAATTCCTGGATCGGTAAGAATTGTCGTCAAGTCTTAAGGCGGCGATACACGGTAAGACTAGATATTATGATACCCGCATATGACTACGGGAATTCCCGGATCGGTAGGAATTGTCGTCAAGTCTTATCGATAGAGCATGTTCTATTTTTTCACGGCGCGATACGACAGTGGAGGTCAGACAGCCAATCAAAACAGCTATTTGATTGAACTCCGAGGTGAAGGTCACTGAAAAACCGCGACCTACAAACTGAAAAATGGCAGACCTGTCGAAGCACCAAACAGGAATTTCAAGATTCTTTATTGTCCAAACACATGGCATGGATATTTGTTTTGCAGTGCAAGAAAAGAGATAACATCAAAAGCATAGACATACAATTTAATACATTTGATAGTATTATACCCAACTTCCATACCGAAATACACATCTATCACCACTAGCACACATGCCTAAACAGATACCATGCGTACACATTAGACACACAGATAATTATTCCACAATACATAAAACCACTCAAAAGCAGTCACCCTGTGATTACAAATGGCTGCTGCACGTGGTAATCAAGAGAAATGATCCTCATTTCAGGTTGGATGGAATGCGGTAGTGTCCTTTTATCTATTGTAGCATGCAATGATGACAGTATACTTTATGTTTAGATCTGAAGTGGTTGAATTTGTAGCGTCCCAAAAATGGGACGCTAGGCTTATATGAGGTGCGAGTGTATAGATACAGGAGTGAGGTGTTGTGGATGGCTAGGATGGGTCTAAGGCATGGAAGAATGGGTGGGTTTGAGTGGTTTTGTTTATTGTTGAATAATTATCTGTGTGTCTAATGTGTACGCGTGGGTATGTGACTGGAAATCTGTTTAGGCATGTGTGCTAGTGGTGATAGATTTGTATTTCGGTATGGAAGTTGGGTATGATAGTATATCAAATGTATTAAATTGTTTGTCTATGTTTTTGATGTTATCTCTTTTCTTGCACTGCAAAACAAATATCCATGCCATATGTTTGGACAATAAAGAATCTTGAAGTGATGTGAAGCTGTTTGAAAGTATTGTTTTACGTGGTGTGTTCTCACATAAATGTCTGTTTATGCATTTCAGTATGCTATGGAACCCTATGGATGAAGGTCATTAAGTTACATTACAACATATTAAGCAACAGTTCAACATGTTTTACTAAGTTACGTTTCACATCCAGGTAGCATTTTAACAAAGTCAGTTCCACAAAATAAAGTTACTTTCCGAATTTTGAGTTCGAGGTAACATTTCACAGTTATAAGTTACAGTTCTATCATTATAAGTTACATTCCATGTTGAACTGTTACTTATAAGGCTTATAAGTTCCCGTGTGTGTGTGTCCTGGCAAATACACACACACACATACACACACACACCCACACACACACACACACACAGACAAACACAAGTGAGAAATTGCACCAAAAAAACAAAGGTTACCCCCTTGAAAACTATTGTTTTTATTGCTCATAAAAATCAACGCACAGTCGGCTTCGCCTTACCTAAAATCGAACGCACACATTTCATTTTAAAAATCAAATTAACTGCTGCTTCCATTGGTATTCGTTGTCGAAGGTTATGAAGTGATTAGATGTTTAAAGGGACATATAACACCAACATTGCTATCACATCAACAGAAGAGTTGTTCAGGTCACACTGTATTATTTCCCGTTAATGCTGTCGAATGTGCCAACACTTCAACAGTCGAAGTAAACAATACCAAGGGCTACAAAGGTATTATGACCACTTACATTCGCTTATTTCTCTTTAAAACGCGCTTTTACCTTGAAATTTGCACACTGCAAATCATCCATGAGTTATATATGTATTGTAATATTTGTCGGCTCTCCCAGAATACAACTGAAATGTACTATAAAACTATGTACTAATGGCTGTAAGGTTATTTATTAGCTGGTCAATGTTTTTTAACAAAATGTTTCATGTCAATTTAACAACATAGCATTTTAGGTAGCCATGTCACCATCAAGTAACATTTTACGTAATAGGTAGCCGTGGTGGTGAACTGCTTAAGTCGCCATTTAACAGGCAGGTAACCATTCACATTTAGGTCGCCTGTCGTAAAAATGGGTTCAAAATTAAGTAGCAGTTCACAAATATGGTTAAGTAGACATTCACATTATAGGTAGCCGTACAAAATACTAGGTAGCCATTTCACAGTGATTGGCTACCTAGGTTGCCATTTCACAGTGATTGGCTACCTAAATGGTGTTTAGGTCGCCAAACCTGTGGAAATAAAGGTTCACCACCACCACAACCACCTCCACCACCGCCAACAACAACAACAACAACAATGTGAGCACCACCACCACCACCACCAACAACAACAACAACAACATCAACAACAACAGCACGTGGCATATAGGGCCTGTGGCATATAGGGCCCGTGGCATATAGGTCCCGTGGCATATAGGGCCTGTGGCATTTAGGTCCCGTGGCATATAGGTCCCGTGGCATATAGGGTACCTCCCGGCCATACCATCGGAGTTTACGTTTTTTCACCACTGTGAGCAGGTCATCGTGTTGTCCAATGGCTTGTGTGATGGTCTGTCGGACTTCGTCGTTGGTGATGTGCTGGGTATAGGAAATGCCCAGAAGTCTTCTGTAGCATCTCATCTCAATGCTTTGTATTCTTCGTTGGAGATCTGCTGTGAGGGTCCATGTTTCGCAAGCATATAGGAAGATGGAGATGACAAGGGAGCGCAGCAGCCTTACCTTGGAATGTAGACTGATGGTCCTGTCTTTCCAAATTGGCTTCAACCTCGCCAGGGCAGCAGTTGTTTGTGCGATCCTGGAGAGGACTTCCTGTCGGGACCCATTGTCTGATACAATGGCTCCTAAATATTTGAAGCTATGCACTGTGTTAAGGGATTGGCCTTGGACTTTGATGTCCGTGTTGATGCCATTTGGGTTGTTGGTCATCATTTTGGTCTTCTCTGCACTTTTTTCCATTCCATAAGCTCTGGAGGTGGTGTCAAGCCTCTGTACCAGCTGTTCAAGTTCTTGTTCCTCTCCAGCTAATCCATCAATGTCATCCGCAAAACGAAGGTTGGAGATTGCTCTTCCCCCTATGCTGACTGTGCCTTCGTGATCTGCAAGGGCATCTGACATGATGCGCTCTAGGAAGATGTTGAAGAGTGTTGGAGAGAGTAGGCATCCCTGACGCACACAGATTGTTGTTCTGAACCAGTTTCCGATGGCGCTGTTGTGGAGGACTGCACTTGTAGCCTTGTCATACAGGCTTTTGATGACTTCAATAATTTTAGGGCTGATGTTGTACACTCTCATGGTTGCCCACAGAGCTGCATGCCAGACTCGGTCAAACGCCTTTTTGAAGTCTACGAACACATGATATAGATGTTGTTGGTGCTGTAGGTATTTCTCGCAGATTATTCTGAGGTTGAAAATCTGTTCAGTGGTACTTCTCCCTGCCCTAAATCCTGCTTGCTCTTCATCTATGATTTGTTCAGCTTGGGGTTTCAACCTGTTGAGTATTATTTTCAGGAGGACATTGCTGGGATGTCTGATGAGGCTGATGGTGCGGTATTTTTCACATTCCTAAAGGTTACCTTTTTGGGAAGAGTGATGACAAGCGACTGGGTCCATGGCTAGGCCACTCTTCACTCTTTTAGATCTTTTTACAGATAATGGTAAGTGCGTCGATCATCGCTTCTCCTCCTGCTTTAAGCAGTTCCGCGGGTATGTTGTCCACTCCCGCTGACTTCCCCTTCTTCAGCGATTGCACTGCTGCCTCAACTTCTTCTCGGAGAATTGGGAGGATATCTTCTTCTTCTCTGTTCTCTGGACATGCTAGAACTGATGGGTCTCCGTTTGGTTTGTGGTTGTAAAGGTCAGAGCAGTACTCTGTCCATCTGGCCAAGACTTCTTGTTCTTCTGTAAGGCATATGCCAGACTTGCTTTGGATCGTGGAGACCTTGGGCTGTTCAACACTCGTCAGCCACTTCACAGACTGATTATATATATAATATATCAGCCTACTCCAGCTTTCTCTGTTCTCAGCAATGCTCATGGCTTCGTTCAGTGTCAAACCAGTCCATTCTCGAATGTGGTCCTCCCATCTCTTTTTATGTCTCCCTCTTCTTCTGCCTCCTTGCACCTTGCCTTGTAAAATTTACCTTTTTGGAAAGTGTTAATCTATAAATCGATGCATTCATGTGTGTGTGTGTGTGTGTGTGTGTGTGTGTGTGTGCGCGCGCGCGTGTGTGAGTGAAGAAGAGAGAGAGATAGATAGAGACAGAGAGAAGGGTTTGTGTTCGGTCATGGAGAATAATGATACACAGTGTGTGGCTGAGATTACATTACATAATTGTTGCTTTAGGTCCAGCGGACTCTTCCGAGCCAAATCAGGACCGGACAACCCCCAATCCGCATAAAAGATCTGCTGAAACAACCCTAGTGGGAAAACTGGATGCCCTCCACCAGCCAGTCACTTTACAATAAAGACATCCCACGCAGGGGACGGCTGAGGTTTCACCCCAACTTATCGAACCCCCGTTTACAAAAACAAAATAGAATACAAACATCATTATAAATTATCAACAAAACACATACATATAAAATGCCTACATTGCTAAATAATAACATCATAGGAAGCCCTAGTGACCACCTGGCAGAAAGCGTCCAATATTCCCAAGCTGATCCAACAGACCTCATACACAAATAAGGAGTCTTGTCCCGGAAGAGTTTTCAAGAAAAAAGGTAGAAGACTGGTCTAACGAAGAAGACGATAGTATAGCAGATTGATAGAACAGAGCAGGAATGAGAAAGAGCAAATGAGAAAGACAGCGACAGTGGGAATTTAAAGCACTACATTTCCAGAAAGTGGGGATACTATTTATACTGAAACCCCCGGCACCCCAACGGGGGTGTGGCTGAGATTGGCCTAGGCTTACATTCGCTTCTCTCCACCATCTCTGCCGCTGGTTACCAACAGATTGCAGGTTTTTCTTGAAGTATTAATGTCATCGCATACCCCCGTCCACAACTGAAGAACAAGGGGAGACTTAAGATTCCAACTATGTGTCGCGCACCCGGCGCAATAGGTAGGCGGCTTTACAACGAGCAGCAGAAGTCGGGAGAAAGAGGCTCGGACAATCTGCTACGCAGTATGTGAGAATGCCAGAAAAAAATTTACATAAAAGTCACAACAGTTACGTCTTGTAACAGGGAAAACTTTATTTTGCCCCTCGATCAAAACAAAACAAAAACATCAACAAAATAACCAAATGAAAAAAACTAAGACTATTATTTTGTTGAGAATGACTGCTTTTTGTTGTGGCGATTTTGGGGGGGTTCCATTTTAGCACATCCAATGGCTGGAAGAAAAAAACCCAACATGAATCTTATATGTAGGTTTAACTTATTTCTTTACTCTATATAAAAAAAACTAGAATTAGAATCTGAATGACTTTAAATTCATAGAATCAAAATCAAAATTAGTTCACCTATCCAAAATCACTTCGTATTTTGTATTCGTTTAAATATATTTTGTGTGACTTATAATTCTAGCGCACGTAGCAATATAAAGTAATGATGTAAATACTCAAAGCAGTCAAGATGTTATATAATGTTGCCATTTCAAGGTTCGAGAAACGTGTTTTGAGTCTCCTTTTAATTAGAGAACCACGCTATATTTAAAAAAAACTATTATTATTATTATTATTATTATTATTATTATTATTATTATTATTATTATTATTATTATTATTATTAAGATAATCATTATTGGTCTTAAATAGGCTTAAATAGTCTTAATTTTGTGTGCTATCAACAAAGAAAAACCCTGTTGGGCACTCTTTGATGGAAGAGGAGCGATCAAACAAATAAAACTAATACTTGTTGGTACTATACCCGTATTGCGTAACTAACTGCAAAATAATTGGATGCATAAATTTCAAACTATCCCAGCAAACCATACTCATAATCAATTCACAACAATATAAACATTTTAAAATGCTAATAATGACTATCAATGCATAATAATTATGGTGTTTGATGTTTTTCTGCATAAATTGAACCATGTTATACAAATTTTAGTTTAAATGAAATAAATCACAACCATATATAATTATATGGTTCCATGTTATAAATTAAACCACGAATTTTAATTAAACCAGAACATTTCAAACTATTTCAATCTTTGCTAGTATACTGAACAATCGTTACACTTTCGTTAACGACAATGTCATTAAAAACAATTTTAATATTTACCAAACTAAACATTTTTAATTTCTAAATCTGAGACAAGGCAAAACGTTTCTGATGGCACTCTATTTTCATAAATAAACTATAACGCCATTAATATATAATTTAAATAAATATATTCTTAAAACTAAAATTATAAAACAAGAAAATTCATAAAGAATTACTAAGATTTTTAAATTAACTGTTAAATCAATCATATGTTTTTTTTTATAATCTAAAAAAATGTAATGATTAAAGCAATGATGTACATACGAAATGTTGGTACAGTGTTTCATATTTTAAAAAAAACATCATTTTATTTAAACACAATGTGTCCCTTCAAAATTAATCAATTAAATGAAATGACACAAGAACGTTCATAATGTCAGAAAAATCAACCATAAACAATGTATAATAGCATAATCCATTTCAATTCACACACATGATTTATTCAAATGACATATAGCTATCATCAGATGCATTCGCATGTTTTTTTCAAACCATAAATTCATCCTGTATTCATAACCCAGAATCATACAATAGTCATTAAAATTATCATGAGGTCGAACAACCATTATACAAGTGTTTTTTTCCAGACCATAAATTCATCATTACCCAGAACCATACAACAGTCATTCAAGTTATCACCGGCCAGCCGCGGCCATTCATAATACATTAGATCTACCAAGTTTATCCAGATCTATTGAACGCATACACATTTCATCATTACACAAGAGCTAATGCTGTCTTTATTTAACATCCATTCTTTTCATAATAGCCATTTAACAATGCTGCAAAAGTCATATCATCAATTCATAATGGCAGAATACAATCTCAAACACAGTATTCCTACCTAATAACGCAATAATAAATAAATATATAACACAATCACACAATCACATCACTGAATCAATCAAGCCATCAATATGAAAGCTTTGTCTAATCTAATCTTATCACTTCATCTTATCTAAATACCCAGCTTGTACATATGAAACACTATTAACTAAGGAACACATCCTCAATTACAATATTTCAGCCAAACACAACAACTACAATTATCATCTTAATTAAACACTACAATCTCAAACACGCTTCTCCGTGTTTGAGTTTATAGTGTTTAATTGAGATGATAATTGAAGTACGAGTCATATCATCGATTTATCAGGGCAGAAAACAATCTCAAACACACAATTCCAACCTAATAACACAATAATAAATCAAAATATCAAACAATCAATAAATCACTGAATAAATCAAACAATGAAACTGCAAGTTCTGTCTAACCTAATCTTATTTATCTTATCTAATACCAAGGCTGTCAATATGAAACACTATTAACTAAATTTACAATATAATACAATATATCAGCCAAAGGCAATAACTGCATTTCCTAACCTATCCTATCACTCGAGAGTTGTTGGGGCACCACAGATCATCGTTTAACCAGCGTACTCGATCTTTCTCTATCATCAGCAAACCTCATGGCTTCGCTCAGTGTCAAGCCATTCCATTCTCGAATGTTGTCCTCCCACCTCTTTTTGTCTCCCTATTCTTCTGACTCTTTGCACTGTGCCTTGCAGGATGGTCTTTGCAAGGCCTGATGCTCTGCTGACGTGGCCATACCATCGGAGTTACCGCTTCATTTCCACTGTAAGCATGTCATCGTTTAGTCCAATGGCTTGTGTGATGGTCTGTCGTACTTCGTCGTTGGTGATGTGCTGGGTTTAGTGAATGCCTAGAAGTCTTCTGTAGTACCTCATCTCCATGCTTTGTATTCCTCGTTGTAGGTCTGCTGTGAGGGTCCATGTTTCGCGAGCGTATAGGAAGATGAAGATGACAAGGGAGCGCAGCAGTTTTACCTTGGAATGCAGACTGATGGTCCTGTCTTTCCAGGGAAGCAGCTGTTTGTGCGATCCTGGAGAGGACTTCCTGTCGGGACCCATTGTCTGATACAATGGCTCCTAAATATATAAAGATATGCACTGTGTTGAGGTATTGGCCTTGGACTTTGATGTCCATGTTGATGCCATTTGTGTTGTTGGTAATAATTTTGGTCTTCTCTGCACTTATTTCCATTCCATTGTGCAATTATCATCTCAATTAAACACTACAATCTCAAACACGCCGCACAAATCTCAAATTAACAACTGAAATATAAAATAGTCTCAATTTCTATTTCGACCACAAAATGCAACCTGCAATCAGGAATCATTCTCAACCAAACAATTATATTTCACTCAAGCAGATATTGTACACTGTCTCAATTACAAATTCAACCACTCTTCATTAACATCTTGAAGAAACATAATACCATCTCGAATTGTAACCACGTCTCAGTCTCAATCACCATCTCAAGTAAACAATAATTCTCAGAATGTAACCTCATTTAAGTTAATTTCATAAACACCATACAATCTGAAACAATTTTAAACAAACGATACAATCAAAATCAAGCCATATAGGAACCCAAACATTGTTTAAACCAATTAAATCCACATACACTCAAATCATAATACATTAACACAAAGGTTATTACACATTATTTCATAGGACAATCCATTTTCTATATTACCCACCATCACCAGCACTAACAAGACCTCGTACAATTAAACCTAAAACAGGATTGATAAAGAAAACAATTATAGTCTTTGAGATAGAATATATGTACGTTACCATGCATATTGATTATTGTTTGTGAAATGTGTTATTTACAAATATATACACTCTTAAACTCAGCAGACTACAGAAAAATCGAATAAACTGATACAGCAGAATATAAACAACAACAACAACTACCAATAAACTAGCTGACATTTATATCTTCATTATTTTGTTTGTTCACTCGTTGTATTACTGCGAACACAATTCATTTGAGAAATAAACGTCAAAGGTACTTCTAGCTTATGAATCTCTGATTACTATTTTAAATTATTATTTTACTTCTTATTTTACCTTAACGTATTTATATTTTAGTTTCAAATTCCCAATGTTTCTTTTTAATCACGAATTTGTCAATTTTAAGTCTGCAAAACTGACATTGGCAAGAACAGGTTCAAAAGGAAGACCTTACGTAAATTCCTGGTGGGGGTTGATCCAAAATGCAGATTCTGCAGATGCAAAATCCAAGTTCAAATCTATTAAATAAAAAAAAGTAATAGAGGACAAATCCCCACAGACCATGACAATTTGTGCAAATTTAAATTCTGTGTTAACTCGGTATGAACTCTGTATAATTAACAGTATAATTAGTGAAGGCCATCTGTATCCTATGGTACAATTCTACAAGCTCAAATCATTGGCCGAATAGAAATGGATCAGATAGATTTTTCTTATCATTCCAGTACTTTCTGGAGAATACCATCTAATAAAGAGATGTCACTTAGACCTGTGTTTTAGTCTCCGTTGTTTACTCTCTAATTAGTTAATAAAATATATACTTAATTTATCTTCAAAGATCAACATTTTGTTACTGAAATTTGTCACATATTTTGTCATTCGAACACCGACCCTTGAATTAGGTATATACAACTGATAAAGCAGATCTTAAAACCAATACAGCTTCAAGCAAGCAGACATATCAGAGTTTACATAGAAATATACATAATCATAGTGACATTTCACCGTTTGTACAAAAATATACTAAATACTTTCTGAAACGAAAACAATATGTTTCAATCCTTTAATCAATGTAATTTTTTTAAAATAAATTTTACTTGTTTGTTTTTTACATTTTTAAACCAACAACACACAAACAAAGAATTTGTAAAAAGTAAGAATAACCAATCCTAAAAAAACAGTATAAAACTAAACATCTTGAATAGTTAAAATCAAAACAAAAGGTAAAAAACCCATCACAAAATATCTTTAACATGTGAAATTAAAAAAAACAAATGCTACTAATATATTACGTAAACTTCATCATTTGAAATGATTGTATACAATATTTACAAAATGGATTTATTTACATATTCAACAAACTACAAAAAGACGACAGCTGATATTCTCTTAGCTCCCAATTGTGCTATTTTGTTATGTACAATGTATACATCATGCATTTTCTTCTTTCACCATTTCTATATCTAATTTTTTCATTCTCACTCTTTATATTTCTTGATGACTTTTTTCCCCACTCTTTCTCCTTTCTTTGTTCTCTCCATACAATCAAACCAACAAACAGATTTTGAACCAAAATTATAAATCAGAATAAAACAGTACATGTTCATTTAAGGTTTAAAAAAAACGAAACTGAAATAGAAAAAGAAACACAGAATCTTAAAAAAATTAATCAAGAACAAATTTAACATACAAGAAGAAAAACATATTCCCAGAACACATTTTACACAAACAAATAAAGGCTTGCTCAACAGAGCAATTTCCATGTTCAATAATTAAAGGATATTCAAAACCAGGTTGATGCATTATTTAACTATTTTTACATAAATCAACACAATGTTAAGATAATACTATCACTATCACTGAAGTGTATTAGATACCATGAGAAATGCATTCATTTTGCATTGTTTGTCACTTGGCAAAACTGAATGAATCTGAATGGAGAATTCTTTTTCCCCAAACCATACGCCAAATTATACATTTTCTGTTAAAAATGTCACAGTATAATTTGCCAGAGTATTCCTTTAAACGAATTTTTTAGTACTACATCCCAAGGCTTTTACAATTACTGACAGCAGTCTGCTTTAATTTAAGAACAAAATCTATAACAAGAATGTGTAAATACTGTCAAACCAATGCTAATATATAATGCATATGCTATACTGTTCTTTATTTCTGAAAAACAATTTCTTTTTTCAAAAAAACAAAATGCATATAAAAATGTTTACCGTTTCTAAAAATGAATTTTAAATCTTTATGACTTGTTTTCATTGCTTTCCTAACTTTAATTTCGTTCAAAATTAAAAAAAAAGATTTTGTTTCGTTTTGTTCAATGCTGTTCATTAAATGTTGAAATATTCAATAAAAGTCCTTAAAATGTTAAAAAAAAATTGCCTTTATAGTTGTTATAACAATGTTGAAATATTTAAGAAATTCACATTTATTTATTTTTGTTATTTATTTGTTCTTCTTTTTTAAGATTTGTTTTGTTGAATCTCCCTTTACACCTCCTCTCTCCCCCCCCCCAATCCTCACTCCAAATGTTAAAATATTTAACAACGTCAGAGGTGGAATATCTGTTGCCATAACGATAACCTCTCCTTGTTACCAAGTTATCTACACTTTGCTGGTCAGGGGCACTTGGGATTCAAAAGCAGCAGGGCTGGTAGCATCAGCCTCGGCACGTTCCAATCTGTGTTCCTTCAAAGCAGGACCCCACTCAGGGGAAGGTCTGGAAAGCTTCTTGACACACTAGGGACAGAAGAACACTTTTATAAGCGGTTAAAAACAAGGTTTTTATAAAATCTTCAGTAACCGTGTGATGATTGCACTGCCTGGTGAGAGAAGATAAGAAAGAGGAACTCAGCTATAAAGCAAAGAATAAGAGAGAGTAAGCAAAGAGACTGCAGAATGAATGAACGAAAGAACACTGAAGTATTAACACCCACCATTACTAGTGACAGGGCAGACTGGGAATAACCATCCCACGGGAAGAAGAAGTTGTACGGACCTAAATCAACACTGAACCACAATGCTAAGATGAACAGTGAAAATTGACAACTTTTATCTTACCTTGCCCACTACGAACCTGAGAATTATGCTCTACCACTGACCTTTAAGGCGGTCGGATCAAGCAGAAGGGAAAAGAAAAAAAAAGAAGAAAAAGACGACGACTGCAGATGGGAAAAGAAGATAAAGCTTAAAGAAAAAGGAGAAAGACCTGGAAAAAAAAGAAGACAAAGAAGAAGACAAAGAAGGAGAAAGACCATACAAAAGTGAAACACCTCACCTGGATAAGAGACATCCCAGATCGCTTGCTTTCTCTGATGACTGAGACCAGAGCAACGACAGGTATACACAAACAAGAACTCAGGGTAAGCAGTAACCCAAAGCCATCTGCCCACTTGGGGAACACGTACTTTCCATATCTGGTTGGGCTGAAGTTGACACAGGTGAAGATCAGAATCAACTGCCATTAACATAAACAACAATATTTTAGTACAATGTGTAGATACCCTAGAAGTCCAAACCCATACGACTCACATGCTCCTTATGGAACTAGCACACATGCTCCGTATGGAACTAGCAATATTTAAAATGAAAAGGAGTGCCCAGGAAAAAAACCACCAAAATGAAACGGTGGCATTAAAATGCAAAGTAATACCGACTTTGGTCTTTCTATGCTCTTGACCTTGAGATGACCTAGACCTCCGGCTCCAAATACATTGAAATAAATTAAAGCAATACCTGAGCTGTACAATGCCCCAAAACAGGGGACCTTGGGATGACCTTGACATTCAGTTATCTTGACCTTGGGATGACCTTGATCCTCAAGTGACCTCTCATGCATGTCCGATCAAATAACCCAATGCTGTTGTATATTATAGGTTAAATAAATATCTATTCCACTGCATACGATGATCTATTTTTTTGTATGGTTTTGCAAGGCCTAAAATTACCTTGAACTTCAAAATCAACGCAAAAACGGAACATATATGAAAGATCAATCTACCACCTCTAAATACATCAAGTTTAAACTTTATATCTCTCATGGTTTATGGTCAAGGTCACTTCAAAGTATCTATACTAAACGACTTTAGACAGCTCTAATAATCCTGACCTTGGAGTGAGGTTGACCAAATTTGTATAGTATGTGTGCCTCATTGATATGTATCATGAATCAAAGAATCATAAGTTCAATATTAATGACCTAGGACAAAAGTTTTTTTTTTACTAACATTGGTTGACCCTGTGACTTTGACATTGAAGTGAAGTCATTCAATCACTGATCATTTATGAGGTCTCATGGGTATACACCATATTTCCAAGTTTGGTTGTGACAGTTGAACAGACAGAAGGCAGACAGCGAACAGACGGACAAACGAACTTTTTTCCCCATGTCATTTTTGGACTATTTAAGACTCATCTCGCATAGATTTGCAAGAATCTGTTTTTAAAAAATTGTTTGGGTGAGTACGTAGACTCGAATTGCTAAGCATGTAAGAAAACAACCAACACTGAGTCATTGTTCTAAAATGATCGTCAAGCGTTTGGTTACGAACCTTTTCCTACACGAACTTGGAATTTGTTTCTCATTCAGTGAACATGCGTGTATAAATGTTATTATTTTAATTTATGTTTAGTTTGGTTCTAAATTTACTGCAGTGTGAAAAGACATTGAAAATAAAAGATTCATTCATTTTCCTACATTTTAGTACAATAGTACAGGAAAAGGGTTCATTGCTAATTGAACACTGAATAAACCAAGTAGAAACGGAACTCTATTTCATTGGTTTCATTAATAAACGCTGAGTTAATAATCATGAATGAATGAAAACTTAGTACGCGCATAAACATTTCCACACAAAAAAGCATGATCACCGCACTTGAAGGAAAATTTCTTAACCAAAATTGGAACCCTTAATAGAAGGAAAGCTAAATTTACACATCATGCATACAATCCAGGGTGGAGAACAACTGAATCAAGAAATCTCTGAAATCCGGCCGGGGCCCAGGGGTCAAGCCCCTGTAGGGATGTTAATGGGGATGGGGGCGAAGCCCCCTGGAAGAAAAGGAATTTATGCAATTTTGAAAGTAATTTAGGGCCTCTCCTGAAAGCAAAAAAAACCAAAGTAAACATGACTAAAAACAACAACAACAACAACAAAGATATTGTTTTATGCACATGACTTTCAAAAAAGTTAAGAATCTTGATTTGTAGGCCTAACAAAGTTTGAGGTCCACCACTGTTACACACAAACTCCACATTTCCAATGCAATAGGCTTCTTCAGTTTTCGTCACTTAAGCAGCACCTCTCAGCTTCTCACAATTACAGGAAAGTTATAATTTTAAAACTACATATCTGATATCAATTCTTTGTTTGTCATCTGATTTCAAAACGCTGCTAAGACATTGAAAAGAATCGCTGAAGCGTAACACAAAGGAAGGAGGACGCGCGCGCTTTATAGGCTACTGTTCCCAGTCGTGGTCGCCCGAGTTTGTTTTCTTGCTCATAGTAGGCCTATATAGTAGGCCTTATAGCATAGCTTTGTATAACAGTCGCGGGCGGGCGCTTTCTCTGAACGCATTGAATGACCCACAAAATAACTTGGATGCGGCACGGAGGTGTTCCGCGAAAAATATATCGGACGAAAAATAAAAATCTCGGAACTCAATTTTTTTTCTTCTCGGAAATGCAAATGCCTTCCGCGGAAATTCGCGGATCCGTGGAGATTATCAATCTCATTACCCCTCTCTCCTTCTATCACACACACACACAAGCATGCACAAAACCTCTCTTTCTTAGAATGTTCAACAATTCAGTTCACAACGGAATCTACTATACTCCATCAAAAGAATAAATTAGGGGAGAAAGGGGTAGGGAAGGTGGGGGGGGGGGAGTAGGGGGGCAGACAAAGGGGTGCCGAATGGCTTAAAATGATTTTTTAAAAACAACAATAATAATTAATTTGCTACAAATACTTCTAATACAATCAAATTATTGTAAAAAAGAACAACAGTATAATAGTATCCCTATCCTGTTCACTAAGACAAAACACTGAAACGCACTGTTTAACAACAGCTCCTTCAGTCTGTGAAAGTATCAAAGAATAATACATAAATTAATACCACTCACAGTAAGAGCAAAGGGAGCAATGAACTTCCAGCTGATAGACCAAATCCTGCCAGGACGTTTTCCAAGCATCAACTCAAGGTCGTCAAAGAATCGGTCAGTTCCTGATAAAGAAGAAATAAACGCATATAAATTCTAGTTATTAATCTAAAATCTTACTTCTAATACTCAGCTGACCATTTTATGGGAGTGAAAGGTGTGTCTGCATGCGCGCAATTAAAAAAAAAATGACAAAGTTAAACACCAATAAAATAATTCAGAGACTTTTCAGATTTCGCATCTGGTATTGCACTAACGGTAAATTCTGTAATTTAAGTAGCATTTAATAAGCAAAGAAGACTAACTCGTTCAAAATCTCACCATAAACCCAAGCAAGGGCCATACATTCCACAAGACCAATGAAGAGAAGAGAGTAGCTGGCAGCATAGTTATCAAACAGCTGCAGCACAAACATTCCACCCTGCAACACACCCACAGTTAAGAGAACATCTATCAACAATGGAATGGAGTCATAGGCACTTTCAAAATCAAGACAATAATACTAATGGATACTTTCCCTTTTTTCAATGTGCTAACTAAGTAAACGTTCAGCAGTTACAATGAGATTAGACTGCATACACGCAAGCACACTGTCTAATACCATACACGCAAACACACTGTCCAAAACCATACACGCAAGCACACTGTCCAAAACCATACACGCAAGCACACTGTCCAAAACCATACACGCAAGCACACTGTCCAATACCATACACGCAAGCACACTCTCTAATACCTGAGAGCAGAAAGCCAGACCAATAAGGTAACAGACGACAGAAATGAAGACCAGAAGCAGAACAGCACGCTTTCCCCTACGGAACAAGTGAGGGAACTGATCCAACAACGTTGTATGGACAGTTGTCACTGTAGCAATCTGCAGAAAGAAATCAACACGAATAAGGAACTGTTAAACTTTTAATCTTGAGTAACAATGACAATTAATGCAATCTCGATTAATTAAGTAGTACCTGCTAAAGTCTCTTTTCTTGGCAGCGCACCGATCATGCTCACTTGGCCTGGATGGAATCGCGATATACAAATGATCGTCATCATCATCATCATCATCATCATCATCATCATCATCATCATCATCATCATCATCATCATCATCATTATCATCATCATCATCATCATCATCATCATCATCATTACTGTCATCATTACCAACCCTATCAAAAGCACCACATCACATCACAACACAATCGTCATGGCTGATGCCGCAAACCATCATTCTCTTCAACCTATCATTATTATTTAATCGTTGTTATATAGCAGGTTTCCAGCTCTAGAGCTGCTCAAGGCGCTGGCCAATACAGAATCTAACACAAGCCGCTCGAGGCGTCCCCTTGCAACTTTTGGGCGCATAGTCTGACGCCCAGACGACTGAGCACAATTCTGGGCGAACGGGGATGGGATGGGACTTAGTGCGTGGTGGATGTATTTGTGTAGCTGGCACTCGCCCGTCTAGGACATGAGAGTCAGGATCTTTACAGGATCTTTACAGGATCTTTACAGGATCTTTACAGGATCTTTAAAACCATGCGATCTTCATGCCTCGCACTCATACGATGGTGGACGTGCCTTGATTTCTACAATCAATCAGTCAACACCAACAACAGGAAAACTATTGACACCTCTATACACCTGCGTTCCAAGGCCAAGAGTGACAAGCATGGCGAAGAAGAGGACAGCCCAGAGCTGAGAGACGGGCAGCTTCGTCACAACCTCTGGGTACACAACAAACGCCAATCCAGCACCTACAAAAAAAATCAATAATTATAGAGTTCATTTTATTTTATCATCGTAATACACCACGGTTGATACACGTTTTGACACTGATTGATTGATTTATTGTTGCTTTAGGTCCAGCGGACTCCTCCGAGCCAAATCAGGACCGGACAACCCCCGATCCGCATAAAAGATCTGCTGAAACAACCCTAGTGGGAAAATTGAACGCCCTCCACCGGCCAGTCACTTTACAATAAAGACATCCCACGCGGGGGACGGCTGAGGGTTTACCTCAACTACGCGAACCCCCGGTTACAAAAACAAAATAGAATACAACCATCATTACAAATCATCAACGAAACATATACATATAAAATGCCTATATTGCTAAATACTAACATCATAGAAAGCCCTAGTGACCACCCAGCAGAAAGCGTCCAACACTCCCAAGCTGATCCAACAGACCCCATACACAAACAAGGAGTCTTGTCCAGGAAGAGTTTTCAAGAAAAAAGGTAGGTCATTGATCTAGCGAAGAAGAAGATAGTATAGCAGAGTGATAGGACAGAGCAGGAATGGGAAAGAGTATATGAGGAAGATAGCAACAGTGGGAATTTAAAGCACTAAATTTCCATAAAGTGGGGATACTATTTATACTGAAACCCCCGGCACTCCAACGGGGGTACTGTTGCCGCAGTGAATCTGTCATGCCTACAAAGGCAAGACAGGTTTTCAACTGGGGCTTTCACTGTTCCCTTTATAGGTTAGAACAATCTACAGTGGCAAGATTGCTCATGACCCCAAGGGGTCGTTTTGACACTAGTACAACCCTACAGAACATTAAAGAAAACACTGTATTTTATTTCACGGATTTATGAGGTGCCCTGTAGCACAGTTGATAGGATGGGTGCTATGCCAGGTCGCGAGTTCGAACTTTCGTGCCCTAGGTACGAGACTTTTCAGAACATCGTGGGTTTTCTCAGGGTACTCCGGTTTCCTCCCTCCTTTTAATAATGGTATTGGATGCGGTCAATCCAAATTTCAAAAAGAAAAATTGATTTCTATTCCGCTGTCTGTAATAGTGAGCTCTTGAGACCGCCGCTCTTTGAGTTCCATTGGAAAAAAAAAGAGCCTGACTGCATCCTGTATTACTGTATTATGTCGCTGACAAAGACGCTGAAAGCTGCCACGATTAGTGACTCAGACAAATCAGTTGTTTGTTAGAATTTTCATTAGCCCATAAACAACTTTCACAGAAAATGAAACTGAATGGATTAAAAGTTGTGTTTACACTATAAAACAGTGTAGTGCTTCCTAAAATGTGAAAACAAATTAAACAAACAATTAATTTTTTTTAAAATTAAAATTAAACGGTACCAGGGCTGTAACTTTTAGTACTCTGACAAATGTTTGTCAAAGGAACGGTGCTTCATCATATGAAAGATTCAGGTGTAGCTGAGTGGAGTATTTGACTCCCGGCTCTCGGCCACGAGCAAGAGAACACGACCCAACCCGAAACGCTAGTTTTAAATATCACTCGTAAGAGGGACATAAAAAAAATTTGACCTCGCAAGACGGGAACCGTGTTGAGAGCACACGGGATTGCCGGCTACAACAAGTGCCACCACACTCTCTGCAGGTCACTGCCACTAACCCTGCATACAATGCCAGCCGATAATTTAATTCTGCTCACTCTAAAAGACGAAGACGAAGGGTCAGGCGGCGAGAAGATACGTTGTGTCACCTTGCCCTGTATAACCCAAGGGTTCAGGCACACACCCAAGGGTTCAAGCATACATCCAAGGGTTCAAGCACACACCCGAGGTTTCTACACAGCTGGAGCAAACCAAGACCAGACTAACAACAAGGGAACAAACTCCCTCTGACCGTCTCAAGAGAGACATCTCTCCCAAGCGTGACTAGTCGCCTCCCACTCCGCCACATAAGGTACAGAAAAGAAATTGGAATTACCTTCAGTGGCCACATCCTCGACCGCAGCATGAAGTTCATGAGCCATGTAACCAATGATGGAGAAGATAACGAAGCCAGCGAACACGCTCGTCAGGCTGTCCATGATGGACACTAAGATTGCGTCCCTGCAAAACAATAAAAACACCTCACAATGTCAACAAGTTCAAAGGCCATGACAAGGTCAAATGTTTTGTCTGACCTTGTTACAAAACGTCATCCACGTGAACAGCCAAAGTCAGCATATGACCTCGTATTGAAAAAATGGTCAACCTTTTAGTCAGAGGTCAAAGTTCGAGCTCGAGTCAAAATTGTCAAGGTCACTATTAATCTTTAATTTAAACATATTTCATGTAAAGGGTACAATCAACCTTGAATCATAAAGATCATTCCACTTTATCTGGTATCTTGACTGTAACTAACTGATGAGAAAATCAACGTCAACGACAATAATAAACGAAGAAAATACTCATTTTTGAATTTCTATCGGAGCAGGCAAAAAGGTTAAGTATACCAACAATGAAATGAGGAGAAAAGTTACCATTTTAAGGAAACCGATTCATGATCAGTTTAAGGAAACAGAAAACTATTAATCCTGTCATCTACATCATCATCCGTGAGTATGTGACATACTCTTTTAAGACAAGGCAAACACCGAGGGTGGGCTTGCGTCAGTTCGCAAAGCCTGCAAAATTAATGCAAATGAGCACAATTTTAAACTGGGCCACCATTTTAAAAGCTTCCTACACCATCGTGGCCTCGTGGCGCAGTGGATAAGTCGCCGGTTTCCTATGCCGAAGGTCGCGGGTTCGATTCCCACAAGGGGCGAACGTATGTGACTTAATTACGAGACTATTGAGGTCACCGAGGGTTTTCTCCGGGCACTCCGGTTTCCTCCCTCCCTTCAATAATGGTACAGGACGCAGTCAATATAAAAATTTCAAAAATAAAAATTCGATTTTCTTTCCGTCTTCTAATAGCGATCTCCCTGCCTTTACACCACTTGTTTGAGTGATGGATGTGTATTTGGTGTGTGTGAGGGTGGATGAGACAAGTGAGCGTGTATGTTGGTATAGATCGCCGCGCTTTGAGCCTGATTGATTTGGGGAAAGGCGCGTATATAGCATCCTGTATTATTATTATTATCTTGGTTTCATTGCCGTCAAACACCTCTTTGAACATCTGACCCGTTTAAACCCAAGTTCCAAAATTGAACCACTTTAGGCAAATATATTTCGTTCTTAATTTTGTTTTAGTCAGTCTGCTTGCCTTTGTCTTTCAGTCATCAAAGGTTTCTTCGAAAAATGATGGACTCACCCATGTTGCTATTTGATGTTAATTGTAACAATTAGCATTCCAATAGATACAAATGCCAATTAAATCAATGACGTCTTCACGCTAAACTGACTTTACAATGCCAGCAAGATTGAATACATAGGAATATATACGATTTTTTTTAGTTTTTTGTTGTTTGTTTGTAAGAAATCAAATGCAAATCTAAGGATGTGTGAAAAGCAGGATGATCATACAATGGTGGAGCAAGCAATAGTGGTCTACAGAAAAAAAAATAATGCTCCTTTCATTTGCAGAAGACTTTAGGTTCAAAGCAACAAGTGGGAGTTTAAAACACACATGAACGCTCAACATGCCCTCTAAATACAAGCCCTCCACTATCAAGTTTGAAGAGTTTTCATAGATTTGCTTAAGAAAAACATAATTTTATTAAAGGACTCACTTGAAACCACTGTCATCATGTACAGAAGGAGACTCAGATGATAAAATACTTATTACCTTGGAAGTCAAACAGCAGATGCAGACCAATGAAAACTATTTTCTTAAAAAAAGCGAATATTAAGATTAGATTTCCAGTGAAAGAAACAGAAACAACAGTCTGGGCTTGCATTCATGTTTTGAGCAAATTTCACATTTAAAAAAAAAACCACAGACATACACACAAACAGGGAGGCACTGTGGTCTAATGGTAGTGCTTCGGCTTGCGGATCTGAAGGTCCCGGGTTCGAGCCCTGGCCGGGCCATTGTGTTGTGTCCCTGGGAAAGACACTTTACTCCTGTTTTCCTACTCCTTCGGATGAGAGTATAAACCGAGGTCTAGTCTGTGTCGCATACATTTCATCATAACGGACTTTAAAGATCCTGACGCTCATGTCCTAGACGGGTGAGTGCCGGTGACAAAAACACACCCAGCATGCACCTAGGTCCTTCTCCCCCATCCCTGGCTGCCCAGGATTGTGCTCAGTTGTCCGGGCGTCAGACCATGCGCCCAAAGGCTGCGGGTGGGCGTCTCTGGCGGCTTGAGTTAGATCCTGTATCGGCCAGCGCCTTGAGCAGCTCTTGAGCTGGAAAAGCGCTATATAAAAACGATTAAATAAATAAATAAATAAACAAACAATTAAACACACACACTCACACACACATTTTGTAAGCAGAGATGCCAGTGTAAAAAAGGGGCAAGAAGATATTGCGAATAAATTAGGATAAAGTTTTAGATTAATTTGCTTAAAATTTAAAAAAAGTATATGCAAAATTAAAAACTAAAAAATAAATAAAAAATTAAGAGATATTGAATTGAAATGCATATTAAAGATGATATATTAACAAGAATATGATCCTTTCCAATATGGAATGTTTTTAAATTGCTACAAAATCCTAGAAATCCTGCTTAATGTATTTTCTTTTTCACTGTTTTTTTTTCTGTTAGCCTGTTCTCGTGTTATATATGCAAGCAAATTTAAACGGAAAATAATATCAATTACTATTGAATGGGCGTCAATGCCGCGCAATATTCTGTTTTCTTATTTTGGGCTTCAAACGGTATTTCATATCAACGTACACATTCCTGTATTTTACATATTATTTTTTGCCTGTTTTCCCGATTTCTTGTTGAAAGTTGATTAAGTAAAAAAAAAAAGTAAAATCGAGAGAATACAAATATAAAATAAACGTCTTCTGTAATTTATATACATAAAATTTTTCTTCCAATGCAAAATGCCTGTTTGTTATAGCAGGTTGGCTATGGACAGAAAATAACAACATAAAGTTGTATTGAGATTTTAGATACGATATACACATTCTTGTGAATTCTTGTTTTTCTTGCTCAAAGCGAAATAAAAAAAGAAGGCCAAAGCAGGCATCTCTGCAACAACTTACTGTAGACAATTGTTGTGAAACTTGTTATAACTGGAGAGAGTGATGAGTCCTCCCCAGCACGGAGAAAGGGAAAAGAAGATTTGAACCGCAGCGTCTCCCCACACCTAGACCCAGGAACGACAGAAAGAAAAAACAATAATGACTCCGTTAGAACGAGGTTTACAAATGGCGCTGTGAGCAGGAGTTTTGCTTTGAAGGTCCACTCACCTTGGATGGTACTGTGCATGTTTCTCTGTAGAAGCTGACTTACCTTGTTTTTCAATCAACCTTGATATCAGAAATAGGATCATGCTTGCTGTTGAACTTGAATGTACAAAGCGAAAAGTATTTATAATAGTAGATGTGAGTGTTTTTTTTCAATCATCGCTATCAAGCTCATCTTTTATTCTCTAACTGTACAATGCACTCCTACATGTCCCCCCAAAAAACTCCAACTTCCCAGTTTCGGCATAGCACATAACGTTCAAGCTGTCCCTACTCATCATGTGATACTTCTCTTTCAAGCTTTAGATGAAACCCCAAATCTGATCCAGGTATATTAGGCGAAAAGCCCTTCTTTTTATCCTATCACTTCTAAATAAAAACTTTTAATGTTCTTGCCCAGATAACCAAAGCAAGCAAATGTAAAAACAACAACAATGAAAGCAATACATGAGAAAACAAGAGAACAACTTGATGTTAGAAAAAATATGCTTTAAGCAACCATGTACTAAACAGAACGTTCTTAAACTCTGATTTTGTAATATGATTAAAACTACATTTCCTCTCTCATGGCATTACAGTTAAATAAAATCTATTGCCCCCCCCCAAATTAAGGTATTTACATATAAATCCTTAGAGATCGCTCAGCCTCACATAACCAACACAAGCGCAAACTATTTGTTACCGTGCTCGTGATACTAAGACCGCATTAAGACACATTTGTACTGTGCCATATCATCTATCATCACATGCTCTTGCCAAAACAAAATTTAAACCAACAATATAATAAAACAAAATATAGGTTAGCAACACACATTAAAGCACTAATCTTATTTACGCTGAGAAAACTCCTTCCCTTAAAAAAACAAACAAACAAAAAAAGACATAAAACCTGTCTTTTTTCAAATTCAATTCTATCCACCTTAATTACCCAAACCCTTAAAGAACGTGTCAAACTACGTTTGGCTTGACAATTATATTATAACTAGTGGTTTTGTAACCTGGCAAGCCAGGGTACACAGGTTGCTGTTTAAAATGTAGACAGACAACTGTTGTCTGCGAGTTTCATTTGGACGATGATACCTCCCCATATCCCCCTTGATACCTCCCCATACCCCCCCCCCCTGATGTCTCCCCGTCCCCCCATGATGCCTCACCATACCCCCTTGATACCTCCCCGAACCCACTTGATACCTCCCCATACCCCCTTGATACCTTCCGTACCCCCCTTGTAACCTGCCTGTACCCTCCTTGATACTTCCCCGTTGATCGTTTCGCAGGTATGGATGAAAGGATTCGACCATCACCATACCCCCTTAAATATACCCGTATCCCCGTTATGCCTACCCATGCCCCTTTAAACCTACCCGTAGCCCCCTCTTACCTACACGTACCACCCCATCCCGATCCTTGGTAATAATAATAATAATAATAATAATAATAATAATAATAATAATAATAATAATAATAATAATAATTATAATAATAATTATAATAATAATAATAATAAAACAACAACAACTACTACTACTACTAATAATAATAATAATAATAATAATATTGAATATAGAATAATACAAATAGAAATCATAAAAAACACCAAGGTTTTAAAAGAAAATTTGATATAAGATATAATAATAATAATAATAATTTATTATTTATTATTTATTATTAGTTTATAAATAATAATAATAATAATAATAATAATAATAATAATAATAATAATAATAATAATAATAATAATAATAATAATAATAATAATAATAAATTAAAGGTAAAAAGCCTAAATTAAAAAGAAAAATATCCATATTGTAGTGTTTAAAAAAAAAAAAAGGCCCGCGTGAGATTTGAACTTGGGTCACCCTGCACGGTGGGCGAATGTTTTACTAAGTAAGCTATCAAGGCTTCCTAGAAAGACCATCACATTTTTGGTCTATATGGGAAAACATGCTGAAACCTCAATTTGATTTTTAATGGAAGCGCGCTGAATGAAACTATTGCAGTTTGTGGACATTTTGTTTATTTATTTATCTCAGAAACGGTTAAACGTTCGGTAAGGAAATGTCGGCTATAACGATTTCGCTGGTTTTGAGCACACAGCAGGCCGATCCGCAGCGCCCAGCACCTGCCCAGATCAGCGTCCATACCGACAAACTTTATAGTAGAGGCGAAGAAGGACTTCCGGCTAAGCAATTTATATATATAGATAACAATTATATCATAAACTTGGCAGCAAAAGGCACAATCTTAAGATGTCCTCGACCTCTTCCCCTATGCCTTTACCTTAGCGTTCAGAAGTTGGTCCCATTTGGGAAGCAAGAAATAGATGATGCCATCCAAAGAACCTTCCAGGGTCAATCCTCGGATGAGTAGGATGGTCATCACGACGTACGGGAAGAAGGCTGTGAAATAGACAGCCTGAAAAAGAAGGTACAAAGGCATCAAGTAGCAAAATTACACCGCTGCGATCATGCTTTTGGTGCGGACATGTTTATTTTCATATTATCATTTCCATTCCCGGATTGATGAATTGTGGTGATGACGGTGACGATAGTGATGACGGTGGTGAGGGTGGTGGTGATGATGATGATGATGATGATGATGATGATGATGATGATGATGATGATAATAATAATAATGATGACGAAGCCACTTTATTATGACGATAGTTATAATCAATACTAATAATATGGCGATGATGCATGAGGAGGAAAGCCTATAGTCTCAGACCGTCTTTGGAGATATTTGTGAATATTTGAAAACGTAAAATGAGATTTTGGGGGACTTTTAGGATTATTCAATTTCAACAATGAATAACTTACCAAGAATACTACGGAAGAAAGACACAAAAAACTAAAGAAAGTGAAAAACTTACTTTTCCCGAAGTTTTGATGCCTTTGGCCAGACATATACAGACGAGGACCCAGGCAAGCAAGAGGCACAGCGCCAGCTGCCAGCGAATAGTGCCCATGTCATCCACACTCTTGGTGATGTCTAGAACCACCGTACTACACAACAAAATAGTTTGTCATCGTAGTATTGTTTAAAACAATAAATATCAGTTTGAATCAAATCCATTTAAAGGGTTATAGGGGTGGTGATGTGAGCCGTTATAAACAACTTGTGTGGGTTTAAGGGCATGCTCAAACTAAAGTCTAAACGCGTACGTACCCATTTTCTTTAGGACCGTACTCGGGCCTAGCCTGCCTATATCCCAAACGAAGTTAACGGTTTCCGAGATTGCCTAGCGCGATTGAAAACGCCACGGAAAACCCCGAGAATCCACTCCTACGTCACAAACCCTGAAAGTCACTCGTGGTCTTGATAAAAATGGATCCTTTTCCTTACGGTATCTTTTGAGTACATGAAATTCCACACTCCCAAACACACTCGACCATAACGGAAAAGTCCGTTTAGCCATTTGACTTCTTCTTGATTTGTTTTTGACCACAGGCGCTCACATTCGGGTCTGGCTAACGCCATAACCGTAAAATTACTTTGACTGACGGGTACCACAAACTTGCCTACGGTTACATTTGCTTCAAAAATCTAGTTCAGATCCATTTAAAAATAGTTACTGAGAATTAATGAATGCATGTCAAACTTATACATCTCATAGAAACTTCCACAATACCCGAAGGCGTTCTCACAGAGTTTTATGATTTGATGAGCCAAATTGATGTGATTTGATTACCACCCGCAAAAAAAACTTGCACACAAGTCACTTGGACTATGGATCTAGATTACTGACATCATGTCAAAGTAAAAAATCTATAGTCGTAACGCAGAACATTTAAATCTAGAATTACTATAAAAATGTTAATGAGAATAAAACTGCTACCGCATAAAGACAAATGAAAGCACTGCAATAGCAAATTTAGGTCAAAAACAGTACAATCACACGCAAGAAATAATGGAAATTTATTTTTTTAAAAATTAGTTATTTATTCATTTCTTACAGGGTCCAGCGGACTGTAAAGAGCCGAATCCTCCCGTGGGGGTGCCGGGGGTTTCAGTATAAAAAGTATCCCCGCTTTCTGGAAATTTAGTGCTTTAAATTCCCACTGTCGCTGTCTTTCTCCTTTGTTCTTTCTCATTCCTACTCCTATTCCTACTCTGTTCTATCAATCTACCTTCTGCTCTTTGTAAGTTAGTTAGTTATTCATTGCTTACAAGGTCCAGCGGACTGCAAAGAGCCGAATCAGGACCACAAAATCAAGACCACAACTTCGCTGATAGAGGACTCACCCCTGATCGGCATAAAAGATCTGCCGAAACAACCCTAGTGGTAACACTGAAGGCACTCCACCAGCCGGACACTTTACAATAAAGACATCCCACACAGGGGACGCTGAGGCTATATTCTAATTTATCGAACCTCCGTTTACAAAAACAAAATAGAATACAAACATCATTATAAATTATCAACAAAACACATACATATAAAATGCCTACATTGCCAAATAATAACATCATAGGAAGCCCCAGTGACCATTTGGCAGAAAGCGTCCAATATTCCCAAGCTGATCCAACAGACCTCACACAAAAATGAAGAGTTTTCAAGAAAAAAAGGTAGGTGACTGGTCTCGCGAAGAAGAAGATAGTATAGTAGATTGATAGAACAGTAGGAATGAGAAAGAACAAAGGAGAAAGACAGCGACACTGGGAATTTAAAGCACTAAATTTCCAGAAAGTGGGGATACTATTTATACTGAAACCCCAGGCACCCCCACGGGGGTTTTTACAAAATGTCCTTATAAATAAAAAATGTCCTTATAAATATAACATTAAAATATATTTAGCATACTCATACTTAATAATCATCAAAGTTGGTTGTTAGCAATTAATAATATATTTACACCCAACCAAACAACACAACACAAACTAACTTGAAGGGTTGGGAGAAGGCAACGGTACAAAACAAATCAAATTAAAAAAACAAATAACATTAATAATAAAAATGTTTAAAGCACTACCACTAACAGCTAGCGCTAAGAGCATGAATGGTTTTAGTAAAGACCTGATACGAGACTACATCATCATCATCATTATCATCATCTCATCGTCGTCGTCGTCGACATCGTCATCACCACCCCCACCACCAACAACTAAGAAACGGAACTTACTGGAAATAGTCGTCGCTGGGTGACTGATGGTCCAAGGCACTAGAGGTGTTGGACATGTTCTTGAGAAGCTCAAACTCCACCGCTCCCATAGACCCGTTGGGCACGCAACTATTGTTGTGCCACACACCTCCAAACTTGGTGCAGTTGCTGATTTCTGACCGATCCTCAGAGCAACCTACACTTTCACAGAGTTACAATGAAATAAAACTATTGTGACGATCACACAACACAGTCTGCTTAGAATAAAATGTTGCATACCTGTCAAGTGCTACGGATTTTTGCGTAGCGCTACGCATTTGAAACATTTTCCCATTGCTACGGCGTATCACAAAGCTGCTACGCAATTTTTCAAAAGTGACGATAATATTTTTTAACCAAGGGGGTTTTCGCGCGAAAGTAGTCTGTTCCGGTCGAGTCCGGTTTAAAGACACTTAGTAAAAGCACCGCACTTCCGCAACACGTGTTCGTTCAGAACTTCAGTCTACGATCAGTCTTTGTGAGGGAGAGAGAGACAGACGGAGTTGAACAAAGAAAATGTTTATAATGATAATGGTAATAGCTAAAGTGTTGTGCATTAACAAGATTTTACAATAAATTTGTAAACACATTGGATGTGTGTGTTTATATTGGATGCAGAAGTTTCCAGTTTTGTTGCGAATCGCGTGATTCACATTAGTGCTACACCAAACCTCCATTTGCTATGTTTTTTCTGTTAAATTGCTACACCACAACCCGAAAACCCCTTGACAGGTATGATGTTGCTCATCGTCAATGAGCAATAACGCAGTTCCCTGTAGAAAAAAAAATATAGTGAAGATAATAATAGGGCCTGCTTGGTTTGTATATAATGCCTCTGTAGAAATAAACACATCGTGACGATAATAATAGGAAAGTTGCGTGTAAAATATTGGTTATTTTCCAAGCCTTGCTATATTAGTCTCTTTGCACAAATAATCCGCCTATCTTCAGATGAATTAATATTTTTAACAAAATAAAATAAATGTAATAAAATGAAATACAATAAAATTTAATTTTATTAAAGAAAAAAAATCAACAAAAATAAACAACAACAACAACAACATAAAATACTTAACAATATAAAGACAGACCTTCAGTGCTCCAGTCTCCACAGAAGCTCCAGGGCAGGACCTTGGCAAAGGAGGCGAAGAGGTAGTACAGAGTCCAGGCGATGATCATGTTGTAGTAGATGGCGATCAGCACTGACACCACGAACATCGCCCAACCCACACCTGTCAACCAATCAACCTATCAAGCAAGCAATCGATCAATCATTCAATACATAAATAGATCAATTAATCAATCAACCTAATAAATTACACAATAATTACACACTGGTGAAGCAGCAAAGCATGCAGTCCCTTCGTGACACAAGATATTTATTTATTATTATTATTATTATTATTATTATTATTATTATTATTATTATTATTATTATTATTATAATCATTATTATTATTATTATTATTATTATTATTATTATTATTATTATTATTATTATTATAACTATTATTATTAATTAAAACAACTGTACAAACGATAATTTATAAAATAAAATTAAAAAAAATAAAATAAAAACATACTACCTCTGGAGAACCCTTTTTATGTTCTTTTATGTGTGTGAGTTATGGGGTCCTATCCACCAAATCTTTTATTTTTGTTCCTATCTTGCCTAATCTCCAGTGCGGGCTGACTTTTTTCGCAAATTATAATTACCTTGAGATTTTTTACGCCATTCTTATATGTACGTACAAGGTCATCAGGTACTAGTTTCTTAAAACATCTGAATATTTTATGTTTGTTATTGTTACGATCGAGCTTCACCCAACACAAGCCGGCTAAGAGAAACGGGAGATCAAATACTAACACAGGATTTAAATCAGAAAGGTCTAATGCCATTGTTTCTGCAGGTTCACTATCACAGTCCTCCTGCTTATAATGCGGTGATGAGAGTTGTTGTTAATGACATGACGATGCAACATTGATGATGGCTATCATGAATAATGATAAATATGAGTTATTAGCTATGACAACAGTGACAAAGATGATGATGATGATGATGATAATGACTGTAGTGAAGCTGCTGCTGCTATTGCTACTGCTGGTGATGACTGTAGTGAAGCTGTTGCTGCTACTACTGCTGCTGCTGCGGATGGTGAGAATGAATATAGCGAAGCTGCTGTTGCTGCTGCTACTACCACTTCTGCTGCTGTTGATGACGATGATCATAATAATGATGATCATGACAACGATGATAAACCTACCTTGAAAGATGGGGGAGACACTCCAAATGGACACGACCCCAGAGCTGGCAAACTGGCCAAAAGCCATCTCCATGAAGACCAAAGGAATACCAGTGATCAACAGCATGATCAGGAACGGGATCAAAAAGGCACCTGCACACAAACAATAAAATTCATTAATGTCTGCCCATGCGTAAAACATTACATAGACGCCAATGCCTTGAGCGGCTCTATGAGCGGGTAAATGCGCTCAATCAGAACAATTCAATTGATTTCATTATAAGCCTACAGGGGTGCATAATGTCTGTGGATGTTAGGAGCGCAGTTTCGTCATCCCAAACCAAGGGATGTAACCAATATGGAAGATCGTGGCATAACAAGTGCTTCAAGGGCCACGAAAACAACGGACACGAGTTTCTTCCCTTGCTATACTGAAGACAAGGTCGCCCAGGCTAGCCCAGGTTAGTGAGAGATAAACGTAAGCTTTCGGCGAATCTCAGCTACGCTGTATAGATCGCAGTAAACACTTTGACAGCACGACTGTTTAACTTTTATCTGTTCTTTTTTTCGTTATACTTATTGATGTTTATTTCTTGGTGTATGACTATATGAATACGCCTCATCGTTGTGTATGACAAGAATCGCTAATTTAGTTTCCAGTTTAAAAAAACAAACAAACAAATACTGAAGCGTTAAAGCCCACACAATACATGTAACGTATATATCTGTTCTTCATATGATGATGATGATCATTGTTGTCAAGGTGGCGACGTGGTGATTCGTCATTAACGCTAACGCAATAGGGCGTTAAGCTTCGTTATTCCTTCCTTCCTGCATAAAGCTAGGAATGATTACTCTGCACAATTGTACGATTATTGATTAATGTCCAATGTACTCTCCCAAACACACTGACCTGCTGCATGCAAACACACACACACACACACCCACATACTTGCAATACATCAGAAATGGGTTCATTTAAGAATGTAGGAATCGGAAAGTCATTTTTTGATGGAAAAGGGTTAGGGCAAGGGTTAGTTGCAGCGCTGCAACTAGCCCTTACCCTAACCCTTCTCTAGAAAGTTGACCTATTTCGTCTCCTATAGGCGACGAAATAGGTCGAATTTTGCTTCAAACTTTTCCAAAAATTCACTGTATTTTCTCCGTCCCGGATAGTGCACTCCTATGTACTTAAAACACTCTTATGCACTACAACTGCACTCCCATGCACTAAAAGAGCACTCCCGCGCACTTAGAAAAAAGTGGGTTCCTGGAAAAAAAGTGGGTTCCAAGCAAATAAACCCATTTGTTACTAGAAAAGACAAGGTCTGCTACCCATTTGTGCGCTTTTGTGCGTTCCCAAACACCCCCCCCCCCCACACACACACACACACAAACGTTCACACAGGTGCACACATATACACACTTAATGCAAACACGCATATACTGCATGCAAGCACACACACACACACACCTACACACACATACTTGCAATTCATGAGAACTGGGTTTATTTAAGAATGTAGGAATCGGAAAGTGATTTTTTGACGGAAAGAACGCAAACTTCTTCTAGAAATGTAAGAATCTAAGTCAAAATTGGCTCTTTCCGTCTAAAAAGTTGACACTAGTTCGTCTCCAATAGGCGACGAAATAGGTCGACTTTACTTCAAAATTTCTCCGAAAATTGACTGTATTTTCTCCGTCCCGGATAGAGCACTCCTGTGTACTTAAAACACTCTCATGCACTACAACTGCACTCCAATGCACTAAAAGAGCACTCCCGCGCACTTAGAAAAAAGTGGGGTCCTGGAAAAAAGTGGGTTCCAAGCAAATAAACCCATTTGTTACTAAGAAAGACAAGGTCTGCTACCCATTTGTGCGCTTTTTTGCGTTCACTAACACACACACACACTAACACATACATACCCACACGCACATTCTTCGTGCAAACACACGCACAGGCGCACACACCCTCACATAAATAGGCACACACGCACACGAACACATACACGTACAAACAGCAGTGCACACACACGCACACATACACGTACAAACAGCAGTGCACACACCCACACACATGCCCCTATCCTCGCACACACACAATCACCATGAGTAGTGGATCTGAATGTAAAGGTTTTCCCGTAACCTTTTCGGTCGTTGCTGAGGAAAGCATTTGGGACCTCCAATTTCTCTAGGCCAGCTTAATGAGGACGGTGCCCCCCCCTCTCTCTCTCTCTCTCTCTCTCTCTCTGCTTGACCTTTCCCGGTCCTAAACAGACCCAGGTACCCATTCACAGCGGGGTTGGGTGGGGATGTTTCTTGCGCTTGTTTCTTTTTTTTTTCGTTTGGAGGTTGCTTTCCAAGCATGGTCAGCCATCCAAGCTTTAACCCTTGCCGACGTCGCTTAACATCAAACATTGCTAGTGTGTGCCCAGTCCACTAGCCTACTGCGCCACCAAGCGGATCTACGTTGGTCATTGACGTAAGTATATACATAACTACATGTACTTTTCCTAATATTGAAGTCGTCAACTAAACAGAGCAACCTCACAGTGACAGCTGTGTTGATATGTCCTGACTTCTATTTAACCTCTCTATCGGTCCAAACTGGTAATTTTCCATTTCCAATATGTGTAGGTTCTATTTATAGGTGGGTCTGTTTCCTTGTACCTCTGTCTCCTCGCTGATTAGTCTGTCGACTTGTAGGTGTGCCCGTTGGTCTGTCAGGCGGTCTTGTCCGTTCCCCTTTTGCTTGAGGTCTAATCAGATACTTGTTATTTTCCAGGTCATGAAGACTGGTATGTCTCTTTCAACAGATGTTGGTCAATCGGGCAGTCTGACCCCTTTTGTTTTGTTTTTATGTTGACACTTTACTGTCCCTTTTCATCGGGAAATTCGGAGAAGGCGTAGTCCCAGCCTGTGGCGCGCCAAAACCTAACCTACCTAATATTAGTTTTTGGGTTTTTTCCCTTTGAGGTCTGATCGGATACTTGTTACTTTCCATTTTATTAAGACTGGTATGTTTTTCATTATATCTTGTGGGATGCGTGCGCTTTTTAAATTCTTGTATTATTCTTTATTATTTATTATTATCTTGAATTTTTATTTGCCCCTCTCTCTCTCTCTCTCTCTCTCTCTCTCTCTCTCTCTCTCTCTCTCTCTCTCTCCCTCTCTCTCTCTCTCTCTCTCTCTCTCTCTCTCTCTCTCTCTCTCTCTCTCTCTCTCTTCCTCTGTGCATCTATGGCCCAGGTTCGAATCTCGTGGTGGCCAAGATTACAGTGGCCATTTTTACTGTCCACCATAGCAGTATGGTACAGTGCTGATTTAGTGTCCCTAGTCCCTCTTTCCCTAAGATAGTTTTCCACGTCTCCCATATCGCCAGTGGTGGGTGTAGAGGTCATTCATTCATTCATTCATTCATTCATTCTCCTCTCTTTTCTCATCGTTTTCTCGGTCAGCAAACTGGAGCTCTTTCCACCTTTAATTTCGATCTTTCATCTTTCTCTCCGTCATCTTTTGAACTGGAAATCAGTGCTGGCTTTGAAGCGTCAAATGACTCAGATAAAAGTTGACAAGCTAACGCAAGTGTACAGTCAAGCACAAAGATTCAGTGGAAATGGTTTTTTTAACATTCCAAGCGGCCGACCACCTTAAACCCCAATTAGTGGTAAGCAGGTGTTTTGTGCATTGGTCTTTGCCGGCATTGAAGAGGTAAAAATGACGTCTTTTCAGACCATAGGACAAAGAATATGTGACCGAGATAAGCAACTGTTTGAAGCACGTTGGTAACATTCTGTTCGCCCAGGGGTTGTTTCAATAGCACTGGATACAAGATATATTTGGCAAGCAACTGTTTAAAATTTTATCATTTAAGCAAATGTTACAAATCTGATCATTTAAGGAACTGTTAAAAATTCTATAATTTAAACAACTGTTTAAAATCTTATGATCTAAGCAACTGTTTAAAATCGTATCGTTTAAGCAACTGTTAAAAATCATATCATTTAAGCAACTGTTTAAAATCTTACATTTAAGCAACTTTCTAAAATCTTATCATTCAAGCAAATGTTTAAAATCTTATGATTTAAGCACTAGTTTATAAATCTTATAACTACAGTTTAAAATCTTACGATATAAGCAGCTGTATAAGCAACTGTCACACATCTTATCATATAAGCAACTATTACAAATCTTATTACATGTATTTAAGCAACTGTTTAAAGTCTTATCATTTAAGCAACTGCTTAACATTTTATCTACTCCACTGTTTAAGCAACTGTTACAAATCTTATTATTTCAGCAGATGTTTAAAATCGCATCATTAACTCCAGTTTTATTTCATATGACGAGATAATTTATTGTATGTGGTTTATACCACATGCTTGTCTTTCTTGTTTTTAAATAGTCTACATCAAATAACAATCATGTTTGACAAGTGTTCAAAAGCATTGGCGGCAGTAGAGCAAAAGATTTGATTTAATGGGGCAAAGCAGTTCTCAGTCAGTTCTCATCCAAGCTGCTCCCCCGTTGGGATGTTTGGGGGTTTCTGTATGAATAATATCCCCACTTTTGTGGAAATTTCGTGTTTTAAATTACTACTATTTCTGGCATTCTCATGTAATCTTTAGCATTCCTAATAATATTATGTTCTATCTATCTACTATCTTCTATCTTCTTTGCTAGAACAGTCAAGTACCTTTTTCTTAAAAACTCTCCCAAAACTCCTCGTCTGTGTATGGGGCTGTTGGGTCAGCTTGAGGATATTGGAAGCTTGCTGGCAAATGGTCATTAGGGCTTTCTATGGGATTATAATTTAGCAATGTAGGCGTTTTATATGTATGTATTTTGTTAATATTTTATCACGATGTTTATATTCTATTTTGTTTTTGGAAACGGGGCTTCGATAAATTAGAGTACAGCCTTAGCGTCCCCTGCACGGGATGCCTTTATTGTAAAGTGACCGGCTGGTGGAGTGCCTTCAGTGTTACCATTATGGCTGTTTCAGAGATCTTTTATACGGATCAGGGGTGAGTCCTCTTTCAACCAAGAAGTGGTCCAAATTCGGTTCTTTACAGTCCGCTGGACCCTATAAACAATGACTAACTAACTAACCAATTCAAGCTGCTTCGATCACTGGCCATCGTACTGTGGCATTCACTTCGGTAGTTATAGTTTAGTTCATCGTAGGTGGTGTTAAGGAATAGAGGTAAATGGACCTTCTTCGGCCACGCCCTCTCGACAGATCATTTTAACATTCACAGTGAGTGTTGCTCCACTGAAGAAATAAGCTTACAACAAACAAAATAACTCCTCCGAAAATAGAGTTATTTCTTAAATGAATAAATTCCGTGGTTTGTGTGCCTATTAATAGCAAACAGCCAACACTCTGGAGTTAAAAACAGCAGTTGCATAGCCAGCCAACACTCTGGAGTTAAAAACAGCAGTTGCATAGCCAGCTAACACTCTGGAGTTAAAAACAGCAGTTGCATAGCCAGCTAACACTCTGGAGTTAAAAACAGCAGTTGCATAGCCAGCTAACACTCTGGAGTTAAAAACAGCAGTTGGACAGCCAGCTAACACTCTGGAGTTAAAAACAGCAGTTGGACAGTCAGCCAACACTCTGGAGTTAAAAACAGCAGTTGGACAGTCAGCCAACACTCTGGAGTTAAAAACAGCAGTTGGACAGTCAGCCAACATTCTGGAGTTAAAAACAGCAGTTGGACAGTCAGCCAACATTCTGGAGTTAAAAACAGCAGTTGGACAGTCAGCCAACACTCTGGAGTTAAAAACAGCAGTTGGACAGTCAGCCAACACTCTGGAGTTAAAAACAGCAGTTAGACAGTCAGCCAACACTCTGGAGTTAAAAACAGCAGTTGGACAGCCAGCCAACACTCTGGAGTTAAAAACAGCAGTTGGACAGTCAGCCAACATTCTGGAGTTAAAAACAGCAGTTGGACAGTCAGCCAACATTGTGGAGTTAAAAACAGCAGTTGGACAGTCAGCCAACATTGTGGAGTTAAAAACAGCAGTTGGACAGCCAGCCAACATTGTGGAGTTAAAAACAGCAGTTGGACAGTCAGCCAACACTCTGGAGTTAAAAACAGCAGTTGGACAGTCAGCCAACATTGTGGAGTTAAAAACAGCAGTTGGACAGCCAGCCAACACTCTGGAGTTAAAAACAGCAGAGTCGGTATGACCCAGAACCCTTTAACACAATAGCTCGTAAGGTTTTTAGTTGTAGGTTGATAACATGGACCCTACCCTACCCTAGTGGTAGTAGTAGTAGTAGTAGTAGTAGTAGTAGTAGTAGTATGTTGAGGACGAAATAGGCCGTGAAGCCTTGATCAACGTCCTATCTCATCCACACTTTGCTTGGGTCTATATATGCATGCAGTGTTCCTAATTGTATTACTCATCAAAGCTATAGAATACATCTCTGAATTTTTTCCTCCACCTGGATTTTAAAACAATTAATATTCTGTGCAGTTTTTATTGTTAGTGGTAAACTGTTCCATGTTGAAGAAACTCTGTTAGTAAAGAAACAGTTTCTGATGTTAGCATTATAATGCTGCTTAACTATCTTACCTTCTGGGTTCCTAGTTTTGTTGTGATGAAGTGTTAAAAAAAATTCTGACCATTCTAAATCACCAATTTTATTATATATTTTAAAAGCTTGAATTAAATCTCCTCTAACTTTACGTCAGTGTAAAGAATGCAGTTTAAGATACTTCAATCTCTCTGTGTGAGACATAGAATGACATTCTTTGAGCAACTGTGTAGCTCGTCTCTCAACTCTTTCTATAATTATTGATTGCCTCTTGAGCATTGGATACCACACAACATTCGAATATTCTAAGTGAGGTCGAATTAATGCCTTATATAATTTGTCAAATGTATCCTTTTATCAAGGAAATTAAAAGTCCTCTTTTCTAATCCAATCATTTTGTTCGCTTTGTTTACACAACTGTTCAGGTGTATGCCTATATCAAAACTAAGCGTCCCATCAAAAGTTACTCCTAAATCTTTTTCCTCACTACACGTCAGTATTGGTCTCTGGACATCCGTGTTTCTCAGGTAGTCATATCCCGGTGTGACATCGTCACAGTTCCTAGTATCTTAGCTGGGCTGGGAGCGAATGGGAGCATTCTGATTGGTCGACGCGTTACAAAATTCGACGCATGCGCACAGTGCTATCATAGTCTTCGTAAGGGTTAGGATTAGGGTTTGGGTTAGAGTTAAGAGTTTAGGGTTAGGGTTAGGGTTTGGGTTAGGGTTAGGGTTATGACGCCTAAGAACTTCGTGAAAAAGCCGGCCCGACATGACCTGGCGCATGCGCAAATGCGCTCGGATAAACTAGGAGACCCGGAACTTGAAGGATGTGACACCGGGTTGTGCCTGCTTAAACGCAAAACTTTACATTCATCAACATTAAAATATAGGTTCCGCTGCTTAGTCCACGTGTGTAGTCTACCCAAGTCTTGTTGCAATTTGCCTTTCTTGCTGGCGAGGTTATATATTTTGGTATCATCTGCACAAATGTTACATATACTTTGAACTAATTCAGGCAAATCATTAATAAAGATTGCAAAAAAAAAAATTGGACACAGGTCAAAGGTCACACGGCTATTTACCTTTAAATACAGGGGAAATCACTCCTTGTCACAACCAAACTGGAAAATTCGAACTGTTGTGGTTGGTTCGAGAAACGAAAGCCCACTTTATCATTGTGTGATGTAATAACAATGTGGATTTTAGGGTAAACCCGTTTTCGCGAACAGTAAACAAAGCCTTGGAACTGGGGTCTTTCAAGTAAGAAAGAGCCGGCGCATGAGGGGTATTCTTATTTGTCCCGAAGAGAGCTCCGTTGCGGCAATCGTGCTTTCGCTAAAAAAAAAAAAAAAAAGAACTGAAAGCGAATCCCCAATTTCACAGCCCAAAAGACTAACAGCTATGATTCAAAATATAAGCTTACAATAAAAATTCAAATAAAACATCACTAATTTTTGAACCAGCTGTCAGCAACACTGAAAACAGCTGTTTCGTGGTTTTGGGAAGCAAAATATCTCATCCTTTGATAAGCCGCGTCTCTATGTCAAGCGAAAACAGCTAGGAGCAGTTATCAACAGAGAAACCCCGGTATAAAATGTTAAAAAAGAAAGAAAGATAGGAACGGTATTTTAAATGAATCGGCATCAGTCTTTTACGTGCCGTTATCAATACAACGGAGCCAGGGAAACAGCTGCGCATTTTATTTAAATAACAAAGTAAGTTTCAGTTCAGCTAGCTTATCTCTGAAAGCAGTAATTTGGGGATTTAAATTTTGATAATAGATGGTAGTGGTAGCAAGGTGGTTCAGCGGTATATGGCGCATTGCCTTAAGTGTCTTGGACGACTTGGGTTCGATCCCCACTTAATTAATGTGTGCGTGGTGTAGAGTTGATAGAGCAGTTCTCTGAAAAGGTTTGCGCGCTGTACAAAAGAAAAATCACACTTGTAGGTCACAGACACTGCATTCGTTTTATTTAATGTGTAACTGTAGATTATAGTCACACGACACCGAAGCGTATAGGCGACTACTGGTCACATTATTCTGACACCAGCAAACCAGTTTGAAGGTAAGGGGAAAATAATATGGTCACACATTGGCCAATCCGGGATTCGAACCAGGTACCTTTCGGTTACTAGTAAGACGCTCTACCAACTGAGCTACCCGGCCCCACCGTCGTTTTATTTATTTTACTTAATCGTTTTTATATAGCGCTTTTCCACTCAAGAGCTGCTCAAGGCGATGGCCGGATACATTAATATCTAACTCAAGCCTCCCGAGGCGCCTACTTGAAACCTTTAGACGCATCGTCGGACAGCCAGGCAACTGAGCACAATCCTGGGAGACGTGGTTAGGGAGAGGGAAGAGGGGGATGTGGGGAGGGGGGAAGGAAAAGGATGGAAAGAGGTGGGGGGGGGGGTAGGGAGAGAGAGAGGCCTGCTTTCTGGGTGTATCTGTGTAGCCAGCACTCGCCAGTCTAGGACATGAGCGTCAGCATCTTTAAAGCCTGAGTGATGGAATGTGTTCAGTTACTTCAGCCTCTATTATATTTAGTAGTGTCTTTTTTTTCTTGTAAGATTGTTTTTTTAAATGTTACTTTTTTTTTTAAATTGCCTTTCTAAAAGATAAAATAAACCGCAGGCAGTTTATTTGATAATTTATAGAATCAGAGAAAGGGGTTCGTTGTATTTTAATCGTGATTTAGCCCTCATCATTATTTAATGAATTAGTTAATGAATTCATTCATTAATTACTTTTTTAATTTATTGTTTATTTTTATTAAGTATTTATTTTGTGTGTGGTGGGAGGAGGATGAAGGGGGCGGGATGGCTGGTGGTGCAGCGGCGGGGGTGGAGAGAGGGGGGAGGGCGGTAGAGAGATAGATTTACTGGTTTTCTGAAGCAAAGACGGGGGGCGGCAGCTTGCATTTTCGGAATCAGAGATCTTTCTGTCCACTTAAAACACAAGGAAATGTGTGTGCAGCCTTCATAATGGCACAAGCAACAACAACAACAATAACAACAACAACAACAACAACAAAAACTGATGACATTTGCTGAGAAAAAAAAAACACATAAAAATACTGCACGCAACAAAGGAAGGACAACACGACACGCAACGCTAACATAGCACGGCAATATCAACAGTATCACATGACCACATCACAAAAATATAAACAATCACTAACACTCTAGTCCGTGGCAACAAACTCACACGCGCGCGCACGTACACACACACACATACACACACACGCACACACCAACAGACACACACACATACTGGCGCAAATCAATTTCTTGGAAGAGATAATAAAGTTGCCTTAAATAATCTTATCATTTTTGGAGATAGTTTTCAAGCGTATTGACAGAAACAACTGTTTAAAGTAAAGCAAAGGAATGTTAATTAGAGCAAACACAAGACCAAACAACACAGTGCAACATTTGGAGCTAAGCTTTTCGTCAAGCGGACACAATACACAAAACTACAAACAGTTCTTCCCAACAGAAGAAGGCCAAGAAAGAATGAAATGAATGTATTGACGTTATCATGGCTTGCTGTTTTGATCGAGTCTTTGGTCTTTCGTTGTGATTTGAATTGCTCAATAACACTTGTTATCAAAACTGGTATTCTATGTTCTGTTTTTGGATGTGTGTGGGTTTTTGTTTTTTTTACAAGCCCCTCCCTTTCTCCTAGCCCCATTTGGGCGAAAGGGATAAAACATTACAATCATGGCGCATGAAATCAAATCTTTAAATCTAAATCCTGTTTCCTGGTGACCTTGGAAACAGCAAATTGGCGTCTAGAAACCAGGGCCTAAGAATTCGTTTTAAAGGGTCCCAATTCGAAGGCTTTGTTTACTTTTGGCCAAAATGAGTGTACCCTAAAATTCGCATTGTTATGACATGACACAATGATACAGTGGGCTTTCCTTGCTCAAACCGACCGCTACAGTTTGACATTTTCCATTTCTGTTGTGACAGGGAGTGATTTCCCCTGTTTAACGGACAACCAACAAGCTCTACGACCTACTAGAAAATAGTTCTCTGTGCTAGAGTAGTAGCTAGCTGTTGCAATTAATTAGCAAAAAACTACGGAATTTCCTATCCTATCCTATCCCGTGACTCAAAAGTCGTTGAGGCACCACAGTTGATCGTTAACAGTAAACCAGCGTACTCCCATCTTTTCTCTTTTTCTCAGCAACCCTGATGGCTTCGTTCTGTGTTAAACCAGTCCATTCTCGTATGTTGTCCTGCCACCTCTTTTTTTCTGTCTTCCTCTTCTTCTGCCTCATTGCACCGTGCCTTGCAGGATAGTTTTTTTTCCCAAGGCCTGATGCTCTGGTGATGTGGCCATACCATCGGAGTTTTCGTTTCTTCACCACTGTGAGCATGTCATCGCGTTGTCTAATGGCTTGTGTGATGGTCTGTCGGACTTCGTTGTTGATAATGTGCTGGGTATAGAATGTATTGATTTTAAAAATAAATATAGGCTGAAATCGAAAGAGTTATTATTTTCTTTTTTGTTGTTGTTGTTGTTGGAAGCTATGTTTTGTGCAGTGGGGCCACATTCACTGTGGATGTTAAACGAATCTCTGGTTAAAGTTGAGACGATCGTAAATTCTCATACAAAAACCTCTACTCTCCTATACTCGCCGGCACTCTTACAGGGTCCTTCTCGTTATCTTTACGGCTTCAGAGCACGGTACCCCGAAATGAAGTAAAAACAGTTAGCACGCTATGAATAAACTAGTGTATGCACTCTAAGCGTGCTCGACAGCAATAGAACAAAATGTGTTTGTTTTTTTGTCCCCAACCATTCAACTGGTTATTCGGATGAGAGTATAAACTGATGACTAGTCTGTGCATGCAAGCGATTCTATCGCACGGACTTTAAAGATCCTGACGCTCATGTCCTAGACTGGTGAGTGCCGGCTACACAAGCACACCCAGCATGCGCTAGGTCTCTTCTCTCCCAGACCCGGCCAGTTGTCTGATGATGATGATGATGATGATGATGATGATGATGATGATGATGATGATGATGATGATGATGTGGTGATGATGATGATGATGATGATGATGATGATGATGATGATGATGATGATGATGATGATGATGATGATGAAAGGAAGAAGAACAACAAATCTATATAATCATCCATATTTAAAGAAATCCACTTTGACCACGCCCCTTCGACAGATCCGTTTAACATTCACAGTGAGTGTTGCCTCGCTGGACCAAAAAATTATCTTGCAAATAAAAAAAAAACTTTTTGGAAAGTATAGTTTTTTTTTAAAATAATTTTTTTATAGTTTTTTTTTTTAATCTATCATTACTAACCGCTAGCTAGCTCTCTAGCGCTAAAACTATCATCTAATACATAGTAGAGCGTATAGGAGTACCGTTAAACAGAGAAAATCACTCCTTGTCAGAATAGAACAGGAAACTTCAAACTTTAGCTGTTGGTTTGAGCAACCAAAGGCCATTTTATCACTGTTTAATGTAATAACAATGCACATTTTAGGGTAAACCCTTCCCGCCCCCTCCCCCGCCCCTATCTCCCCCTCCTAAAAAAATCTTTTACTTGGGGCGCTTTAAGAAAAAAACAACCTTAGTTTACTAACCTCCACCATTTCTAGCACAGATGTAAGGGAAGCGCCACACATTTCCCAAGCCCACAGCGTAGCTCAGACAAGAGAGGAAGAAATCCATTTTCGAGGACCAGTTGCCTCGTTCCTGGTTCTCGTCTCCTTCTTCGCTGCTGTCACTTCCGGCCACCACGGTCACGTGGTCCGTGTTACCACTTCCGATCGCGCTTGCGTAGTAAGCGCCATTCTTCTTTGGCTGTTCCATCTTTCAAGCTGGTTGCAGGCGGTTGGTTACAGCTATGTCAAAGCTGGAACATACAAAGAAATGGAGGTGTTGTCATGTTTCACATGTTTTTTTTCTTTAATTCATAAATTGGTATATTAACAATGTTTTTTTAATGGAAAGGTATAATAACAATTGCATTTCTACAGGCACAGGCGCGTTCGGAGCAGCACAACACCCACTTGCATTTTCACTAAAACGACACAACACACACACACACAAAAACTGACAAGGTCCGAATAAAAAAACCACGTTCAATAATGTAGAAAATGTTAGCGTTTCCGAATAATATGTAATTTATTGTTGGTCAATAGTGGATTTTGCATTTCTATTAGCAATTGGATTTGTATTTCAGTTGACTGTGTGTACTCCTGGAGAAGCATTTTACTTACTACACACCTTTTAGCTGCTATAAAAATGTGCTTTAACCAAAAATGTTAAATGTTAATGATAAAATTGCTATAAACTGGTAATATATAATAATAATAATGATGATGATGATAATAATAATAATAATAATAATAATAATAATAATAATAATAATCATCATCATCATAACAACAACAATACTACTACTACTACTACTACTACTAGTAGTAGTAGTAGTACTACTAGTACTACTACTATTAATAATAACAATAATAATAATAATAATAATAATAATAATAATAATAATAATAATAATAATAATAAAATTTTTAAAAAGAAATTCTACTACTACTATTACTACAACACTACTACTACTACTACTACTACTACTACTACTACTACTACTACTACTACTACTACTACTACTACTAATAATAATAATAATAATAATAATAATAATAATAATTATAATTTTTAAAAATTTAAAAAAAGAAATTCTACTACTACTATTACTACAACACTACTACTACTACTACTACTACTACTACTACTACTACTACTACTACTACTACTACTACTACTACTACTACTACTACTACTACTACTACACTACTACAGCATAATATATCTAAAAAACAGAAGTCCTGTGAGTCTGGTTAAGACCCCCATAACGCGCAATAGTACAAAACCTTGGAGCCATGTCCACCTACCACTTAAAACAAGAAGAGCTTTATCAACAATTCCTTACAAAATGGCTGATTTGAGACTTAGAAATGAAACAGCTTGTTAGCACAGCAACCACATCAAAATAAGCAATCAACCTTTCGCATAAACAATGTAACAGCTGGAATACAGCTTTGCACTTATAACATTAGTAATAATAATAGTAATAATAACATATATATATATATATATATATATATATATATATATATATATATATATATATATATATATATATATATATATATATATATATATATATATATATATATATATATATATATATATATATATATATATGTTATTATTAATATTATTATTATTTCTAATATTATAGCGCAATGTCGCACAATAAACTGAAATAACACTAACAAAAACAACAACAACAGCAATTCTCACAACAATTCACTGTTCACAACTACGATCAACGAGCAGCGGTATTAATGCTACTGAACATTTCCTGAATCGAATGCTTTCGTTAACTTCAAACTCCAATACCCTTTTCCAAGGCAAGACTATTTTGTCTCCTGTACTTAACATCTCATCCATGCCTTACTGCCTCTCTCTCTATGTTAAGCCTTATCTGCCTGACGGTATCTTTTTATTTCTCACTATGATAAGGCTGTTGGTCAACATTGCGAGCACAGAGAATGGGAAGGATGGAGGGGGATGGGGAGGAAGGAGGTGTGGGAATGGGTGTATTAAAACTAGGTCCAATGACGAATCGTCAAGCCTAAAAGATTCCTCCAGTTCACACTCGAAACGTGCAGACAATGATTTTAATTTTTAATCTTATTTTAAAGTCTTTTCACATCGCAATAATTTTCGACAGACAAGATAATCGCTACAACTTCGGCCTATTTTGTACACGGCGACCTCTTTTTGCAACAGCCTACAACTTAGTGTATCTCTTTTTAATCCGTGCGTGCACACGATTCCAATCATTGAAGCTTGACAGAACTTCTGTTGTTAGTTACCTCACAGATGACGAATTAATATCAAATGTAAACAAAACGTCAGGCAAAAGAAAGAAACTTTGCTTGGTTCTCAGCAGGTAAGAGCACTTTTTATACTTTTCGGTATTACCTGTCGATATTTTGTTTACGTAATTTTTCATAACCACACTATGTGAACCTGAGCAATTAAATCAAAACAGTGGTGCTATTAATTTTGTTTTCGTTCTTGTTATGTTTTCGTTTTTTGTTTGTTATTGTGACTATGTCCCATCAATCACTTGAACAATTAGATACAAGAACGTATGTTTCTTTTCGTCACGATATTGCTGTTTTGTATTGTGTTTTTTTCTTCTAGATATCCAGATATATAATCTGCATTATTGACCCTGAACAATCAAATGAAAGCAATTAGGTTTTCTTTTTCTTTCGTATGTCTCATTGTTATTGTAGTCTTAATTACTGCCTCTGAACAAGGAAACTAAAACAACAAGCCAATTAAGAGCATGAAGAAATTACAGTGACAACTGCAAACACTCTCCATGTCCAAACAACATATTTACTGCATGACAATCATAATACGTCGTGCTTTCGCATACTTTAGTTATAATATCTCTCTCTTTTTCTCTCTCCTTCCCTCCCTCCATTCCTCAAACACACACGCACACAAACACACATAACTGCCTTTGAAATCCTGTTTTTAATCTTATCAAAAAGCTTAAGACGAAGAAAGTTGGGAATTAGGAGTATAAGGGAGAGAAAGAGAGGAGAGAGAGAAAGAGACAGACATACAGATAGAAGAACATGCAGAGCGAGAGTAAAAGAAAGAAGGAAGAAAAAAAAATATATATATACCCACACACACACACACACACACACACACACACACAAATGGCGATATACAAAGACAGAGAGAGAGTTACTGAGATATACAAAGAGAAACAGACTAACATATACAGAGCGAGAAAGAGAGAGAGAGAGAGAGAGAGAGAGAGAGAGAGAGAGAGAGAGAGAGAGAGAGAGAGAGAGAGAGAGAGAGAGAGAGAGAGAGAGAGAGAGAGAGAGAGAAAGAGAGAGAGAGAGAGAGAGGGAGGGGGAAGAAACGAACGCTGCACGCCCACCTTTTATTTTGCTGTCCACAAATCTCATATTAATCCCCATCAGCTTATCGCGCTAATCTTAATGAACAATAACTGGGGAAGGGCACCACACAGTTCATTTTGGGAGTTGATGAAGTAGATCTCAACACCACCATTATCACCACCTTCAACTCAGCCACCTACTCTCTCCAAAACTCTTTAACATCTTTCTGGAGCGCATCATGTCAGATGCCATTGCAGACCATGAAGGCAGAGTCAGCATAGGGGGTGGACCAATCTCCAACCTCCGGTTTGCGGATGACATTGATGGATTGGCTGGAGAGCAGCACGAACTTGAACAGATGGTACAGAGGCTTTGACACCATCTCCAGAGCTTATAGAATGGAAATAAGCGCAGAGAAGACCAAAACTATGAGCAACAACTCCAATGGAATCAACACGGACATCAGTCAAAGGCGAATCCTTCAACACTGTGCACAGCTTCAAATATGTAGGAGCAATTGTATTAGACAATAGGTCCCGACAGGAAATCCTCTCCAGAATAGCACAAACAACTGCTGCCCTGACAAGGTTGAAGCCCCTTTGGAAAGAAAGGACCATCAGTCAATACTCCAAGGTAAGGTTGCAGCGCTCCCTTGTCATCTCCATCTTCCTATGCTCTTGCTAAACATGGACGCTCACATCAGACCTACAACGAAGAATACTAAGCATGGAGATGAGGTGCTACAGAAGACTCCTGGGCATTTCGTATACCCAGCACATCACAACAACGATGTCCGACAGACCATCACACAAGCCATTGGATAACACGATGACATGCTCACAGTGGTGAAGAAACGGAAACTCCGATGGTATGGCCACGTCACCAGAGCATCAGGCATTGCCAAGACCATCCTGCAAGGCACGGTGCAATGAGCCAGAAGAAGAGGGAAACAGAAAAAGAGGTGGGAGGACAACAAGGACAACATTCGAGAACGGACTGGCTTAACATTGAGCGAAGGAGTGGATAAAACTTACACAGCAATGAAAACCAATCTAGCAAGGGTCAGTTTCATGAAGGTCTATAAGTAGCGAATAAGAAGTCTTACACCTCTCTCAAATCTAAAGGTGCAGGAACCCCAAGCCCCCACCCCCCCCTTATGTCTGTCACTCTCCACCCACACATCCCATCCCTAACTTCCCGACCCCCTCCCAACTCCACCCCACCAGAGACTTTTTCTAGTCGCTAGTCTTTGGCCCCATTGACTCTTCACCCCACTCCATTCCCTACACATGCACACCTCCCCTAAATACATGCAAAGCAAAGACGCATTTCCTTAGTAATGTAAACAGAAGAGATTCTGGGCATTTCCTATACCCAGTACATCACCAACAGCAAAATTCGAGAGACCATGCTCACAGTGGTGAAGAAACGGAAACTCCGCTGATATGGCCAAGTCACCAGAGCATCAGGCCTTGCAGAGACCATCCTGCAAGGCATGGTGCAAGGATGCAGAAGAAGAGGGAGACCGAAAAAGAGGTGGGAGGACAACATTCGAGAATGGATTGGCTTGACACTGTGCGAAGCCATGAGAGTTGCTGAGGACAGGGAAAGATGGGAGTACGCTGGTTAAACGATCATCTCTGGTGCCACAACGACTTTCGAGTTATGGGATAGGATATGTAAACAGTTAAGAAGGCCTAAACTATCATTATTACCCACCCTCTTACCTCCCTTGGGGTGCCGAGGTTATCTGTATAAATAGTATCTTCACTCTGTGGAAAATTAGTGCTTTAAATTACCACTGTTTCTGTCATTCTCATCAGTTCTTTCTCGTTCCTAATCTATCTACTGTCTTAATTGCTAGTCCAGTCACGTACCTTTTTTCTTGTAAACTCTCCCAAAACTCTTCAGCGGATCTCTTGGGTCAGCTTGGGGATCTTGGTAGCTTTCTGCCAAGTGGTCATTATGTCTTTCTATGGTATTACTATTTAACAATATATATGCATTTTGTATGTATGTGTTTTGTTACTATTTTAAAATGATGTTTATAATTATATTCTATTTAGTTTTAGGAAACGGGGGTTTAAATTAGAGTACAGCCTGAGCGTCCCCGGCATGGGATGTCTTTATTGTAAAGTGACCGGCTGGTGGAGTGCCTTCAGTGTTACCCTTAGCGTTGTTTCAGCAGATCTTTTATACGGATTAGGGGTGGGCCCTCTTTCAACCAAGTTGTGGTCCTGATTCGGCTCTTTGCTGTCCATTGAACCCTGTAATCAATGACTAACTATCTTCACATCCTGAATAAAATGTAAAGATGTAAAACATTTCACACAGTGAAAGACACGTCAACGAGCATTGAAGTATAATGACAACACGGCACCAAAACACTGTGCTAATTGACTACATGTATCTGTGCATCTTGATGTTGTAGATGGTTTACATAAATATACAGAACGGGTCCTATAAGTATAGTGTTGAAACAACTGTGACAGCACAGCTATCAACACAGATTACATTACATTGACACGATGTCATTCGGACGCGAGGTCGAAAATGCGCGTGACAAACACACACAGGGCCTCAGGCACTTAAGACGACAAAGGAATAAATGAAGAGATGAACGGAAAAAAAACGGCTACTTGTTTTTGCTACACTTCTTTGTTCTGCTTCTTTCTTCTTTGTTTTCCTTTTCCTCCCGCTCCTCCCCACCGCCTTCTCTCTCTCTCTCTCTCTCTCTCTCTCCCTCTCTTTCTCTCTCCCTCTCTCTCTCTCTCTCTCTCTCTCTCTCTCTCTCCGGAATGAGAACTGATAAGCAAAGTTTTTGTTGTTTTTGTTTTTGTTTAAGGTGATAGGAAAAAAAATGGCAGACACGTCACTTCGCAATCTTCTGAAAAAGGAAAACCTAATGCCTGCAACGAAGGTTTCATGTACAATTTAAAAAAAAAGAAATCAGCAGATCTGACCCCACGGTTGATTTTTCATAGTTTTAATCAGTTTTTAAAAATGACTGACTTTTATTTATACTCTTTTCTCGTCATATATATCATTTGTTTTACTGTCAAATTAAATGTCTGAATTAAATGATGAAAAACTGTATTCGTTTTCAGTGGTATTAATAGCTCATACATTCATTCACCTATAATTTGTAATCACACTGTTATCAAATACATGTGTGTGTAATGTCAAATCTTAATTATTAATATCATAACCTTAAATGTTTTTCTCATCTATACCACAATTATCGTGCTTATAAAACGAAAATGCCAACTTGTCATATATGAAGTAGCAGGAGCCCAACCAGCTGTAAACATGTTTGTAGTGTCACGGAGACAGACGTCATCCCGAAGCTATAAACGTGACAAATTTGTCACACGTCAAACTAGGCCTTCACTGAAGATGTGAAACATAGGCCGCATGATAGTGCAAACAGAAGTTTTGTTTAGCAGGAATGGGACTGTAGACACAATGCAAAACGTAGCCTTGTGTGCAAGATGAGGTGGCCATTATCTATGCATGATTAACCGTTGTCTGTTTAATGAACGTCATGCAACATATTCCTCATGATGGCAATCAAGGGTCAAGAGCGTCATTATGCAAATGGGGGAATTTTACAATTTTGGCTCTTATTTAGGAAGAAACCTAAAGGTAAGCTAGACAGGAATCTTGTGCATGTGCAACATTGGAATTTGCTCGGCACATCTGCATTGCATCATATCTGGACCTAGCTAACAAAGTCAAACAGGGGCCGTATAGATAGTGAAAAAAGAAGTCCGACAACAAACCTGAGCTTGGTGTGAACAAGGGCCATGGACTGAATTCATTACCAAAATTCTGTCCAGAATAAAAGGAGGAGAACGAAGAAGAAGATAATAGGAGGGAGGGAGGACAAGAAGTGGAAGAAAATGATGAAGATGACGATGAGGAGGATGAGGAGGATGATAAGGAAGAAGAAAAAGAAGAAGAAATCAGAAAAACGTGATGATGATGATGATGATGATGATGATGATGATGATGATGATGATGATGATGATGATGATGATGACGACGATGATGATGATGATGATGATGATGATGATGATGATGACGACGACGACGACGACGACGACGATGATGATGATGATGATGATGATGATGATGATGATGATGATGATGATGATGATGATGATGATGATGACGACGACGTAGTCTTATAAAGCGCAGGTATCCGCGGTTAAAGTTTTAAAGAAAGAGAAAATAGATTTTTGCAACAGTACAGTCTAGATGAATGAAGAGGATTAAGTCCAATGTACGTAGGAGAGTTTCTATCTTAACACCACTAATCCCCCGTGGGCGTCTAAGTCCCACAAAGTTATAGATTTTTCAATATTTGTTGACGTACAGACGTCAGTTCATAATAATACTGACATACATGCGCAAGTAATAATACTTCCATTGCTCATTAACCATCTTCCATTGCAATGGTCTGTTCCGTATGGCCTCTACCAATCCACATCTGCCACGTCTTGAATAAAGCGTGTATTTATTAGTTTTTCATATTTTTCTCCGTGATGCATTTTTTTCCATGTTTTTTTTATCGGTTTTTTTTAAAATCATAATAATTTTTTTTAATGGGTGTTTGGAACGCGTAAGAATTGCGCATTGAACCGTGTTTAAATTATACAAAAGAATGATATACTACTACTACTACTACTACTACTACTACTACTACTACTACTACTACTACTACTACTACTACTACTACTTATTATTATTATTATTATTATTATTATTATTATTATTATTATTATTATTATTATTATTATTATTATAAAACGCCAAAGGAGAACAAGTTTAATAATAATAATAATAATAATAATAATAATAATATTATTATTATTATTATTATTATTATTATTATTATTATTATTATTATTATTGTTGCTGTTGTTGTTCTCTCTCTCTCTCTCTCTCTCTCTCTCTCTCTTTCTCTCTTACACAGGCTCACACACACACACACACATCACATATACCTCTTCCCCACACACTCTCATGGACATTGTTCTACCGCCTGACCAATAGTCCACAATGTTCCAATGAATTTTCCCGTTGGTGGTGTTATGAAATCAATAAAGTACAAACACGTCTGCTGCGTTCAATACAACAACCCTTAACCACAATTGTCGATAACCAATCCAGGGAAAACATTAAGGACCTAAATTAACACTCAACCATCTGAGCAATCATACTGTTAAGATGTACAGTGAAAACCGACCACTTTCGTGTGGCCCGACACTGGATTCGAACCTGGGTCGTCAGTATGCCAGGCGATCGCTCTACCACTGAGTTATGGCAGCGGGTCTGAGAGAGAGAGAGAGAGAGAGAGAGAGAGAGAGAGAGAGAGAGAGAGAGAGAGAGAGAGTTTGGGGGTAGGGGGCAGGCGTTCAGTTAAAGTGCGTCTACAACAGAAATGTGTCATTTTTTCTTCTCTTTCAATGTACGTGAGTGTGTGAACTGCCTGTAGGAAAACCAAAAAGCATGAACCTTAAGTAATGCCTTCTTAAAGCAAGAGCCCGAGTGTCAATACACCAATGTGTTACCATGGACAGCAGGACCTGCATTCACAAAGTAGTGTTACACCTTTCCTTTTAATGCAAAGTCAACACAGTTTAACCTTCACCTGATTTTCCCATTACCCCTTGCTTTTCATCGTGAACGGGAAATGGGCCAACATTCGTTATTCAATGCATAAATGTAACATAAACTGTACTGCAGGCGTGTTTAAACGAGTTAAATAGACATTCAAGTTGTTATGAATCTGAATTGTGTTATGAATATGTATAGGAATTCATATTTGTTTCCCCTCTTCTTGAAACAATGGTATGTTTTCATTCCTCGATGTTTTCATTCAATGCCTCCTAAAAATAAAAAATATATTTGTTTATGCATAAATAACAGACCGTATTTCGCCAAGTGCAATGTTTACAAACGCACTTGGCGAATGTTGTTCATTCCTATGCTTAATCTATTACGGCTTCACGTTAAGGCTTGAAAAGATCAACAAACTCTTACCGCCCCCACCCACCCTCACCCATCCCCAGTCCTATTAATAGTATATAATAGCTGCACATTTTATTCTCTGATCTGCCACTAGCCATCTGCACACCAATCCACGTCTTCAGCAAGAAGACCAAAGGATGCGCGGTGCCTTCATCGTTGTGGAAGAAGAAGAAGAAGAAGAAGTCCGGGGTGAAATACACCATGATCAACGATGAAGGTGAAAAGCGAGTCAGTAAAAGTAAAAAGCTTTTCAGGCTTAGTAGGGCCGATAGACCCACCGCCGTAGCTCAGTGGTAGAGCGTTCGCCTGGCACATTGCGGACCCAGGTTCCAATCCCGTGCTGGGCTAGACAAAAGGGGCCCATTTCCTCTGTCCATCTTAGCAGTATGAATGCTCTGCTGGTTCAGTGTTGATTTAAGTTCCTACGACCTCTTCCCTGGGATTGTTGTCGCCAAAGGTGGGTTCCCCTACCGCCTCTTCCTTGGGACGGTTATCCACGTCTGCCGTATCGGCAAGGTTGGTGTGGACGTTAAACTTCAATGTTCATTCCTAAAGCCGAAACAATCTGGCGTTGAAGCGAGGAGCAGCAGCTGTAAGCCTACATGACCAACTTCTTCAGCGCCGTTTTGGGATCTTAATTCATGAATATTTTAGGCTCGTCCACTTGAAAAGTAAAGGCGGGGACACGCGTCCTCGTTGAAATGAGGCTGAGGAACGAGGCTCCTCGCAGTCAACGCTCTATTGTTAACACGTGGAGTGGTCTCGACATTTAACCTTTATCCCACGTACCTTAAATCTCCATTAGACCCTAGACTAAGATAACTAAAGTTATACCACCCAGGAACTCCCTCACACCCACTAGCATCCTCTACCTCTTCCACCAACATTAATTCTATTAAAAAAAAAAAAACATTTCAGATTGCTTGGAAAGTCGGAGTGTATTCCTCAAACATAGGTTTTAAGAGTTTTACCATGTAGGTTTACTAACATTTAAGTGTCAACGTGTAAGCTGATTCGCTTACAAAGTAATGAAATGTTAACCCCGGAAAAAGAAACACCACGACGCCCGGTTAAGAGTGGTATAGTTTAAAAATAACATGATTTTTTTATTATTAAAACAATAAACTGGAAACTGATTTATAATTCCCTTACTCCCGCAGTTGGCTAAAGGCCATAATTAATCTTGAATCTGGAAGTCAATCTTTGAAATCAATTCGATTTATGGACATATGACCTGCAGGTCGCAGTGACATTCAACGAAGGTTCTGTTCAAAAGTACGCTTGCCCCAAATAGGGCATCGCTTGTTTGGCGTCGCAAAGCAAACCCTACAAACACAGAATTGTATACACACACACACACACACACACACACACCCACACCCACACGCACACACACACACACACACACACAAACAAACACACACCTATTCAGATACACGCGTGCGCACACGCACACGGCACAGAGTCAAACGTGAACAAACATGCAGGCCTAAAGGCAAGATCAACGACGTCTATGATTGCAATCCGAGTTATACAAGGAATTTTGTTGATTCAAAAACCTACAGGAGACGAAACATTGTTAATATATTGGAAAACCAGGTAGAGAATGGTATTGTTGCTAGTTTGGTCTGGGCGTGGTTGGTCTGAGTGAGAGAATGATAACTGTAAGATTGCGGTTTTGACTTATGGAACGGGTAGTATACAAAGAAAACTAGTGTGCAATAATAATAATGAAGGAAAAACCAATTATTTGAACCAAGAAATTTATTTTAAAAAAGTGACGAATGGAAAGTAACAAATCCAAAAGATTGTGAAACTTGTCAAAAATGTTTTGGTGCAAAGCGACATTTATGTAAACAAAGGTCTGACTCGCATATTCCTTATGAAACTTGCAATATTTAGCATGAAAATGCGTGGGCACAACAACCAAAAAATGAAACGGTGATATTAAAACGCACAGTTATACCGACTTTTATTTTTTTTTACTAAACTCTTGATCTTGAGATGACCTTGAACTCTGGCTCCAAATACACTTATTTACTATCAAATAAACTAAAGCGAAAGTTGTATTATATGAGGAAGTCAAGTATGGCAACATTAGGATACACTGAGAGACCCCCGTTGGGGTGCCGGGGGATTCAGTATAAATAGTATCCCCACTTTCTGGAAATTTAGTGCTTTAAATTCCCACTGTCGCTGTCTTTCTCATTTGCTCTTTCTCATTCCTGCTCTGTTCTATCAATCTGCTATACTACTATCTTTTTCTTCGCTAGACCAGTCACCTACCTTTTTTCTTCAAAACTCTTCCGGGACAAAACTCCTTATTTGTGTATGAGGCCTGTTGGATCAGCTTGGGAATATTGGACGCTTTCTGCCAGGTGGTCACTAGGGCTTCCTATGATGTTATTATTTAACAATGTAGGCATTTTATATTTACGTGTTTTGTTGATAATTTAAAAATGATGTTTGTATTCTATTTTGTTTTTGTAAACGGGGGTTCGATAAATTAGAGTATAGCCTCAGCGTCCCCTGCGTGGGATGTCTTTATTGTAAAGTGACTGGCTGGTGGAGAGCTTTCAGTTTTACCACTAGGGTTGTTTCAGCAGATCTTTTATGCGAATCAGGGGTTGTCCGGTCCTGATTTGGCTCGGAAGAGTCCGCTGGACCTAAAGCTATAATCATGTAATGTAGTGTAATGTACACTGAGAGTAAATATAGGTACAGGGTATGAGCTGAAATGTGACCAGGTCTTTTTTTAAGGTTACCCTCAAAGGCAGCGGTCAAGAGTGATGTTGTCCAGCTTGTAGCGAGTTTGGTCTGGGCGTGGTTGAGGTCTGAGTGTGAGCATGAGAACTGTAAGATTACGTGCTGAATTGTGGGACGGAGAGTATACAAAGAAAAGTAGTGTGCAATAATTATGAAGGAAAACAAAACTTTATCTGAAAATATCAATTCAGTGAAATATATAGACAAAAGAAATAATATAAAGTTACTATGGAGATACCAAAAGACTTCTATAAAAGTGACCAATCAAACGTAAAGTGGAACGTAAGAAGATTTAAAAAAAAAAAAAAAAAAAGATTGTCACACTCTGGACAATGTTTTTGTGTTAAATGAAATGTAAATAAAGGTATAATTGTCAAGAAACTGGGCACAGTATCGAAAATGAAAAAGTGTATGCAAATCTGCAGCAAAACGAAAAACAAAACACACTCACACACACACATACACACGCACACAAGGAAACTAGAAGGGCAAAGCCCCTATGACTGACATACTCTTTATGGAACTTGCAATATTTAACGTGAAAACGAATGCCCAGAAAAAAGATAAAAACCGGTGGCATTAAAATGCAAAAGTAATACCGACTTTGATCTTTCTACGCTCTTGACCATGATATGACCTTGACCCCCAGCTCCAAAAAAACACTTATGTACTATCAAATAAACTACCGCAAAAGTTGTAGTATGCCAAAAGGTGAGCTTGGATAACATTGACCTTCAGTGACCTTGACATTGGGATGATCTTGACCTTAACGTTACTGCTAATGCTCATGTATGATCAAATAACCCAATATTGTTTCAAACTAAGGGTTAATATAGAGTCATTCCACTGTACGATGCCTTTAAAAAAACACATTTGCATGGCCTAAAATAACCTTGACCTTCAAGGTCAACCCAAAAAAGGAAGAAATATGACAGATCTGTCTATCATCTCTAAATATCACATTTTTGGACTTTATATTTCTCATAGTTTAGGGTCGAGGTAACTTCAAAGTACCTTAATTAACCGACTTTGGAAAACTCCAGTGACCTTGACCTTGGAATGTACTATTTTTAAAAAATGCACGCATTACATGGGACGACATGTGTGTAGAATATGCGTCTTCAAATGCGAATATCGTTTTCTGGAAACAAAACCTCACTAATATATAATGAAATTGTCTTTCATTTCCGTCAACAATCAAAGTTTCTTGGGCCAAAAGTTGCTGATGACTCGTTAAGACAATGTTCTGCTTTTAGTACAAAAATATTAAAATATATATTTTTTGATGATTATGGTCGAATTATTAACGTTTATCGTTTTGGGTAATGTAGCTTCTGCAATTCTGGAAATCAAAGCGTATGAATGTATGTCGCAAGAGGACTAGTTTTACTCTGCTTATTTTAATATTTAGCTTGGTTAGTCTATGTAATCTTAGAATTTCAATGTTAGCCAGCAGCAGACGATGGAAGTAATCAAGCGTAGCAATAGCATACTGCCGCTTACACACAGTGGCCGTTGACGCTAGCTCAGGCAATGACATCATCGTAATTACGGTAGGCGAGTCTATTATCCGCCAATGAGATCACAGCTTAGAATGGACTCAACCAGGTCAGGCTGATTCGAATAGAGAGCGAGACCGGCAGTCGTGTTTAAACCGAGGAAGAGTTAACAGCTACACAGTGAGCAGTAGATCTCTCCAGAAAAGACTAGGACGCAGTTCTTGTGAAAATCCGAATTCACTCAAGTAGCCACTGGCCTGAAATTGTCACGAAGGTAAATGAACATACTTCTGTTTCATCGTGATGTATTATATTATTGTTGAATTATGTTTGTGGAATTTGCTATGCATAGAATTGGATTGTTAGCCCGACTTTGCCTGAACACGTGGCGAAGCTGACCACGAGGCAAAAAGACGACCGGCCGACGCCATCTTGAATTATGTATGGAACCACTGTTGTTTAACTTATATGTGTGCTTACAGACCAGTGGCTGTACAAATGAATGTGTATAATATTATTAATTCTTGATGTGTATAAGTAGCCATGTTTTATATTTATGTATGTATAGTAAATTAGAGTGGAGATTCCAGTGGACCACGGACTTAGCAGAATGTTCGTCGCTTATATATGTAGATGTGGAGCTAATCACTGAGGGCTATTACGACCTTCAGTGAGACGCTCTGCACACACCAATTATTCAGGGTTGTGCAGAATTTCGTCTCATATGTTACAGACGATCAGGCGTTCTGTAGTGCGCCCAACACAGCATCAGACGAAACCACGTCGTCGCATACGTTGGCTGCAGAGGTATCCCCAGCATTGCGTGAGGAAAACCCACCAGTCTAACCACAGGGAAGAACCCAGAAGAAGACAACACAGTTGTCAGGAAACCGACCACAGCACAGCACGCCAGACTCACAGTTAAGTCTATAACCGTGTGTGCACAAAAACTGAGAGCTACAGGACCACAGTAGTCCACTTCTCATGAACATTAACCTCCAGTGCCCGAGGATGAACAATTAGCTGCATAGACTATCAGCGATCGAATTATTCACAGTGACTATTTAACTGATAAGGTAGATTAGTATATCGACGATCTTGTATAGAGTAGAAGAAATAAGTGTGTGATGTTTAACTGTTATCAAGTGGCTGGACTACATATGATTCATAGCCGTGTGAAAGCTAGTGTGACAGTAATCTTTTACCATTGTTCTATCTACTACATATGATTCATAGCCGTGTGAAAGCTAGTGTGACAGTAATCTTTTACCATTTTTCTATCTATCTCTGTACCCCAGCCTTTACACAGACCGAGCTAAACAAATAAATTTATTAAAGTAATCCACAGGGTGACTCACTAGCGGTCCCCATAGGATAAAGCGTGAGGGTTACACCATCCCATTGTGCAGAGCCCAGCAACCCATAAAACCCCCGTGACAATGTACAGATTTTTTTTCTGACAATGAGGCTCCATAAGTGTTTCGTAGGTTTAAGTAACACAACAAGTTGGTGCTTCCTTCCCACGTAGTCTTTCTTCTATCCCTCCCCCCTCTCCTCGCCTCTCACTCTCAACGTAGCTTATTTGTTCAGTGTGAATGTGAGAGTCTTTGTAATATGTTAGCGTGTATATTGGTGCAGCGAGGCGCGCGCGCATGTGTGAGTGTGTGTGAGTGCGTGGCTGTATGGTTGGTTGGGGGATGACTGAAAGGATGCATTATAAACTCTTTCACATACTACCATCCCACTGGGAACAAGTAAGACGGTGCCTACAAGATGGCTGGTGTACGGGCGTGCGTGTGTAGGTGTCTGTGACTGTTTATGCGCGTGTTGAATTGGCTGTGTGTGTGGGCGCGCGCGTGTTCAGGTGTGTGTAGTTTGTGTGTGTGTGTGCGCGTGTGTGTTGAATGATTGTGCGCGTGTTGAATTGGCTTTGTGTGAGCACGCGCGTCAAAGTTTGTGTGTGTATGTGTGTGTGTGTGTGTGTGTGTGTGGGTGTGTGTGTGTGTGAGCGCGTGTGTATACAGCTTGCTGTCTAGCATAATGTCACTCGCGTCCTTGAACAATTCGCAGTCCCTTCAGTGATGGAGATCACGTACAATCGTACGTGTTTCACGTACTGAGTTGGGAAATCACGTAACGAAAATGTAATGAAAGGGTATAAACACGCACAAAGTCAGTGCCAAAGGGGTATGAAAACGTAAAGCTAAGTTGCTGGGAGGTATCATCAGGTACAACTATTTCGGTCGTGCGTACAGCTTTCGCTCGATTTAAATCGTGTGCCTGTGCGTCCTGCGCGACCGCCTACCACCCTCTCTCCCCCTCCTATTCATTCTGTCGCTTCCGAGAAACAGCCAATCATATGCACGATGATATTCACTATTTTTTCTCGACGCGTTTGATTGGCTATTCAAGACTGCCAATCATATGCACGATAATATTCACTATTTTTTCTCGACGCTTTTGATTGGCTATCTAAGACTGACAACAACTCAACATTAAACGTGGCCGACAAGCAGCGATCTGAGGGAAAGCCGAAGAAAAGGAAAAATAAAGCAGACAAAACTAATTGCTCAAAAAAATTAAAACAAGATGAAGGAAAAGAAAAAAACAAACTTTTTTTGTCAGCCTTTTTGTTTTAGTGCTCAGTAAGAGAAGAAAAAGGTGAGCCGCAACCGGGCCCGGCTGAAGAAACTCAAACTGATAAAAAGACTTTCCATGAGAAATGGCTTCTGGAATTTCCGTGGCTAACACTGAAAGAAAATGGTTCTATGCTGTGCAAACAAAGTGTTTATTACGTATGTTGTTATGAAAATCCCCACATGTTTTGGTTGAGGGTATAAATACCCCTAGCTTAAAAACTTTCTCCATCACTGCCCTTGCTATGAAGCGGGGAAGATGAAGAGAGGCGATGGGCTTGGGAGGGAAGAAGAAGAAGAAGAAGAAGGAGGAGGAAAGAATCGGGAGAGGAAGAAATGTTGTTGTTGTTGTTGTTATTGTTGTTGTTGTTCTTCTCCTTCTCCTCCTCCTTCTTCTTCTTTATTACCATCTTCTTCTCCTCCTTACTTCTTTTCCCTAGCTGTTCCTCCTCCACAGCGTTTCTAGCTGTGGGAACAAACACTAAATATACTTCCCAGCTGGAGCTCTGCATATCGATCGGTTGTGATTTTTACAGGGATTTCTGGCACCATGTTCTAGTCATTTCCTGAGTCATGCACGTCTAGACTAGTGTACCACTCACCGATCATTTATCAACACATTAACAGGCACATACATTAACACACATTCAAAAAAATAAAGCATTGACCTTAACACGTCATAATGGGACTAGGAATTTATAAGTATTTTTAATATCTCAAAAGACGTGGTGGGTGTTGTTCGTTATACTACTACTACTAGTACTACTTCTATTACTACTACTACTACTTCTATTATTACTTCTACTACTACTATAACTACTACTACTACTAAATGTAATACTACTACTACTGCTGCTGCTGCTAATAATAATAATAATAATAATAATAATAATAATAATAATAATAATAATAATAATAATAATAATAATAATAATAATAATAATAATAATAATACAGAAGAAAAAGGAGAAGAAGAAGAGTTAGTTATTCATTGCTTACAGGATCCAGCGGACTGCAAACAGCCGAATCAGAACTACAAAATCAGGACCACAACTTGGATGAAAGAGGATTCACTCCTGATCCGTATAAAAGATCTGCTGAAACAACCCTAGCGGTAACATTGAAGGCACTCCACCAGCCGGTCACTTTACAATAAGGACATCCCAAGCAGGGGACGCTGAGGCTATACTCTAATTTATCGAACCCCCGTTTACAAAAACAAAATAGAATATAAACATCAACAAAACACATACATATAAAATGCCTATATTGTTAAATAATAATATCATATAAAGCCCTAATGACTATTTGGCAGAAAGCGTCCAATATTTCCAAGCTGACCCAACAGACCTCATACACAAATGAGGAGTCTTGGAAGAGTTTTCAAAAAAAGGTAAGGTGACTGCTCTAGTGACGAAGAAGATAGTATAGTAAATTGATAGAACAGACGAAGAATGAGAAAGAACAAAGGTGAAAGACAGTGACAGTGGAAATTTAAAGCACTAAATATCCAGAAAATCGGGATACTATTTATACAAAAACCTACGACACCCGCAATGGGAGAAGAAGAAGAAGAAGAAGAAGAAGAAGAAGAAGAAGAAGAAGAAGAAGAAGAAGAAGAAGAAGAAGAAGAAGAAGAAGAAGAAGAAGAAGAAGAAAAAGAAGAAGAAGAAGAAGAAGAAGAACAACAACAACAACAACAACAACAACAACAACAACAACAAAAGAAAGAAAGAAAGAAAGAACGAAAAAGAAAGAAAGAAAGAAAGAAAGAAAGAAAGAAAGAAAGAAAGAAAGAAAGAAAGAAAGAAAGAAAGAAAGAAAGAAAAATAAAATATATTACCAGAAGAAAATTATTTTAGCATTAAGTTACTATTCTCACAATTAGTAAGTCACTCAAAAATTTAGTTTATTCATAGCCCCGCGCTGATAGAACATAGAATTAACATTTAAAATGAACATTAAATAACTAACTTCGCCACAATGGAACACACTATACTTAATATAAAACTGTTAACAGGACCTATTTAATCGTCATTCAAGAGGTTATTAGCGCGCCTAGAAGAAGAAGAAGAAGAAGAAGAAGAAGAAGAAGACGTACTTTTGTTTGCAACAAAGGATGGAGATTTGATGCAATTAGCGCGATCTCAACAATCTGTATCTACATCATCCATTATTACATGCACGTTATTATAAGTGTCACAGTATAGGCTACACATTTGGGGAAGGTTGGGGGGGACAGTCAGTTATTCATACATGTATCCATATTATTAACATGACACTGATAACGAGGAAACATTAAATAACGATAATAAGTAGTAACATATTCAACAATAGCCAATTTTACTTTTTTTAAGAAGAACAACAACAACTCCTCTTCCTCCTCCTCCTCCTCCTCCTCTTCCTCCTCCTACTATTAATACTATTATTATTATTATTATTATTACTACTACTACTACTACTACCACCAACAACAATTACTACTACTACTACTGCTACTTCTACTATTGCTACTGGATGATATACAATGAAATGTCTCCTATTTTCTACGGGCAGCTCTTCTAGTTTTAAACTGAAAAGTTTGACTAATATTTTTTTTACATTCCTGCGTGAGAATGAAGTGTACACAATTACTGGTAAATCACATGACCAAGCACATAAGAACTGTTTATGCTGTTGCTGCTTTTGTTGTTAATGTTGCTATCAAAGTATTCTTAAATGTAGTGTATCTCTGCTAAGACACTCTATGCAGCAATTAATGTGACCGTCGCCTGTTTTCTTTCCCTATCCTATTCTATCCTATACCGTAAGTTAAAAGCCGTTGGGGCACCTTAGATGATCGTTTAACCAGCGTACTCCATCTTTCTCTGTCCTCAGAAACCCTAATGGCGTCGCTCAGTTAAGGTCAGTCCATTCTCAAATGTTGTCCTCCCACCTCTTTTTCTGTCTCCCTCTTCTTCTGCCTCCTTGCACCGTGCCTTGCTTGCAGGATGGTCTTTGCAAGACCTGATGCTCTGCTGACGCGGCCATACCACGGAGTTTTCGTGTCTTTACCACTGTGAGCATGTCATCGTGTTGTACAATGGGTGGTGTGATGGTCTGTCGGACTTCGTTGTTGGTGATGTGCTGGGGATAAGATTGCCCAGCTTGCCCAGAAGTCTTCTGTAGCACCTCATCTCCATGCTTGGTAGTCTTCGTTGCAGGTCTGTGGTGAGGGATTGGCCTTGGACTTTGATGTCCATGTTGGTGCCATTGGTGTTGTTGGTCATCATTTTGGTCTTCTCTGCACTTATTTCCATTCCCAAGGCTCTGAAGATGGTGTCAAGCCTCTGTACCAGCTGCTCAAGTTCTTGTTCCTCTCCATCCAATCCATCAATGTCATCCGCAAAACGGAGGTTGGAGATTGTTCTACCCCCTATGCTGATTGTGCCCTCATGATCTTCAAGAGCATCTGACATGATGCGCTTTAGGAAGATCTTGAAGAATGTTGTGGAGAGTAGGCATCCTTGACGCACGCCGATTGTTGTTCTGAACCAGTTCCAGATGGCGCTGTTGTGGAGGACGGCACTGGTAGCCTTGCCATACAGGCTTTTGATGACTTTAGTAATGTTAGGGCTTATGTTTTACACAATCATGGCTGCCCACAGAGCTGCATGCCAGACTCGGTCAAACGCTTTCTTAAAATCTACAAACACATGACATATAGATGTTGTTGGTGCTGCAGGTATTTCTCGCGGATTATTCTGAGGTTAAAAATCTGTTCAGTGGTACTTCGCCCTGCCCTGAATCCTGCTGGTTCTTCAGCGATGATTTGTTCATCTTGGGGTTTCAACCTGTTGAGTATTATTTTTTGGAGGACTTTGCTCTGATGGCTAATAAGGTTGATAGTGCGGTAGTTTTGACACTCCTGAAGGTTACCCTTTTTGAAAAGAGTGACGACAAGCGACTGTGTCCATGGTGTAGGCCACTCCTCACTCTGCCAGATCTTGTTACAGATAATGGCGGGAGAGTCAATCGTCGCTTCTCCTCCTGCTTGAAACAATTCTGCGGGTATGTTGTCCACTCCCGCTGACTTCCCCTTTATCAACGATTGCACTGCTGCCTCAAATTCTTCTCGGAGAATTGGGAACATATCTTCTTTTTTTATCTGTTTTGGGGACATGCTAGAACTGTTGGGTCTCTGTTTGGTGCGTGGTTGTAAAGGTCAGAGCGGTACCCTGTCCATCTATCCAAGACTTCTTGTTCTTCTGTAAGGCAAGGCACAAGCCAGACGTGCTTTGGATCGTGGATACTTTGGGCTGTTTAACACTTGTCAGCCGCCGCACAGTCTAGTAGGCCTTCTTGCTGTCGTTCTTGTTCAGACAGGTCTCTATTTCATGGCATTGATCTTCTATCCAGTTCTCCTTTGCTGAGCGCATGCTTTTTTGGATGTCTGTTGATTTTTCGGTAGGAATCAGCTCCCTGTGAGATGTTCTCGTTTCTTTTCATCTCTCTTCGTTTGTGACACAGGTCCAAATGTTCAGGTGTGATCCACGGTTTCTTCTTCGGGCGGTGCTTGTCAATGATCTCAATGGCGGCATTTGTCACTGCTGACTTGAAGGTGGTGGTCATGATATTGACATCTACTTCACCAGCTCCTAAAGTGGACAGTGGTGCAAATTTCCCTCCAATTGTGGCCTGAAATATTTCTGCCACCTCCGGCTCTTGCAGTTTGTCCAGGTCTAACTTCAGCCTGGTGCAATTTTCTTTGTTTACTCTCTTCAAGTGGAGTGGAAAAACATCATCACGAGATCGTGGTCACTTCCGATGTCTGCCCCTGGAAAAGTGCGTGTCTTGTCAGTGTTGACGCTTGATCTGAAGCGTTTCTTGACCATGATGTAGTCGATCTGATTGAGGAGTCTCGGCTGGGACTGTGCCTGTTTTAAAGTTGCCTTAAAGGGGCCCACAGTCAAAACATTTGTTTTTGTTTACTTTTGGCGAAAATGGGCTTACCCTAAAATGTGCATTGTTATTTCTTTAAACAGTGATAAACTAGGATCTCGTTGCTCAGACCAATCCAATAGAATTTTCCGTTTCTGTTCAGACAGTAAGTTATTTCCCCCTGTTAAACGGTACAGCCAATATACCATAGCGGTGTGATCTTTGACCCTATTCCTGAAGGAACCACGGTGCTTTTAAAAGTATGTCTTGGGTGTCTGGGGGTAGGGTATAAGGTCTATTGTAGCAACCTTAACAAGAAAACTACCGAGCGCTAGTAGCGATAGCTATTGATAGGCACAAAACTACGGGATTTATTGATTTACACACACACGCACACACACCCACACACGCACACACTATCGGAAGTTTACTTTTTTGCTGTAACCTTCTTTTTTTTCAGTAAATAAACACTCACTGTGAATGTTTTTTTTTAAAGGCTATGTCGCGGTGGCGGTGGCAGTGGACAAAGAAGGAAGTCGTAGAAAAAGGGGGAGTAAAACAATATACAATTCAACATTGTTCGCATCACAGTAGAGCACAAAACTCCCACGTTTAGTCCAATCCAACAGGCTTTTTGAAAGTAAGTAAATCCTATAAAAATGATATATATTCTAATTTACTCTTTACAGTTGTGTTTACAACTGAAGAAAAGTCCCACGGAATCGAAGGGGTATGAATATGTTTATTTTAACTTTTTTAAGCGAACTATTTTTTGATGCGAATGCATTGGGGAACCCCCATTTTTACCGCCCAGATATTGTTCCGCATGACGTCAGGAATCTACAGCCAAGTGATGAAATGTGCGTAGGTGACAATGTCAATGGCATTGTTTATACACAGGCTTGGAAGTCTCATCTCTCGTAGGCCTCAATTACATACTATACATACTATACCACGTACGTATGTAGGAGGGGAAAGAAAAGACTTCAGAGCCTGTGGTTGATAAATGCATGTAGTATTGGCTGATGCAGGCTTGCAGGAGGCATGGTGGCCGAATGGTTAGAGCGTTGGCTTGCGGATCGGAAGGTCCCGGGTTTGAGCCCAGGCCGGGCATTGTGTTGTGTCCCTGGGAAAGACACTTTACTCTCGTTTCCTACTCCTTCGGATGAGAGTATAAACCGAGGTCTAGTCTGTGTCGCATACATTACATCATAACGGACTTTAAAGATCCTGACGCTCATGTCCTAGACGGGTGAGCGCCGGTAACAAGAACACACCCAGCATGCACCTTGGTATAAAAGTGCCGTAATGATCAACACGATTGATTGTGGGCATACACGGCAAGACAAGACAAGGCAATAGAGGCAGTTTGTGCATCAAATTCTGCAGTTCACATCATTGCTGGAAAGGCTTATTCTAGGGCAATTAGAGCACGAGCACATTTTCTTGTCGAAGCAGCATTGAGTGCAATATTTGTAAGCACTTCCTTCAACATGTCATGGCTGTTGCTCCATCCTGACACTTTGTCCAATGATTACAATCCTAGGAAGGAAAACGGTGATTGTCAAGAAGAAGAGTCACTTCTACATAATCCTGCAGATCTTGACATAACAGAGTCTGTTGGCAATGATGACTTTGATTAGGCTCTTTTTGAATCACTGATGCAGGGCAAAACAACAGCAAGAGATGCTGCAATACATCCTGTATTATATTAGGACGCATTAAAGCAACGTTGGAAGATTTCAAACGACAATGTTCAAGTAGAACGAGCAAGCTATGGATTCAAGAAATGGTACACCTCCTTCACACAGCAGTATAGGCTGAGAGAACTGGAGACTTCAAGCTCCATCTATCTGCTGTTGCCAAAATGTTGCCCTATTTTGCTGCTTCAGGGCACAACCTCTACACCAAGTCGGCCAGGCTGTACTTAAAGCAAATGATGGAGTTGAACAAAACCTACCCAGAAGTCTATCACGATTTCATGGCAGGCCATCACGTAAAAAGGAGAAGCGATTGCTATAGGGCTGGTCTGTCGTGTGATCTGGTGATTGCGCAAACTTTGATGAGGACGCTGACGTCAAATGGTGGCCTAACTAAAGGGCGCGGAATGGGCGAACGACAAAGGCTTGTTTGGCTTCCCTCTATGCCTGCTTGTGCAACTGCAAACCAATGGATGCAATCCTTGACGCAAACAGAGTTCACAACAAGTGAACAGCACAAAGATTCTTCTGAAATAAGGCAAGAGAAAGACCACAAAGAAACTTGGACAGTCATCAACTATGTTTCATCAAAAAATCCGTTTTGCGCTGACATGAGTCTTAGGTCTATTGCTACTGGCCAAGCAGCTGACTCATCTGTCAATGCTGACCAAGCTGTTGAAATTGGTCAGCGCATTCTCCAAGGGATGACGGGTCAATCTCCAGCTGACGTGACGTTCAAGAAAAGCAATCAAGCAGTCACAATGGCGACAAAAACTGGAGTGACTATTGGCCAGGAAATGATGCAAGTGGATCCGCAGTTATTGTTTCAAAAGTTGGTGCAAGTCGCTGGGAATGATACCAACAGGCTCGAAGAAATGTTTTACTATGGACTGGCCAATGTACCTGCCTCCTTGTTTGATGCGACAGGATTCCACAGAAAAGCCAACAAACATACTCTTGCAGGATTTCTCTGGTCTGCTGTCAATGAAACTGCATCCTTGCCAAGAGAAAATGTGAAATACATTCTCGATGGTGGATCCCTTTTGCATCTCCTTCCATGGCCCAGAGGGTCGTCCTAAAAGATCTAGCAGAGATGTATGTCAGCTTTGTTGCTAGGAAACATACACTAGCTACAACCATTTTCGATGGCTATGTTGATGGCCCAAGTACCAAAGATGTTGCCCATCTTCGAAGAAGCAAAGGCATGGTTGGGAGACATGTAGCCTTTCATCCTAACATGATCCTCTGCGAGACGAAGGAAATATCCTTGGCCAACTGCGAAAACAAACCGGAACAACAGTCTGTAAAAACATTCTTTTTGCCCATGCATTCTGTGGATACGACACGAAATCTCATCCCTTCAACATCTCAAAATCACTCACAGTCAAGAAGCTTGATTCAGGAGAGCTCCTGGATGAGGCTAGAGTATTCAATGATAACATGTCAAGTCATGATGCTGTTGCAGCGGCTGGTGAGAGGGTATTTGTTCACCTGTACAGTGAAAAACGTTCTGATGCCTTGACCAAACTGTGGTTTGTCAAATATGAGCAAAAAGTGTCTGCAAGCCATACACAAATCCAAGCTAAAGTGCTCCCCCAACAGCAGCAGCAGCTGAATTCCATGCCTACAGAACATTCTACCAAGTCCAGGAGTAGCTGAGTCTAGACAGAGACCATGGTCTATCACCAATGGATTGGGAATGGAAGTTACAGTAGGGTGGGCTACTTACAATCATAACTAATAAGCCAGCTTCTCCATAGGATATTTTGAATGTTATCCACTGCTGCTGCTAGAAAGACTGCTCAACTGGCAGCTGCAGATGCAGAAAGCACGGACTTACGTGCACCATAGCTTGTGGAGAATGCCGTGGAGTCAGCTGCACAAACTCTGCGGCTCAGCTGGATGACGAGTCGGATTCTGAGAGCGACTAAGGTAGACCACTTCTATATTCTACTGGAAAACTAATCAATTTCCTGGGTTTTACTGTTTTTCTTTATTTCGTGTGTCTTCCTTTTAACTGATATTTTTTCTCTTGTGATTTAAATAGAAGTCGACTTTTACAATCGAGATCAAGATTTTTAAGATCATCGGAATTTCGCATTTATACCCCTATGTTAATTAAATTTTAATCCACAGTCAGAACTAAAACTGACACAGAAAGCGTTGAAACAGATTTTCGGACTGTATATGTTGAGAGCTTTCATTTGACATGCAACATGATATGGTTTTGAATTAAATGTTTATTTCAAGTAATCTCCCTTTGACGTTTTGAAGTGTGAAAAAACATAAGCACCAAAAATCATGTTTCAGACCCCTTTTTTTTACTGGGACTTTTTATAGGTATTTCCTCATTGCTTAAAGAATATTTTTTACTGCATAGCATTTTTATAGGAATTAGTTGATTTAGCTATTTATTTCATTACTGGGACTGGACTAGTTTCTCACCGAGTGCCGCAGTCGTCTGCTTCTTTTACATATATTCTATTCCGTCACGGCTCAGTGTCGACCGAGAGAGAGAGAGAGAGAGAGAGAGAGAGAGGAGAGAGAGAGACAGACAGACAGACAGACAGATAGACAGGAATAAATAAGGCAGGGAGCGGACAGGTGGGTGGAGGCTGAGAGTGTCAAGAGGGAGTAGTGTTTCAGTCCTAGAACAAGAACAAATACACACAGGTGGCTAGACTGACAGATCATCAACAAACTTATAGATGACAAAACCCAAAGCCTTTCGTTGTTTTGTTTTGTTTTCAACCACAATATCTGACAGTTGCATTTTTCTTTTGGTATTGTACAGCTAAAAATTATTAATCGTGGACGAAACACGTTAATAAACTTAAAAGATTACCAAAAGACATATAGAATGGCCGACGAAACGTTTTCCATCCAGATTTTCTGGCGCTCTTGAATTTAATTATACGATAATCGCGTATAATAATATAATGTCATGCCGCCTCTGAAGTGACCTGATCAAAACAACTTTTTTTCCCAACTTAAACAGAATTTCTGTGAATTTCGCACTTTCCTGATGAGACGATATTCGTTAAACACATGGTTAGTGTAACGAATACCACGAGGTCTCTGGAGTGCCCTGAAGAAAAAACTTTTTTCCCAACTACAATTTCTGTGAATGTTGTGCACTTCCAAGATTTTTGATATGATAATAAACGCTAAACACTTGGTTAAGGATAAGAGCTACAGACTGCGCGCAGGAAAGAAAATAAATTGTGCAAGAACCAAAATATCTGCGACAGTTGCATTTTCCCTTCTTAAAAGTGATTTACGTGGAAAGGTCTAAAAAGGGTTTATGGAGAGGAATTTAAAGTGTGCAACGCACTTTAACATTTCATGGCAGCATGGAACACGTGCTCGAAGTCCAAGATTAACAGCTTTTTTTTTTCTTTCAATAAACTGTTGTTGTTTTTTTAAAGTTGTGTAAAACACATGGACAGGATTGTCTTGCCTATAAGGACATCTGACTGGAGTTTAGTACTGAATGATATCCAAGATGACCCACTTTGAACTACGCCCTGTCCACAGATCCTTCTAACATTCACAGTGAGTGTTGCCCCCACTGGGAAAATAAAGTTACAACAAAACGATAACTCTTTCCAAAGAATAATATTATATATTTTTTTAATGAATAAATTCCGTAGGTTTAGTGCCTATTAATAGCAACAGTCGTAGGTTAGCCAGCCAACATTCTAGAGCTAAAAATAGCAGCTATCGAAGCCTGTAAGAGACCGAACCCGTACAATTGCTCGAAATTTTTTTTCTTCCCGATTTAGATTGATAAAATAGACCCTACCTTACCCCCAGACGCCTAAAGACACACTCTTCAGCTTCGCTGTTCTGTCAATAACTAGGGTCAAAGATCGCACGGCCGTGGTCTATTCGATGTACCGTTAATCAGGGGAAATCACTCCCTGTCACAACGAAAGCCCATTTTTGTCATTGTGTAATGTGATAACAATGTTAGGGTGAACCCGTTTCCGTCAACATTAAACAATGCAGGCAGGCAGGCAGGTAGATTGACGTCCCCGGACACACTTTGGGGACTTGGATGTAGGAGAGCCGATGTAATAAGAAGACATGGTGCATAGCCCTAGCTGGAGTCTGGGACCTTTTAAACTCCAGTCCCATCTTTTCAGGCGAGACAAATGCTTACTACTTGCGGGTTATACACAGACTTTTTGTCTCCCTTGTTTCAACTCGCCAGAGGCCACTTTTTTTTTTTAAATTTAAACTAACTAAAGCTTTGTGTATGTTCTCTAGTGCTTTCAATGTAAAACTGTTTAAAACTTTAAAAACCTGTACTATACTATACTGCACCGTACACACCTTTTTGACGCCCGAGATCTAATTTCAATTACCGATACCGATTTCATGCTAAAACAAAACTTACGACTTAATTCTTGATAGCTAGCAATCAACATGAATGAATTGTATGAATGAATGAATGAATGGTCCCCTATACACAACGTGTCCGGGGACGTTAATTCACCCAACCAATGAATGAATATATATATCAGAGTCTCCTCTCTGAAAATCCTTAACGGGAAGAGAGGGGACTATAAACTGATTTAAAAAAAATGAATGAATAAGTCTCCTCTCTGAAAATCCTTATCGGGAAGAGAGGGGACTATAAACTGATACACATACATACATGAATGAATGAATGAAGGATCGAACCGATCTGGGTTGAGCGTGAATGAACTTGATTTACTGGACACACACCGCTATAAACAGTCAGCCATGCCTTTTACCATGCTTTGTTTGGAATGTGTTATATAGTATTAGTGCGCTCCCCCTGGAGAATTGCGACAACCATTGCAGTAGGCAACGTTTTTACTAGATTCAGCTGTTTCTTTTTATTTTATGTAAGGCACAAACCTTGACCTTAAAGAGGAACAGATGATGAAACAGCTTTCAACGAATGTATGCTTGCGTACACGTGATTACCTCCCCCTCCCTGCCCCAACCCCCTCTCTCTTCTCCCTTCCCTCCCTCCTCCCACCTTCATTCCAGCCCCTCCCAGCAACAAACTATCAATTACCTAGTGTGGAATTGTGTTCTGACATGCCAAGCTAACGGTTCGGCTGCAAAGGCAAAAAATCGGGTTTGGTGCACCGAGCAACCGGGAGCCCATTGGCCGAATAAAGGGGATTTAGCGATCTTTATTACTTTAAGTTTTAAGGAGTTCAGATACCACGGTTAAGACACGTTACGCCGAATAAACGGACCCAGACGGTAGTTACGTCCGATTTTGTACCCAGGATATCGACGTGGCGTGTTTGTATGGTTACTTAAACTAGATTATCTCAGGCCTTTCGTCAACGTTGACGTCAAGCTATATACGCATAAAGTACTAAATGCCTCTGCCACTTGTTAGTATAATTTTAACCGAGATAGATCTAGTTTTGTAGGCGAGAAAATCGAAAATATCGCATCTTTCACTGGTGTATTTAGTTCATTGACATGATCATCGGAAAACATGAAATGTAGGCTACTTACAGACCAAAATTAAGTACGGAAACAAAGAAGTAATGACAACAATCTATCAGAATAAATGTTATGTTTGTAATCAAAGCAAAATGGGAGTTAAGTGTGGAGTGTTTGTGTGTGTCGTGTCACGGTCCTCAGAATCAGCTTGTTACGGGCCCCGCACAAGTATTAGAAAAATATGTGGGGCGTAACACCGAGCACATGGCTACCCTTTTATTTTGTTCTCGTACTTCTTCACGATAGACCTAGTCATTGTGCCCGTTCCCCATGAAAGTTAAAGAGAGTTTACAATATCAGTTTTAGTGGATATCGATCCAATGGCGTGCGTTTCTGTAGTGTGTTTAGCATTTTTCTCTCCAACGTAATCACATTTTCGCTGAAATCAAGTTTTCTTGAGTGATTGTGCTTTAACAACAGGCTTAAATTATCCCCCCACCCCCCTCCCACCCCACCCCCGCCAAAAAAAAAAGAACCACTCACACAAACCACTAACAAGTGCAAAAAAACATTCACAGTTATAACTAAACTAATCTAATTTTAATACGCTCGGCTTCTGATTCTTTTGTGTAATAACATTTTGCCAGCGCACCTTCACACTGCTTTCGCCTTCTAGGTACACAATCGGGGGCAACAACTGTCTGGGTACCTATATTGGGCGTAACGTGTCTTCACTGGGAATACGGTTACTTCTAAAGGAAACCAGTGACAGAACACGGACGTC
>CM072520.1:24830947-24845947 GCA_036898135.1 Oncomelania hupensis
AGTGACAGAGCAAGACATAAACCACCACAGTACAAAACCAAAATGGAGGAGTAAATTATACCAATACAATGCAGTAGTAAGACGAAAAAGAAGTAGGAGGAGCAGACGCAGCAGGATGAGGAGCACGAGCGGGAGAGGTGTAGAAGCAGCATATTAGCTGTAGTAGCAGTAGCATACAAAATAATGCATGCGTGCATTCTTTGTTTTAGCAGTGCACGTGCTCATTGTGTGTGTTGTTTGTGTTGTGTTGTGTTATGCGTATGTGTATGAGTGTGTGCGTGTGTGTTTAGAGAGAAAGTGATAATACCAGGGCCGAGTTTCAATTCAGCGAGACTATCTAGGTCACAAGATCTCGTTTTTGAGTCAGACCGATCATTGAATGAAACTACCCACCATGCTGCCTCATTCTAGCCTCGTTTTCAATTTGTACACAAACGGCGGTTCCTTCGAATGTGTTGGACGATTTGCGAAAATAAAATCAAATAAAGTAAAAAAAAATCAAATGTATCATCAAAATCGATTAAAAGCAAAATTGTTCACTTACAGTTCTTCACCCCCTCCCATGATCTGGTTGAAACTCGAAGATTTACCATCGAATTATCACCGTAACAGATTCCAAGTAGCATAAACCGCGTACTTTCCGCCATCTTGATCTTGCAGGCAAAGTACCCCGAGAGGCGCCTAGCTCTTTCTCGCCTCGCCTTGCGATTGACTAGCGAGCGAGCAGCCGTAGAAACGACCCAATGAGCAAGATCTACCGAGATCTACCGAGATCTCGCTGTTTTGAAACTCGCCCCAGGGATAGGCTCAGTGGATAATACGGAATCACCGTCGTTTAATAACTTCAAAGGCCTTATTAAGGTTTAGGATTTTGTTTGCACCATCACTTATGAAACAGAATGTTATATTGGTCAAGGTCTGACTGATCTGGAGCAAGAACAAATTAAAAAGTTGCCATTTTCTTCACAGTCCACCTTAGCAGTTTAATTGCTCTGGTGGTTCAGCGTTGACTTAGGTCCCTGCCTCCTCTTCCCTGGGATGGTTTTTAACCCGTCTGCCCTATCGCCAATGTCGGAAATAGACGTTAAAAACAGGACCTATTACTCATTTCAGATTAAAATCAGTACTAAGCTTACTTCCACCGCTAGTCATTTCTACACTACTAGCAATTAGTAGTAGCCTATATTACTGTTACCGATTTCTCCATTGGTGTTCAAAATTTATTTGGAGATAGCTAACCAAGGTTCACCACAGCAACGTTGTAGAAACGCACACGACCAGCCGTTACCACAATGGAAACACCCACGGTAAGGATACAGCGACAATAATAATTATTGAAGTTACGAGTAATATATTAAAATTTATTTATTAATGGTTCTAATATAGCGCATTTCCCGCTCAAGAGCTGCTCAAGGCGCTGGCCCATAGAGGATCTCGGTCAAACCGCCCGATGCAGCCACTTGCAGCCTTTGGGCGCTCAGTCTGACGCCCAGACAACCGAGCCCAATCCTGGGCGACCGGCTGGCTGTCTCGTTGCCGGCACTCACCCGTCTAGGACATGAGCGTCAGGATCTTTAAAAGTCCGTGCGATTTAATGCGTGCGGTATTATACTCTCTCATACGAGTGAGTATCATATCTTCATTCAATACAGTATGTCTCCATTGAATTACATGCCAGTACAACCCATCCTACCCCCCCCCCCCAACCCCACTCCCCCCAAAAAAATAAAAATAAAAAATAAAATAAAATAAAATAAATAAATAAATAAATAAATAAATAAAAAGCCACTAAAAGCAACAGGCAATAGTAACAATCCTTGACGTAATATGCACGACACATCATAATAATTACTGTCTTGTCTACTAAATCGCATACCAAAGCATGGGCAACAAAGCCCGGAAAGAAAACCACATGATAATATTAATAGATGTAATATCTTACGATTAATAACACGAGAAATATCATACAAGACAAATAAAATCAGTAGGCTTATATATATATATATATATATATATATATATATATATATATATATATATATATATATATATATATATATATATATATATATATATATATATATATATATATATATATATATATATAGTTATAGTTATAGTTATAGTTATAGTTATAGTTATAGTTATAAAGGTGTTTCGTCACGCATGGTGAGAGAGGCGGTTGAGACCTCCTTCTTTCTCAGAAATAAATGACATTAAATTAAATAATACAATGATATGTCCACATCCAGTAGCATGCTAATATCTTGTTGGGGGTGCGTGGGTGTGGGGCAGGCGGGGCTGGAAGAACGGGGCTGTTCGTGGGCTGTGCGTGTTCTACGCAGGATCGATGATCGTTAAGTCTAATATTGCTATGGTCGTTGTGTGACAGAGGACACAACAACAGCCTCTATGTAGAGCAGATCAACGTCTTATAATTTAAAAACAACAAGAAAAAGAAGAAGATACAACATAAAAAAGACGCTGTCCTTTGCCTTTTAATGCGTCTGTTCTGTGAAACGACTTCATGAGTTGAGATAGATCTATAATGTTAGATATCGCAAATGTCTTATAAATATATTTCAGATATATCTTTCAGGTCAATGGTAACAGGTAAAAGATATATAACATCTCTATGGTTAAAGAAGCATCGTCTGTAATGTCGTGTGAGTTGAGTCGTCTTTTGTATGAGTTGAAATCGTCTAATTTACTTAAGATTTGAGGCGATATCTCTAAAGTATTATAACATAAAGAGATATTTTTAAGGTCTTATGAACTAAAGAGATATCTCCAATGCCTTGAGTTAAAGCGATATCAGCATATTTATTGTCTAATAAGCTGATTCGTCTAATGTCTTATAAATTAAGTCGTGTAATACATTATTAATTAAGTCGTTTAATATCTTAAGATTTAAGGAAATATTTCGAATGTCTGAAGAGTTAAAGACAGATGTTATGATTTAAGGCGAAATACCTGTATGTCATTTAATGTCTTGTGATTTATAGGGATACCTCTAATGTATTATGATTTACAGCGATATATATCTAAATGTCTGGTGAATGTAGGCGCTACACACGTTAATCGCTTTAATCTACTTACGTTATCATCATTGACGACACAGCATGCACACGATTGACTGCATCATCATTTCTCTGTAAAGTATTAGTAACCAGGAAACAAAAGAAATATGCCTACATGAAAGCACGCAGGTAACACATTACAGGTCACGATAGAGCAAAGTGGTAGGGCCAATATAAAACCTTTAATCACTAAACAGACACACAACGAAACACAATAAAACGTTCAACAACCCTGTCCCTCCCAATATAACAGAGCCAGACACAGGCACACAACGAAATAAAACACACATAACGCACACATTCAATAAAAGCAGTGAAAATAAGGTTCTAGTTTCACAAAGAAATTCCAAAACCAAACAAAAAATGAATTTAAAAAAAAAGCCAAACGAGGGTCTTTACTTTGCGCATTATTGGTCTTATCTTCTCCACAGCATCGTGAACATACTGTGCGCACGATCGCATGCAAATTAACAATCCGCGAGCGTGCGCCTGTTTCCCTCCTCTTTCATGGATACGTCTGGACTTCTGCTGGAACACTGTTTTGGATGACGAAATAGCGAATACCGTACAGCCACGTGTTTTTGTACCCCAGTACAGAACGATATCTTTTTCGACTACACGATGATGTCAAAACTCGTGTATCGTGTATGAAGTAAACCGCAAGATTTATGAAACCTACGAAAAGAACCGATTCTTCTTTCACGTATTTCTCAAACATTTTCAATAAAAAAAAAGTACTCACATAATAATGACATATTTTGGAAGGGAAATGTAGAAAATGAGGAAACATACCTTACTGATAATCGTAGCAGAAAATCCTGATCCGCTGTTGCTGTAAATCCCAGTTTGACACTCGGTTAGCAGCCACCAGACTATTAGTCTGTGGAGCAGCTTAACAGCACTTCTGCTGGGTGCAGACGATGAAGCAGCAGAGGTCGGGAATCCAAACAGCTCGCGCGCTCTCGACGGAAAAATACAGTGGGCGTCACGTTTACGTTTATGGGAAGCACAGAGCTAAATAGCCCCCTTTGTTCCCACTACAGCACTGTTTTTATGAATGAATGCAACGGACCAGCAGGTAGTTGAAATATAGCTCTGTAAGCCAATTGAAAAAAAAAAAACGACGCGTTTTATAAACTGTACAAAATTAACGTATTATAAAAGATTATTATTATAAGAACAGGAAGTAGAAGACAAAAAATATTAAGAAAATGCGAATTTATAGATACTCTCAGTCTGTGTTCTTATATTTAAACACTGTACATGTAAACACCTATATGATTATGATTGTGTATTTTAGTTGGTAGGCTTAAAAGATTTAATTTACAAGTCTGCAGTTGGCAAACTTCTGTAGTAATGTTAGATATTTTGTATGATTATAGTTCAACTTTAAATTGTCATATTATATGTTTGTGTACATGCGTGAGAATGACTGGATGGTCTAAAATCACATATGTGAAAAGACGTTAAAATAAATTATTGAATTGAATTGAATTGCTTAAAAGATTATTTATAAACTTTCCGTTAAAAAAAATAAAACCTCCCTACATAAAATTAAAGATATACAAAAAGTAAGCTTATATTAAATTGAATTTGATACAATTTCATTTTATATCAAAAGTAATGGTCTTGAAGTTTCGAGTGAAAAAACAAACATTATCTTATTTATTAAATGTCAAAGTCCCAAATTATACCTAAAATTATATATTGAAAATAATGAAATAAGGTATGTTTATGAAATAACATTTTTAGGTGTTTATTTCACTACTAAATTAAATAGAAAAATACAGATAAGCTTACACCAAAGAGCTATCTTTTGCATAAGGCATTAAAGGTTTAATAATAATAATAATAATAATAATAATAATAATAATAATAATAATAATAATAATAATAATAATAACGGATTTTTATATAGCGGATACTCCAGCCTATGACCAGACTCACCACGCTTTACATAATCATTACATATAAGTACATGCACTCGATAAAACATCGCTTTATCTACAATACACCAAAAGACAGAACAGTAAGGGTACAAATAATTTACACTTATGTACACAAATTACAATTTACAACTATGTACACAAGGTTTAACCTTTTGCATGTAATTAGTAGAGAAATTTTGGGCCAAGCTCGCACGACCTGAGAGTATCGTGGCCTACCGAGGACTACACATACACCGTCTGAGCAGAGATGTAGCGAGAGAGAGAGAGAGAGAGAGAGAGAGAGAGAGAGAGAGAGAGACAGACAGACAGACAGACAGACAGAGACAGACAGAGAGAGACAGACAGACAGACAGAGACAGACAGAGAGAGATAGAGAGAGACAGACAGACAGTCAGACAGACAGAGAGGCAGAGACAGACAGAGAGGCAGAGACAGACAGAGACAGAGACACAGAGGGAGACAGAGAGAGAGAGAGAGAGAGAGAGAGAGAGAGAGAGAGAGAGAGAGAGAGAGAGAGAAAGCATTATTGTTCTGATGTATTATTAGTTCCTGGGCAAATAACTGAGAAATTAACCATTGCTTTAATTCTTGTTGTGTGTGGTTGTTGTTGTTGTTGTTTGTTGTTGTTGTTGTTGTTGTTGTTGTTGTTGAGTATTATCACTTGTTATATAGCTCGTTTCCAGCTCTCAACAACTGCCCAAAAAGGAGCTGTCCGAGATCTTGATCTAACTCAAGTCTCTGATGTCAACTATCTGATTGATGCGCACTATCTAACACACCAAACGCCTGAATCCTATCCTATCCTATCCCGTAACACGGAGGTCGTAGGGGCACCACAGATGATCGCTTAACCAGCGTACTCCATCTTTCCCTGTCCTCAGCAACCCTGATTGTTTCGCTCAGTGTCAAACCAGTCCATTCTCGAATGTTGTCCTCCCACCTCTTTTTCGGTCTCCCTCTTCTTCTACCTCCTTGCACTGTGCCTTGCCGGATGGTCTTTGCAAGACCTGATGATCTGGTGGCGTGGCCATACCATCGGAGTTTCCGTTTTTTCACCACTGTGAGCAGGTCATCGTGTTGTCCAATGGCTTGTGTGATGGTCTGTCGGACTTCGACGTTGGTGATGTGCTGGGTATAGGAAATGCCCAAAAGTCTTCTGTAGTACCTCATCTCCATGCTTTGTATTCTTCGTTGGAGATCTGATGTGAGGGTCCATGTTTCCCAAGCATATAGGAAGATTTACATGACAAGGGAGCGCAGCAGCCTTACCTTGGAATGTAGACTGATGGTCCTGTCTTTCCAAATTGGCTTCAACCTCCCCAGGGCAGCAGTTGTTTGTGCGATCCTGGAGATGACTTCCTGTCGTGACCCATTGTCTGATGGCTCCTAAATATTTGAAGCTATGCACTGTGTTTTGAGGGATTGGCCTTGGACTTTGATGTCCGTGTTGATGCCATTGGTGTTGTTGGTCATCAATTTGGTCTTCTCTGAGCACATGGTCGTTGAACCTGTAGTAACATGAGGTTCCTCCGTCCTTGCCGGTGACTTCTGTGTAGAAGACTTTCGCCCAGTGATGCCGTGCTGACATCACCCCTGTTAGTCGCCTCTTACGACACGTCGGGAAACGTTGGGTCTATTCTAATCAGTGCCCGAACCCACAGGTCTAACGCCTGAATCATCCTAAAAGAACCGGAAGAAGGGGGAAGGGGACTAGAAGAGGGGGAGCAGAAGAGGAGGTAAAGAGGAGTGTGGTGGGGTGAAGAACCCCAAAGTCGGTGACCACCTTTAAGAAAACACCGCATGTGATTCGTAGTTTCAGTACTACAGCAGAAACCTGGTTGGCTGCAATCTGTGGCACATTAAAATTAATTAAAACGTGCGAACAGCAATGTTCGGGAAGCGAGGTAAAGAAGGGTTACGAAGTCTGCGGTTGGGTAGGGTTGGAAAGCATGCAGCAGGAGGAGAGGAAGAAGGACACCAGCAACAGAAACAACAACAACAATAACATCAAGAACAACAAGAAAAAGAAGAGAAAAAAAACATGAACAGGAATGGAAAGTGTGAAGAAGGGAAACAACAACAACCACAACAAAAACAGCAACAACAACAACAGCGACAACAATAACAGCAGCAACAACAACAGCGACAACACAAAGAAGAAGAATGGAAATAACAATACACTGAGTAGATTAAAAAAGTATAAAATTAAATCCTGCGACTAAGATATGTGTCGACTTTATTTTTAAAAAGTTCCCAGTACGTGGATAGGTCTAAGATCGAGGGAGACAGTCGACCACGTAACGGTCACGTGGAAAAAGGATCATCTGTTTTCATGACCCAGTACCGACAGCCGCTCGCTCGGCCGCTTAGTCAGCGAATGCTCGGTCCACTGAACGAATTCTGATGCAAACTGTGTAATCAAGATGGCTGCCGGTGATCCATTTTGTCCATTTACTGACGATGACTTAGAAATTGCGATTACTGTTGTACAAAGGATCACATCAACAATTGCAGCAATAATAGAAGTCATATCGAGCAGTGAGGAGCGTAATTCTGTTGATCCGTCAATAAAACGAAAACCATACCACGTCCGCCATTTTACTTTGCTAGTTAGTAACCTCCCCGCTATGCTGCCAGTGGCTGACAGCGGCTGAGGGAAAGCGCTTCGTTCAGTAGGTAAAGCTAGAAAACTGCTGACAGCGGCTACGCTTACTGAGAGCGTCTTGCTAGTAACCGAAAGGTCGCTGGTTCGAATCCCGGATTGGTCAACGTGTGATCATATTATTTTCCCCTTTACCAACAACTGGCCCGCTGGTGTCAGTATAAATCGGTCCAGTAGTCACCTATATGCGAAAGTGTCGTGTGACTATAATCTACATACAAACAAAACACAAAACTACTCACATGTACTGCTGCTTTACTGTACAGTTCTCGTAAGTCTAACCTACGTCTCCTAGTAGAGGTGGCTGTAGTGGTCGTGTCCTAATGCCGAAACTTGTAGGAAAGAAATACAATTTTAAAAACTAAAGGAATAAATATTTAACTTACGTATGATATTTGGTTAGGTCACTGAGGGTTTTCTTCCGATTCTCTTGTTTCCTCCCTTCTCTTAATAGGCATTGGAGGCAAGTCCGCTTAAAATTACAAAACATACAGATGGCTTTATCATTTCAGGCTCCTATACAAGCGATCCACTTAGGTTGCCACGTTTTCATTTTCATTGAAGAAAACATTTGCATCTACGGAATAGAACTGCAGTAACCCCCAAATTTTTGTTAATAAACTAATTTATTTAATAAACAAAATTACTTATTATTATTTCTGTTGTTGTAATTTACGAGTATTGGTTATATTAATGCATTTTATTAATGGACGCTATACTATATATGCTTTTTACCAAGTATGAAACGTAGGATATTTCATTAACAAAGTAGATGAATAAAATACACAATGTATTTGTAAAGCTTTATATTAACAAGTCAGAGAGTAAATCGTATTATGTAACCGTATGCATTGTGTGACTGTTTGGAATTATAACTGCGTAAACTGTGTATAGCAGCCATTGTTGTTGTCGTCACACGACCGTCGCGAAAACTGGCCTACCGACGGTCACGGTCGTGGCTGTTCATACGACTGCGGTCTTACCAAATTCCGTCGTTCGACAGCACGTCGGGCGACGGTCAAAATGTTTCATGTTACTCGTTTTGACGTCATACGCCGTTCCGACGGCGTGATTGGCAGTCGTGCGACCTTTCTCGCCCTCTCATGTTACCGGACCCTGGTCACGAGACGCGTGTCTTCTCTCCCCTCACCTCTCTCTGTCCCCTCACACATTAAACTCCCCCAGCATTTGCTCTCTCTCTCTCTCTCTCTCTCTCTCTCTCTCTCTCTCTTCATCCACACCCTCGTCCACCAACATCTAATAGCGCAATCTGCATCACGTGCGAAAATGGTCTACAGGCTAAAAGCGGTAAGAACTGGTCTGAGGAATGTCACGTGCATATAAGTGACAAACGGGACAAAAGTCTTGCACGGACAAAGCAAGGGATGAAGAAATAAAATTATTTTCTTATGCCTGTGTAGACTCTACTTCCGCTGGGAATGTGACATGCGACGGAACACACGAGACCAACCTGCTATGGACTAAAATGTGGAAGTAGCATTTGTTTTTCTTGCTGCTTTTCATGGTTGTGAACGATGGTGGAATTCTCGAATTTGTTTATAAATTTTGGCGAAAGTGGGTTTACCCTAGAATAATTCGCATTGTTATAACATCACACGCCACCTCGAGAGCTTCTCTCAACATTCACAATGAGTGTTGCCCTACTGAAAACAAAAGCATACAACCAACAAAACACAAAATAACAATAATAAGTTTAGTAATTTTTTTAATTAATAAATTCCGTATTTTTGGTGCCTATTTTAACAGCATGCGCCGCTAGCCAACGTTATTGAGCTTAAAAAAAATAATAATAATAAGACATTTGAAAGAAAAAAATCATCTATCAAAGCCGGTAAGAGACAGAAGCATTTTTTGTAATTGCTCGGTAAGATTATGTTCGTTTTAGGTTAATAAAATAGATCCTATCCTACAGCAGACTGTTACGTTGAAACGCGAACGAAAGTATGACGGAAGCGTGTACGATAGATCTAATCGTTTCGATTTGCAAAGTATTCAATAATGGAGTTTATTTACCTTTGATTTGAGTTTGCATTGTTGTTAGGAGAGGCTTTGTATAACGTTGATAATTTGCGTTAGTCGATATTATTTGAGAATCTTCTGGATATGCGTGTTTACTCTTGATAGAAATTTCCGGATGGATATCGAAGGTCGTGAATGTTCCCGGAAGTAGAGAAAATGTGAATGACGTAAGTCAGTGATGACGATCTTTAGTTCGATTGGTGGCAGTGCGTCATTTCTACCACGTACCAAATTGTTCGAGAAAAGAGAGAGGTTATTTAATCGTGTGCCGAGATTGTTGTTGAGAGAGTAAAGTTGTTGATAGCGATTTGGAGAGTTGCTGTGAAAGTTGTTGAGTTGAGTTGAGAATTGTATGCAGTTGTTGATGTGTGCTGAATAAAAGTGGAAAACTTCATACGTGGACTTTGTGACTTGTATGCTGTTTGGACGGGCTGTGTGAATAAACGAATCTGAGTTACACCCTATCAGGAATTCAAGCATCGGGGCTGAATCAGATACTGATAGAAAACACCAACATCGAACAGAGTGTAACATTTTGGGGGTCAAGCCGCGATTCACGCCATAGCCAAGGGTTCAACTGCTACAACAAGCGAGTCAACGTTACGAGAGGCAGTCATCGAGGGTAGCCGCCAACGAGTTGCGTCGAGAGGGGCCAACATACTGGGACTACATCCGATAGATTCGGGTTGACTGCAAGGGCGTGTAGTCGCTGAAGAGTTGCTTCGTGAGCGAACAACAGATCGGGACTACGTTGCTGCCGTTAGACTACGTCGAGGGACAGTCTCGGAGCTACATCGCCAGTATTAGAGAGAGCGACGAGTGGACGTCGCGTCTACTTCAGCACAGGAGCGTATACATCAACACCAGCGTGGTGCAGCGTCGCATACGACGAGGACAGCGGGGCCTGCGTCAGCGAAGGCGACTAGTGGCAAGCATCAGCGCTACTGCAGAAAGCGTGCTGTTCTAGAACAGTCTAGAAAGGTACAGCACAGTCAAGAACTTTCCAGAAAAAGAACTCTACAGTCAAGAACTTTCTAGAAGAAGAACCTTCCAGAAAAGAACTTTCTAGAAAAGAACTTTCCAGAAGCATCAAGATGGCTGACTTCTGGCAGAAAGGGGTTGAACTGAATCTCAAAGGCAAACAGCTGACGGAGTACGTCAAATTCCAGGAGAGAATATTGCGTGAAGAAAGAGAAGAACAGCGACGGCGTGAAGAAAGAGAGTTAGAACAGAAGCGTCTAGAAATTGAACAGCAACGTCAAGTGAGAGAAGAGCAGCGTCGCCAAGAAGAAAGAGAAGAAAAGCGTCGACGTGACGAGATGGAAGAGAGACGATTAGAGGCTGAGCGTCAATTCCAATTAGAAATGGCGCGCATCCAACAACAGCAGCGCGCGCCACAAGTTATCAGTGACTTCAAGGCTCCAAAATTGCCAGTGTTCGTCGACGAAAAGGACCAGATCGACAGCTATCTGGCGAGGTTCGAAAGGTTCGCCGAAAGCGCTAAATGGCAACGTCAAGACTGGGCAATCATACTCAGCGCACTACTGACGGGGAAGGCGCTCGATGTCTACAGTAGACTGTCGAATAATGACGCCAAAGACTACGACGTTTTGAAAGCGGCCCTATTGCAGTGCTACAACTTTACAGAAAAGGGCTACCGTCAACGCTTTCGTGAATGCCGGCCTTTGTCAGACGAGACACCAAAGCAATTTGTGGAGCGCCTGTCATCATACCTACACAAGTGGGTGGAATTATCAGGCAAAGGGAAGACTTACGAGAGTCTCCATGAGCTGATCGTGAGGGAACAATTACTCAACGCCTGCCCTAAGGACCTCGCGATCCACTTGGAAATACAAAAGTTGCAGACGCTTAAAAATGTGACTGAGGCTGCTGAAAGATATCTCATCGCTCATGGGAAAACCCTGGGGCCACCCAGCGCGACGAAACATTTTCAGAAGACTGGAAACCATGTGAACCAGATCCAGGGAAGCCAGACGAGCCAGAGACAGACAGACTCCACGCCTCCTCCCAGGGAAGGGCATTCAAGGGGCTGTTTCACTTGCAACGCTACAGACCACAGAGCTTCTAACTGTCCTCAAAACAAAAGTAGCGGACAGCGGAGCAGTACGGACAACGCAGCGGCGGGCAACCGGCAGAGGCGGTTTTCCAATCAACGGCAAACCAGTAGATCTGACCATCAGGTGTGCGGCGGGAGCGTCATTCTTCCGAGTGAGACCGAACGCACAGCTACCCCTGCGGACGTGCAAGAGTGCATGACCGATGGCCAACTTCTTCTTGCCAACGGAAAATCCATCCCCGTCGTCGCCAGCGCAGCTGTGACCGTCCAGAACATGCCTGTTTCAAAGGGACGCGTCGGAAATCATGAAGTGACTGTTTTAAGAGACTCTGGCTGCAGTGGGGTCATCGTCAGAGAAGACCTAATCGCTAAAGAACAGTTCACTGGCGATTCAAAATGGACACTTATGGCCGACAGCAAATGTTTGAAAGCGCCAGTTGCGAAAATTCATGTCAACACCCCTTTCTACGTAGGCGAAGTCGAAGCGGTTTGCCTGAAGAAGCCGCTGTATGATTTGATGATCGGGAATATCGACGGCGCGAGACGACCCGACGACCCCGATCCAGAGTGGAGTCCTGCCTCAACCCAACGCGTCGAAGTTGTGGAGGAGGATCCATTGCCGTTTCCCGATGGAGACCTTACAGAGCTGCTACGGGACAATGTGGCTACTCCGGCTCAGCCCTGCCGACCAGAGATCGTCGGTGCTGTTACTACCAGGGCCCAGGCCAAGAGAGACAAGACGTCTACGCCACTGAAGGTCGCCGACAACTCTAAAGCTGCCATCGTGGACAGAGATAAGCTGATCCAGCTCCAGGAAGCTGATAGCACTTTAAACAAGTACAGGAACCGCCAAGACCACGTGACCAAGGGTAGTGGCACGGTCTATTTTGAAGTGAAGGCCAAGATCCTGTATCGAATCTTCCAGCACCCGAGGGTCAACGGAGGGAAACCACTACGTCAAGTACTGGTACCATTACCCCTAAGGCGCCAGGTGATGGAAGTAGCGCATGACTCAATCATGGGAGGTCACCTAGGTATCAAGAAGACGTCGGATAGAATCCAGGCGGTGTTCTACTGGCCAGGACTTCATGCGGACGTCAGCCGTTTCTGCCGATCATGCGACATTTGCCAGAAGACCATACCTCGAGGAAGGGTCCCGAAAGTGCCTATGCAGAGGATGCCTCTGATCGACCGACCTTTCAAGAGGGTGGCCTTAGACTTAATCGGCGAAATAAGACCTCCTAGTGAAGAAGGTCATCGATGGGTACTGACTTTAGTAGACTATGCGACTCGGTACCCAGAAGCAGTGCCACTGAAGAAGATTGACACTGAAACTGTAGCAGCGGCACTGGTGGACATGTTCAGTAGACTTGGAGTGCCTGAAGAAATTCTGACAGACCTCGGGACGCAGTTCGTCTCTGACTGCATGAAGGAGGTCAACAGACTGCTGAGCATCCGGCATTTGACTACGACACCCTACCACCCCATGTGCAACGGGCTGGTCGAGAAGTTCAATGCTACGCTGAAGTCCACCCTGAAGAAACTGTGCAGCGAGCAGCCCGGACAATGGCATCGCTACATCAACGCCTTACTTTTCGCCTACAGAGAAGTACCGCAGGAGTCCACCGGCTTTTCTCCGTTCGAGCTGCTGTACGGAAGAACCATCCGAGGGCCGATGCACATCCTAAAAGAACTGTGGACGAAAGAAGTAGACACCCCAGAGGTGAAGAACAGTTACCAGTACGTGTTTGAGCTACGAGAGAAGCTGGAGCAGACTCTCGAGATAGCCAGAGAAAACCTGAAGAAGTCCCAAGACTGTGGAAAGCACTACTACGATCGTAGGGCTGTGAACAGGAAGTTCAAACCTGGCAACAAAGTGCTGGTGTTGCTACCTACCGACCACAATAAGTTGCTGATGCAGTGGAAAGGCCCGTACGAAGTGGAGACCGTGGTGGGGATCAACGACTACAAGGTGAAGGTCGGCCAGCATTCCAAGATATACCACGCCAACCTCCTTAAGCTGTACGTGGAAAGGCCATCAGAGACTGTGCACGCAGCCACAGCAGCTGTGACCGACGACAGCTTTGACAGCGAAGAACTGTTGGAACTGGGAGACTTCCACAGCAAAGAAGGCATCGATGATGTTAAGCTAGGACCAAGCTTGACGGAAGGTCAAAAGATGGAGCTCGAGGACCTTATGGGCGAGTTTCCCCCTAACTTCAATGATGTCCCAGGCTCTACGACTTTGGTCGAACATGAAGTCCACACCCAGACCTGGAAGGAGCATCTGCAGACCTCGAGGGAGCTGTTCCACCGTCCCGCAGAAGCCAACCTGACCGTGAGACCCAGCGAATGCATTTTGGGAGCTGACAACGTCGACTGCGTCGGACATCCGACGGGAGAGGAAGACAACGGAGGATGCACTGACTCCAGGAAAGCCCACGAGATCACTGTCTTTGACCCTGGGCCGATGACGACCGCAACTGACGAGGGCGTCGTTTCCTTGCGGTTGAAAGAACATTGACTGTGTGGAGAACATTGGCAATATCTAAACAGACTTGCAGATGAGAAACATTGACCTTGTGCGAATGAACTGAGAACATTGACAGTAAATGAGACAGTCTGAAGTAAGTTTTAATTCTGTACATTGTTTGTGCATTACGTTTCAACGTTGTTGAAAGAAATTGGGTAAATTTCTTCTTGAGCGGGGGGTTATGTTACGTTGAAACGCGAACGAAAGTATGACGGAAGCGTGTACGATAGATCTAATCGTTTCGATTTGCAAAGTATTCAATAATGGAGTTTATTTACCTTTGATTTGAGTTTGCATTGTTGTTAGGAGAGGCTTTGTATAACGTTGATAATTTGCGTTAGTCGATATTATTTGAGAATCTTCTGGATATGCGTGTTTACTCTTGATAGAAATTTCCGGATGGATATCGAAGGTCGTGAATGTTCCCGGAAGTAGAGAAAATGTGAATGACGTAAGTCAGTGATGACGATCTTTAGTTCGATTGGTGGCAGTGCGTCATTTCTACCACGTACCAAATTGTTCGAGAAAAGAGAGAGGTTATTTAATCGTGTGCCGAGATTGTTGTTGAGAGAGTAAAGTTGTTGATAGCGATTTGGAGAGTTGCTGTGAAAGTTGTTGAGTTGAGTTGAGAATTGTATGCAGTTGTTGATGTGTGCTGA
>CM072520.1:24850947-24858447 GCA_036898135.1 Oncomelania hupensis
TTTAAGCTTCAGAGCGTTGGCTGGCTAGCTATTAATAGGCACAAAAACTACGTAATTTAGTCATTTAAAAAACAACAACAACTATACTTTCCAAAGAATTATTTTTTGTGTTGTAAGCTTATTTTTTTCAGTGGGGCAATACTCACTGTGAATGTTTAAAAACAAAAAGTCGAAGGGGCGAGCAATCACACATACACACACAACACACGCACACACACACCCCACACGCACACACACACACACACACTCAACAACAACACATACACACACATTATGCAAACACGCTTCCTCCCTCCTCACACACACACACAAGCACACACACACACACACACGGCTAAACCAAGTGTGTATCATACATTCTGATAAAATTGTTGAGGTTGCAAAAAGGTCTAACAAAAAATTGTATTGGACCTTTGTTTTTATCACATCAATCAGTTTATCACTTTACTTCAAAGCTTCAGCAGTCGTCCTCCATTTTCATTTATCCTACATTCTACTACATCTACCCCTCTGATATCGGCGATCCACTAATTCTTTCCGACGGTCCCTTCTTCTTGGTTAATACGCCTGTGGCTAAACAATGCATGCCGGGCGCCAACATATTACAGTTCGCTAAATGAGTTTCTTAAGCTTTATTTAGTCGCATTGTTTATAGATCTACGTGCTTAAACTGCAATGGAGAACTTGTATAAACGATACTTTTCTCCAAAAACATCTACAGAGTAGATTGACCCGGATTGGTCTACGTGTGATCATATTATTTTCCCCTTTACCAACAACTGGCCCGCTGGTGTCAGTATAAATCGGTCCAGTAGTCACCTATATGCGAAAGTGTCGTGTGACTATAATCTACAAACAACAACAACAGAGTATTTGAGCAGCTGATATAGAATTCCAAATAACTAAGCAGTCGCAATGACTATGCCTTCGAAGTCTCAGATACTCACTGTACATTATACTGCGCATGCGTTAAGACTCGTCGCATGTCGTGCGGAAAGTTCCGCTGAACTCTTCGACCAGAGATCGACTTCATTTAAAGGGAGACTATTTTGAATTTCCTTAAAGAGGCGAGTCACGTCTCTGTTGCTTCCTTAAGGGGCGAGTCACGTGGCTGCAGCTTCCTTAATGGGAGAGTCACGTGACTGCAGCTTCCTTAAGCAGCGAATCCCGTGACTGCCGGTTGTTGTTTTTCCACCCAGATAAAAAATAACCTGAGTTGGGCGGGGTTACAAAAAAAAAAAAGGTATGTATGAATAGATGTAGGTACTGTTATAAAGCTGATATTCGATTACGGTGCAGTCCCGAGAAAGCCTTTTCATTGCACGTGATCTTCAGCTCATGGCTGTTTTCCGACTGACACTGAAGTGCACCTCTGGAGATTCAGCTCAACTTTCCCGCCTCACACGGCGTCGCTGAGACTAGCTGACTACCTTACGTTCCCCTCTCTCAACTAATCTCTGCGGCTGGTTATGCCAAGATTGCGGGTTTTCAGGAAGTATTAGGCCTACATCATTGCTTTGCACACCCGTCAGGCAAGTGAAAAAGAAAAGATGGACTTCCGCGTCGTTAAGGGCCTGGGCTGGCGTGCATGAACGAACTTAAAAGCCGACTTAGACTTAACGCTTCACTGAAACATGCTACTTAAGTCTAAGTCGGCTTTAAGTTCGTTCATGCACGCCAGCCCTGGTGTAATTGAAAGGTTCGTAGAGGTTCAAAAAGGTTTTTTCGAGGTTCCGAGACACCGATCCTAGGTTCCTGAACCTTTTTGGTCCAAATGTTTTTTTCGAGTTTCTCATATCCCGAATCTAGAATCCTGAACCTTTTTTTTTGGGTCCAAAAGGTTTTTTGAGTTTCTCAGATCCTGAACCTTTTTTGGTCCAAATGTTTTTTCGAGTTTCTCAGATCCCGAACCTAGGTTCCTGAACCTTTTTTGGTCCGGAAGGTTTTTTAAGTTTCTCGGATCCCGAACCTAGGATCCTGAACCTTTTTTGGTCCAAAATGTATTTTGAGTTTCTCGGATCCGAACCTAGGATCCTGAACCTTTTTTGGTCCAAAATGTTTTTTTGAGTTTCTCAGATGCCAAACCAAAGATCGTGAACCTTTTTGGGTCCAAAAGGTTTTTGAGTTTTTCAGATCCCGAACCTAGGTCCCTGAATTTTTTCTTGGTCAAACATGTTCAGCAACCCTAGGATCGGGATCTGAGAGCCTCGAAAACACGTTTTTGAACATCCAAGAACCTTTTAATCAAGACAGGCCATTACGTCACCCAACATACTAGGTAGACCTTCTTAACAGCTGCTGAGCCTTATGAGAGGAATTCAGGTAGTGTCGATTACGCTGTGTGCTTCCTTCTACGCGGCGAGGGCTTACTAGAACTCCTTTGCATTTCCGGAAACCAGCAGTAATCATGGTCTGCATATAGATCCAACACTGCTTTCTGATTGGTTAGGATATTTATTAAAATGTCGGTTTTCCAGCTCATGCTCAACGAACTACTCATGACGCTAGACAGTCGAGAACAGGATCTAATACTCCAGCCGGTCACGGCGCCAAAGTTTGGGGGGTAGTACGACGTGCACTGTCTAACACCCCCTCTCCCCCAACACCTTTCACCTCTCCCTCCCACCCCCTATTCCCCACCCCAAACAACTGTGCGCCACTAGATGTGTTGATGTACCTGACACTCTCCCGTCTAGAACACCATGAACGTCAGGATCTTTAAAGGGGGAATGCATGCGTTCATACACCAAACCTCGGTTTACACTCTTTATTCTTCTTCTTCTAAACAGGAGCGTATATGGCAAAATTAACTGAAAGCCAAATTACTGTAAATGACACATCATTTGCGCAGAAACCGGCCAGTTGTGACTCCATTATATATATCGTGGTCTGTTGATCTCATTTTGCAAAGAGGTGAAGGCTGTTGAACGGTTCAAATAAATTATGCATGCATGATCAAGGTAAAAGGAATAATTGTACGGGCACGGGCAAAGGTGAAATCACTATGCATGTACAGCATTAGCGGTCAAATTGAAGGTTCCATGCTTGATCAAGGCCGAATGATTATTCCATACAGTAACCTAATTTAATGTACGAACCGAGAAAAACGAGTAACACGCTTGAGCAGTTTTTATTGCTGTTCATTATAGGCTTACTTACAATATATGTTATGGTGACACAGCTTTACAGCCGCATTCATGTTTATTTGAAAAGGAATATGATCATGATCGACATACGGGTGGGGGTAGGAGGCGGGAAGAGAGAGAGAGAGAAAGAGAGAGAGAGAGAGAGAGAGAGAGAGAGAGAGAGAGAGAGAGAGAGAGAGAGAGAGAGAGGGGATTGATTGATTGATTGTTGCTTTAGGTCCAGAGGACTCTTCCGAGCCAAATCAGGACCGGACAACCCCCGATCCGCATAAAAGATCTGCTGAAACAACCCTAGTGGGAAAATTGAACGCCCTCCACCGGCCAGTCACTTTACAATAAAAACATCCCACGCAGGGGACGGCTGAGGCTTTACCCCAACTACTCGAACCCCCGATTACAAAACCAAAACCAAAATAGAATACGAACATCATTATAAATTATCAACAAAACATATACATATAAAATGCCTATATTGCTAAATAATAACATCATAGGAAGCCCTAGTGACCACCCGGCAGAAAGCGTCCAACACTCCCAAGCTGATCCAACAGACCTCATACACAAACAAGGAGTCTTGTCCAGGAAGAGTTTTCAAGAAAAAAGGTAGGCCACTGATCCAGCGAAGTAGTAGTATATTTTATTAACGTCTGCTAAAACCAAAGGTCATTCGAGACGACATATACAAAATGGATTTAAAAGTGTAAATAAAATATCAATTTAAAAAAATAACAGTAAAACATGAAATCGAATACACAGTAGGCCTAAATTTACACAGGCCATTACATGCATAAAAAGAGCTATATACAAACTTACATTGACAACACTCATAGACATTGCATTTTCTATTTTAAAAAAGAAAATATATACACATACCTATATCATATGAATAAATACATAAATAAGCAAATGAAGCGTGCATCCAGCGAAGAAGAAGATAGTATAGCAGAGTGATAGGACAGAGCAGGAATAGGAAAGAGCAAATGAGGAAGACAGCGACAGTGGGAATTTAAAGCACTAAATTTCCATAAAGTGGGGATACTATTTATACTGAAACCCCCGGCACTCCAACGGGGGTACTGTTGCCGCAGTGAATCGGTCTTGCCTACAAAGGAAAGACAGGTTTTCAACTGGGGCTTTCACTTTTCCCTTTATAGGTTAGAACAATCTACAGCGGCAAGATTGCTCATGACCCCAAGGGGAGAGAAAGAGAGAAGTGATTGGGTCTATGAGCAGCCATGTTATAATCTCCACGCATCATATTCAATACGTTTTAACCGCTTTCCGCGAACTATTGTCTGCAGGGCTGCATTTCGTTGTCCAGCGCCATGAGAAGCGCAAGTGCAATGAAAGAAAACTCCCCCTGGGCAATTCTAAAGGAGTATTCCCAGCGGCCATGGATCTCCCTGGTGTGCAAAGAGAAAGGCACCGGGTTCGCATCTGGGAGCGCAGTTGGCTCGCTGGTGCAGTGAATGGAGGACGGACGTAGGGGACATTAATATGTACTGTACGAAGGGTCAACAAAAAGCTAAACCTGTGTTGCAGGCTAATACGATCTATAAAACTGCTGGGGCGGAAAGAGTCCGCTGGACCTAAAGCAATAACCATGTAAAACTTCTGGTTGGTGCTGATTTTCATTTTGTGGAGAAAGAGAGAGCAGAGAGAGAGAGACAGACAGAGAGAGAGAGACAGAGAGAGAATTCGATTAGGTTTGAGAGAGATCGAAAGGAGAGGAGGCGGGAGACGGGGGGATAAAATATATATATTATGGGAGATATGTGGCTTGGCGGTGGGTGCGGGTAAGAGCGCGGTAAATTAGAGTGAGGAGAAGGAAGAGGAGTGAAGAGAAGAAGGGACTTTGCATTACAGTATCGTAAGGATTATTTCTGCATATCTCATTATATTATTTTTTTTAAAAAAAAGTCTCTATGAAGGCGGAACGAAGGGAAGCAACTTTTTCCTGCGAAGAAATGATGAATGACTTCCGTGTTCTAAATTACGTCCCTTACACCAGTATGCATAAGCTACTAGTCTTGTCTAGATGACGAGGGTTGTCAAATGATGTCGTAAGCTGATGGACAACACGCATTACGATGCCTTCAGCTGTCAAATTCAATAGATCTGTTGATTTATCTGTTAGTTCCTAGTCTACTACGATACGACCATTTATTGCCAAGTAAAGACTTTACAAGGAGAGGGCCCTGGTACATGAAGCAACACTGATCACAGCAAGCAAATAAATGAACAAGTAGTCTATAAATGATACAAGCAATGACTTTCATACTGCAATCCCTTGTTGTTGTTGTTGTTGTTTGTAGATTATAGTCACACGACACTTTCGCATATAGGTGACTACTGGACCGATTTATACTGACACCAGCGGGCCAGTTGTTGGTAAAGGGGAAAATAATATGATCACACGTTGACCAATCCGGGATTCGAACCAGCGACCTTTCGGTTACTAGCAAGACGCTCTTACCAACTGAGCTACCCTGCCCCTCACTGCAATCCCTTCATTCATTCATTCATTTGGTAGATTAACGTCCCCGGACACATAAGCGTATAGGGGACAAAGTAATCCCTTTTTTTTTTTAATCAGTTTATAGTCCCCTCTCTTCTCGATAAGGATTTTCAGAGAGGAGACTCAGTAATCCCTTTTTTTTTTTAAATCAGTTTATAGTCCCCTCTCTTCCCGTTAAGGATTTTCAGAGAGGAGACTTAATGTAATCCCTTTCATACTGCAATCGCTTTTATACTCGCATTCACATCTGTCAAAAGCAATCAGAGCTCTTAAAATTTAAAACGACAATAGGCCTACTAAATGAACTGTGCACAAAAGCCCAGAAATGCACGCGCTCCACACACTATTCTCCCCCTCACTCCCACCTCCCACCCCCAACACACACAACCATGCACTCTCCACTCAACTTCGTGCACGCGTTACGCAAGGTATGTTACAGTCTCGATTTACAAAGTGACCATTGACAGTGACCCTCCGACCGGCATCCGCTACGCACTTTTTGGGGGGGAGGGGGGGGTGGTGGGTGGTGGGGTTGGTTTTCTTTTTAGTGTTACGGTGCCAGAATGGAAATGGAAGCAGACGGTTTGTATAATTATCACTGTCTAATTATGTGCATGTTGTAAGCGTCATTGATTTTCAATGTGTAAGATCCACAAAGGGGAATCACACCAGTTGAGTGGCTATAGAGCGGATCCCCGAAAGCACAGCTGTAGATAGCAAACAGACTTTACGCTCATATCATAGTGTAAGAATCTCCATCTATAGTCTAGTCCCGGTAATGAAATAAATAGCCAAATAAGCAACAAAGTCCTATAAAAATGCTATGCAGTAAAAAATATTCTTTAAGCAATGCGGAAATACCTATAAAAAGTCCCAGTAAAAAAAAGGGGGTCTGAGACATGATTTTTGGTGCTTATGTTTTTTCACACTTCAAAACGTCAAAGGGAGATTACTTGAAATAAACATTTAATTCAAAACCATGCTGCATGTCAAATGAAAGCTCTCGACATATACAGTCCGAAAATCTGTTTCAACCCTTTCTGTGTCAATATTAGTTCTGACTGTGGATTAAAATTTGATTAACATAGGGGTATAAATGCGAAATTCTGATGATCGTTAAAATCTTGATCTCGATTGTAAAACTCAACTTCTATCTAATTCACAAGAGAAAAAGGATTAGTTAAAAGAAAGACACACGAAATAAAGAAAAAATAATAACCATGCAATTGATTAGTTTTCCAGTAGAATATAAAAGTGGTCTGCCTTTGTCGCTCTCAGAATCCGACTCGTCATCCAGCTGAACCACAGAGTTTGTGCAGCTGACTCCACGGCATTCTCCACAAGCTGTGGTGCACGTAAGTCCGTGCTTTCTGCAGCTGCATCTGCCAGTGGAGCAGTCTTTCTTGCAGCAGCAGCGGATAACAATCAAAATATCCTCGGGAGCAGCTAGCTTATTAGTTGTGATTGGAAGTAGCCGGCCCTCCTGTAACTTCCACCCCCAATCCACTGGTGATAGACCATGGTCTCTGTCTAGACTCAGCCACTCCGGCCTGGACTTGGTAGAATGTTCTATAGGCATGGAATTCAGCTGCTGCATGGATTTGTGTATGGCTTGCTGACACTTTTTGCTGATATTTGACAACCCGCAGTTTGGTCAAGGTATCAGAACGTTTTCCACTGTACAGGTGAACAAATAGTTAATACCCTCTCACCAGCCGCTGCAACAGCATCTTGACTTGACATCTTATCATTGAATACTCTAGCCTCATCCAGGTGCTCTCCTGAATCAAGCCTCTTGACTGTGAGTGATTTTGAGATGTTGAAGGGATGAGATGT